>LQNS02278179.1:166945-213139 GCA_001587735.2 Parhyale hawaiensis | reverse complement strand
GGCTAATTTCCGCCTATCTATTTCGTTAAGAGCGTGACACCAAACGGTCATTCATAGTATTAGATTAGATTATATCGTTATTTATTACCATCCTGATGCCATCACGAAATGACTCAATGCAAAATAACTAGAACTCTCGCTGAAACTCCCAGTCTGCCAAATTGGACAACCTCAAACTACAATTGACAGACACTGAGCTATGGCGTCTTAGACACTGCCTAATCAACTGAGGACGCAGTCAGTACTACTATTACCTCGCTTTGCTTCATTATAATGGGCTATAATTTTTTTTTTTTGCTCCAATCTTTTGTCCACATCTGAAGGCTGTCTGTCTTACAATCTTATTTTAATCTTCAGCTCACTTTGTGCACAGTAAGCTCAAAGGAATTAAATAAAGCCTTTGTACGAAGAGAGAGTGAAAATTATTTTATCTATGATAGTGCCACGATGTACTTTGGACAGTGCTCAATCCACAGATTTCAAATTTGACGAAGCATGAAGAATATTCACATCTGAGGCAACTACCTTCAGCCTGGCCTAAAGTTCTGCTTCTATGAGTCCATTAGAGCATGAGAGAAAAATACAAATGCGGTATTATATACAGTAAATACAAGTACATACATGAATTAAATAAAAAGACAAGCGAATTATAATGTAGTGTTAATTTTTTGTGGTTATCACTCATAACTTGATAGATTTTATATCCTCTCTATGCAATGTCTTATTTTATTGGCCATTTGAACTCGATCAACAGCTAGTTCATCGACGTCGTATAATAGGTCAAATAATTATCGAGAGGTAGGCCTAACGTGAATCTATTGCTTCTTTGGTAATATGAGGTCTTCCCATGAATCGCAATTTTTGGAATGCGTTTGTGACAGGAAATAAGGAAAAGTAGGCTAAGTACATTACTTTCAAGAGTGTAAGCCAGTTCTGCAGTTACCTATGTTTCTTGCAATTTAACTGTTAGCCAAGCAGTTTATAGTAGAAATATTTTCTGAACCACAACAGTGAGTATTAAATATTCCATTCAGTTGATATTTTTATTACAATTGTATTATTGTTATTAACTAGTTGATTAAAATAACAGTTATATACATAGCTTCACATATTGGTTTCCAGAGACATGTAGCTTTCCTAGCTGTGGGCTGAAAATAGCCTTATTAAAGAGGCATGGATAAACCACAAAATAAACAAGTAAACACAGCCAGGCTATGTCTATGGGTAGCAAATAACAACAATAAAATATTAAGCACAATAAATTAAGCACCGCCGGGAGGGCCGCTAAAGAACATAACCGCTAAATATCATTGCTGTAGTGATTTAATTTTACCCCATCTGCAATCAATTTTTTTAAATTGCTGTACTATTACCCGTGAGTAAGTATTTTTATTTAATTTACTTTTACGTTTAAACGACGTGGAAAATGCTAAGCAAATTTAGATAGCACAGTAAGTACAGTTGCTATAGAATCGTGTCCTGTATTCTCCCCAATTAATTGTCGCACAACAAACACAAGCTTTTTGCGTAGGTGATAATTTAAGTTGAGACTCTTCTGATCGGATTTTATTTCTTTTATAAAAGCTTATGTAAATCATAAGCACATTTTTTTTTGAATAGCATGTACGTACATTTGTTAAAATAAAGTTTCATGTTGTCAGACGAATTAAGGCAAAATTAATGTTCCGTCTTCTTGTAAATAACATTTAAATCGCATGAAATCAATTCTTGCCTCTCTTTTGAAACTTGGTGCCACTCGTTCACAATTTTTTTCGATGTTCCACATATTTACATTCGTTGGAGCCACATCTGCTTAAGTAATGCTCTTAAAAATTAATAAATTCTCTTTAACTAAACACCCCGGCTGTTCAAGTCAAATTTAATGCCTCTGTTGGAAATTATTGCACGTCAAACACTCGTTTTCCTAACGACGGATATCGCTCCCTAGCCGAACCCACCGACAGCCACTCATCAAACCCCTCGTCATAAATTGTCGTAAATTTGTCATAAATTTAGCATTCTTTAGTCGTGCGCAGCTTTGGGGCGTCTCCCTATGGCATAAATTTATAAGTAATATTTGCCATAAATTACTGAGTACCGCACAGTGACTGTTCTTCAGGACATACTGAACTCTACTTAAATAAATACTGCATACGTGATATTTTTGCATAATTTGCAGCGCTGCCGTATTTGCCGTGAAGACGGTTTGGGTGGACCGCCTGCAATTCTTTCATTTTAAATCTCGTAATATAAAATTGAAAAATCATAAGCTGACTATTAACACGTGCTTCGTTCTCACGTATTGATTGAAATAATCGAATGTGATAAGTTTTAATTTATGAAATTTGAGGTATCGATTCATCATTGAGGATGAACTTTCAAGCCTTATTCATCAACCGATACGCTTGAGCCTCCCGAGTGTTCAATCCCGTTCGATTTACTGGGTCAAGTTTTTTTTTTTTTTTTGCTTTCTCAGGTTTAATCTTTTCGCGATTAACGTCTAAAATTAGACCCAATGTGGCCAGTCGAACCCTCAAGAACAATTTTCCGGGCAGGGTAAATCCCATTAAATTAGGTTATTTCTATCAAAGAAACAGAATCGAACACGTCCTAAGGTATTTTTCTACATGTCAGTAAACTATACAGTAGGTCGAAGTAGCAATTCAGTATTCAAATACTCTGTTGGAAGAGCATGTTTTAAAATATATACATATTACATTGATGGCTACCAGAATGCAACGAGACGGGTTGAAGCATTTTTGTCGTAGAGCCATTTACCCATTTATGACAGACTGGGTCCAATTTGCTAACGGGGTTCTTTGTCCTATTTTATTCCTACGGTAAAAATAGACCTCCGTTGTAGGGTAGGAGAGCCTGGTTAAGATTGGGTCATCCCTGTAGCGCACTGGGTCAACAATTTTCAACGATACATTAATCTAGAATCGATTTTTATATCTAATTTAATGCTAGTGATAAGCAATGTTTCATACAATTATTGTACCACCTCCCTGTGTGACCTTAATAAAGCTAATTCACTGAATAAAATACTCTTCTCTAGAGCATAACAAATGCACACATCACCGGTGCATTTATACTTTAGCACAGTTTCCCTTGCGATGCGTACGCTCTACAGCTCTGTGTTGCATAGCTTGATAATCGTTCTAATTATCACAGGCATATTGGCAGGCTTCAGGGAACTAAAAATGTGGCATTTCCACTCCCGATCCTGTTCCCGCCACCGCCGCTGTTCCCAACCCAGGTGACAATTGTGGTACCGTGGTGGCGGCGGCGGCGACAAGGGTAGGGTGGTGACAAAACACCATGGCACCACGGCCGCCGCTGTTCCCATCCCACCACTGTTAACACCATGGCACCACCGCTGTTCCCAACCCACCATTGTTAACACCGCCGCCGCCGCTGTTCCCAACCCACCACTGTTAACACCACCACCGCCGCTGTTCCCAACCCACCATTGTTAACACCACCACCGCCGCTGTTCCCAACCCACCACTGTTAACACCACCACCGCCGCTGTTCCCAGGCCTCACCCGCCTGTTCCCTACAACATCAAGTCTTGCATTAAGTCAACATTATTCCCCAGCCTCTCGCCGGAGATAAAACTTTCTCGAGCTAACTTGGAAATTTACGTAAAATTTACCAGTAAAATTTGTGAGGGGAAACACTCGATTGCCTGTGCGATATTTCTCTTGATGAAATACCTGATTGTTGTTCAGGACTGAGACTTAGACAACTTGCGGGATGTATGGAACTCCTTCACTGTGTCACAAGAACTGTAACTAAGTCATATGTAGCCATTCTGGTCGAGATATCAGTTGTCGATGTGGAGGCGACATTTGGACTAGGAAAATACAATAAAGCCTTTTTTGGAAATACTCGGGACAGAGCAACTAATATTCAAGTAAAAATCGATTGACCAAGAAGAAAATCAAATTACTGAAATTTCAAGTATTAAATTGTATGACTAAAATTTGCAAGCGAAATCAAATGATTAAATGACTCACCTTTCCTATCAAAACTCGAATGGCTAAATGACTAAAGCTTCCCATAAGGAATCGAAGGCGAAATAATTTACATTTCTATTGAATGATAAAAGTCAAATCGTATATGGCTTTTAATGACCGCCGAGAAAATTTATTGATTTTCTAGTATTCTAACAAATCGATTGCAGCTTCTACTTCAACAGGTCGTAACACTAAAGGCTGATGTGGGAACAGCACGATTGACTTCAATCTTAGGAAAACTATTGCTAAATATATATACACTTCAGTGGATGAAGTTTGCGTCACCTATCATTGGCAATACATGTATGAGTGGCTTTCTCAAGTATCATAACACGTCATACGTGCCATTTCACTTGTTTACATTATCCTTGCTCTTCTTTTCTATCATAATTTTTTTTAGGCTCACCGCGCAGGAAACAATCAATTCTTATGATTTTAAATTAATGTGATTCGCCTTAGCAAACTTTTACACTTCAGTTTTCTGATACTTTTTGAAATTCGTCTCGAAGGAAGTAATCAATTGGTCTCAGAGGCTACAAGCTTTGCCTGACGAGCGTTTCGTTGGCTTCAACAGAACTCTAGGCGATAGTTCCACGGCAGCTGCAATGTTCTAATGAATTCCGAGTTTTTCTCTTGCCAGGCGGACTGACGAGAACATGGATGAGGATATTAAACTGCCTCTCACCCAACACTTAACTTCTGCTCTGCTAAGTAAAACTTTGGCTTTTTGTGCGCTTTCTGGAAAGAAATAAACCTAATGGGAATATATAGCTGCTTCATGGGGAACGATCGCAAACGAGCTTCGGCTGCTCGGCAAAAATGCTTAGCCGCCTCCGACCGATAAGCCAGCTTGATTTCTTACTATAGATATGATGTACAGTACCACCGTTTTCAAGTCCAATACCCAGACTTTCCTTTGAAGTAACGCTATTTCAAACTTCAACAACTAAATAACTGTGAACTCAAACCACCTTCTATCAGATGAAGCGGTGAACGTTGTTTGGGACATAAGTATAAGCGCCTAAATGCATAGGCTAAGAGTTAAATTCTTGTCATACATAGCGTTTCTAGAACTAGAGTTCAACTTAGTCGCTAGGCGCTAGTCAAATCTTCAAGGCATTTTGATTACTAGATTTTGTACACTCGTAAACTAACTCCAAGAAAATTTAGACTATGATTTATACTACCTCCTGTGGTACTAGTAAGCAAAGTTAATGTTCACCGCGTTTAATTACAAAATGAATGGAACGTCTTGTGGCGTAAGAGCATCACCCTTGGTAAGTACTGAGTCAGAAGTTACAAATTCAAAGCCGTCATTTTTTTGGTGGCCAGCTTACTCTAGATTCTTTGGATTTTTCACATCTCAGTCAACCCACATCACGGCCTGAAAAAGTTTGTGATGATGGCTCAACGCCTTCTGCCTTGCTTTGAGAGGCCAGACAAAGAGACATACAATATAAACGAAAACATTATCCCCTCTCTTCGCGTCGGTCGCGGGTGGTAATAATCCGTAAGTCGGCATTTGCCAAGATTTTCTATATATTTCTATATTACTTATTGTTGATAGTAACTCAACTATAGCCGACCTCCCAAAATATAAAATATCAATAGAAATTGTTTAAACTTTTGAACTGTGTCCCTAATATGCCGTCTGATTTTAAAGTTAAAAAATTTTTTTGCTCTTGCTAATTATGAATTATTAATACTGTATGAGCTTACCGTCACCAACGAAACGTCCCAGTAGTGAGGCTGGAGCTCGGCAGAGAAATTATCCTTCACTACCTCTGCCTCGCGACCGCCTCAAGCGAACTTTACCGGAAATTAAGGAAGTTTAACTCAGGGAAAATCAAAAGTTTAATGCGATTGAACTCGATTCAGTTTTATCATTTTGGCATGTCAGTAAGCTATGCGTAGTAGTGTGCTCAGCCGTCAAATAATGAAGACAGAACCTATAACAGCGCAAGTGAATAATATTTTAGGGAGTCACGATTGAAAGTTATTTTTTTTTGCTACACAAAATAATTTAGGTCTGTTGTTTGGTAGAGACGTAAAAAATGTTGTTTCCATTGTGGTAACAAGGCTATTTCAGCTTTGGAAATGTAGGAAGTCGTAGCTAATAATTGATAAGACTGGCCTTATCCCCGGGGACTGTCCCTAGCGCAGCTTATGTGCTTAACTCAAAACTGTCTTCTTCAGTCCCGAACTAAGCTAAATCTTCTGTCTATTGTTTCAAGTAATTTGCCTCGTTTGGGGAGTCTGTAGAAGACTGCAGCTGTCATCAAATATCCAAAGTATTCTCCCGGAGACTCAGGGTCTTTGTATCAAAGCCAAATTCTATTTTGTTACAGTTCATTTCACTCCGGTCGCGTCCTATTGGCGGGATCAAGCGCGGCTGTTAGTTGGCACCTTTGTGCCGCACCACCGTCCGCTGGAGCCTTTGTTCCCGCTGTCAGCCGCAGCTCTTGAGTGGAGCGATAAGTCGGCCCTCCCGCCCTTGCTCCTCCTCAAACGCTCCCGTAATGTGTTAAGCTGCGGGGCAAAAAGTACAATACAAGAAGGTCCGAGAGCTTATTCAGAAGCTGGACTGTAGTTTGCAATACTTAGTTGTTTCGATACTTCAATCTCTTCTGTAATGGGCTGAGCTGCCCAGCAAAATCTTTCTTGGATACTTTAAAAGCGCCCGTAATGGGCTGAGCTGTGAAGCCAAAATTGCAATACAGTACGAATGCGGAGCTTAATCAGAAAGTGGCTGTAGTATACAATACATACTCGTATTCTGACACTTTGGTTATTTTCAAACGAGACGTACGCACTGATAGAGCACTAAGCTGTATAGAAACACAGTGCAAGAAGGCCGGTAAGCTGATTCAGAAACCCGACTATACAGTATGTTAATTTCTTATTTTGATCGTCTTCTGACGGTATCCACATGCCATGCGACGAGTTCAGAAGCCCATTGTTCACAAAGAACATTTAAGTTTCCAGATCTACGCTATTTTATTACCTCCGCTGAGAAGGTTATGTTTCGTCGAAGTTGTGTCAGATATACTGTACAGTATATCTGTCACGGATTTTGAGAAAGTTTACAGGGATTGTTGAGTATGTTAGGAGGAACAAATTATTAACTTTTGGTGAAATCCGTTTGTTTGTTTGTTTGTTTGTTTGTTTGTTTGTTTGTTTGTTTGTTTGTTTGTTTGTTTGTTTGTTTGTTTGTTTGTTTGTTTGTTTCTTTGTCTCATATTCCCTAATGCCATACCTCGAAAAGTTATGGACGGCTTTTACGACATTTACACGAGTTGTTAGGTATACCACGAAGTGTAAATGACCAAATTTTTGAGATGATCTGTTGGTTCGTTCGTTAGTTTGTCGGTTTTTAATTTATGCTTGTTAGCACAATAACTCAAAAAGTTAGGAATGGATCTTTATGGAATTCATAGGAGTTGTTGGTAATGTTACAAAACATAAATGATTAAATTTTGGTGATGATCGGTTGATCTGTTTATGAGTTTGACTTATGTTTGTCAGAATGCTTGTTGGCAGCATAACTTAAAAAATTATGAACGGATCATCAAGAAAATTAGTGAAACTCTTAATACTGTTAAAAAGAACAAATGCTTACATATTGGTGATAATACAAAGAAAATCATGGTCTCGGAACCAATTTGAACTTTTCGTCAGCTTTGCCTTGCTTGGCGGAGGCATGCGCTGTCAGAGTGCTCTAGCAGAACCTATAATGGTTTTATCAAGCGTCCTTCTTTTAATAGTGTGACCGTTGTTTTATTCAAGTAATTAGCTTTACACAATTTGCATATTACAGTTTCTAAAACATTATCACAAAAGTTCATAACTTATGACAGTTATGAAAAAAGGTTTACTTACTTGAGACGACGCGAATGAAGATGCCTTAGAATTCTTATTTTATTGCGAGATTATTTTCACAACTCTGTGAGAACGCACTCAACGTGAAACTCCGTCTGTAGCTTGCGCTCTGTCACAGTGAACGACTTGCGGACTCAGCACAGACGCCACCACGTCGGAGGCAAAAACCCAAGTGCTCTACCATCATCCTAATATAAAAAAAAAACAACAGTATACAATAGCATCACGTTTTACTGCCGACCTGCATGATGAAACAGTCAAAGTCTCCATAGACAAGCTGCTACCCCAGTTGCGGATTCTGTATAGACGCCGGAACCAAATGCCCAAATGCCTCCGGCGAACCAGAGGTCGAGGGCCATCACGTGCAGACTGTCGTATGCACGAAGGATTTTGGACCCCTGATGGCACCTCGCCAAGGCTGCCTCCAGTTCCACACCCGAGTACGACACTCGGCGATATGCTCCAGCGACTCAGTCCTGACAGAAAGCTCAACTTGTACTGGCTTTGGGCGCTCCTCAGGATTGCTATAATCTCGTGGCCCTTCCACAACGGCGTCTCTCGACCTCTTCTTTTGCATCCGCAACCCGCCAAGCATCTCTGGCTACGCAACGTGCCACCGAATTGCCTGCCGCACTTCTTGTCGCCAACTTTGGAATGCAGCCAAAAAATCGCATTCGAGTTCAAAATTGGCCATAACGCTTTAAGTTCAAAGCCAGGAAGAACATGAAAATCTTTCATCACTGTTCTCAGAGGATCTAAATATACATGGAAATTTCTCATCACTGAAGTACAGAGGATCGTAAAAGACATGTAAATCTTTCGTCACTGTAGCGCAAAAGATGTAGGATGACATGCAAATCTTCCATCACTGTATACTGAAAGGGTCTAAGAATACATTGAAAACTCTCATAACTGCACTGCAGAGGATCTGGGTATACAAGAAGTCCCTCACAATTGTGGTGCAAAGGATTCAGTAAAACATGAAAATCTGTCAACACTGTAGTGCAATAAAAAGAAGAAGTCAGTAGCCCCGATAACAATCGCTGTGTGTCCATTAGATAGTAGTAGTAATGGAAGTATTACTAGGGCAGCAATATAATGTTGCCAGGGTTGCATCGCGTATTGTCCGTTAGTTACGTTTCAATTAGGCGCCTAATAATACAAACTAGGTATTCTTCATCGTGACTGCAGTGACAAGCTTTAAAAGTGATGTCTACCCTCGTCTATTATTACCGTATCAGAAGATCAAACGTTATTTAATATCAATTGAGAGCTGCATAGGGTTTCAGACAATCGCCTAAAATATTTAGATTGGGTATAAATATCGCGTATTGCAACCTAAACGTGTGCACTTCTGGCCCCTTGCATCCCATTCGCTATTTTGTAAAATGGACCGCAGATGGACGCGAGTGCCCAGCTCCCTTGAATATTTTTGCTAATAGTCGGCGGATCAGCTGATGTGAGGAAGTACTGAAATAAAAAGTTCCGTCATCATTAGAATTACTCTAATGGAAAAATTAAAAATTCAGTGATAGTTTTCAGCCGAAAAATGCAACTTTACAATCTGAAAATTCAAGCAAATCTTAGGTTCAGTGAGGCAGCGGCGGCGTCTGGACGTGAGTTTAGGGCTCGGGCTTGTCATGAGAACATATCATGCAGGATTGTCTGCGGTCGTTTACTCAAATGGCTTGGAATCCTTAAGAAATTGCTCTCGAGAAACATGGAATTTGTTTTCAGTATGCAAGTAAGGCACAAAATGTCTACAGCAAGAAAACATACATCACCAGACAGAAGAATCATTTTAAAAAAGTAGGCAAATGAATAACGAATTTCAGGAGTAGTACTCTACGGTGTTTGCACCAGTATTTAACTATTTTTTGGCAGTTATACCGACGAAGTATAAATTTGCAGCAAACATCTTCCACCATTCTGTTCGTCCCTGCCTGCGTTATCATCCTGTAACAAAAAGTCTTACTACGCTTACTCTACCTATGACACTGTACTTATTTCCTAATATAACTCAGCGTTATAAAGAACCGTGATCTTCCTCAACATTCCTCTAGGCTTTGTTACAATGTTTTAAATCTTTTGTTACTGATCAGTTTTTAAATCCACACTAATATCGAAAAAAGAAGTTAGATACTCCACGATACAGCAGAGCAAACCTTCGGACATTTATATATATCTTGCTAGAATGATTGTATGCACATTCTATTTCAGAGCGCTGCAAAGTATCAACACACTCATTAAATATTCCGATACACTACTCAGCATTAAGGTGCAATCTTCTCGAGTTCCCCTTGTATTTTTCTCCGGGTTTCATTGCAATGTTTTGAAGGCAAAGGAAACGATGGAACATTTACAGGCTGAGGGCCATACCCGTCTCTGTCGCGGATGTCAATACATGCAAAGCAGTTCATGCCGCAGTCTCGCCGCGAGGTCACTTTTGTTCAAGCGTATCCTACTGGTACAGTCACTGGTCTAGTACAGTTGGTACAGGCCTCTTTAATGTCCATGTCTCTCTTGCATATTATTCAAACGTGCCGTAAAGGTGTTCATTTCACTCATTACACCATTTTCGCACGCAACGGTCTGGTAACGTCAACAGTCGAGTATAAGTGCCAGGCCTTTTTATGTTCATGCATCTCTTACCCCACGTGTTAGAATTTCATTTCCTCTACATTCAACAGTGTCTCTATGAAAAGGTGCTCTACAAATAATTACACGAATATAATACTGAAAATCCATCCTTCTGTCTCTTTCCTTCGCTTTCCTCCATGATAACAATGCTCGGTCTGAGCCCCGACACTCGGACGTGATGCAGTTCCCGCTCTACTTCTGCTCTCGGGGGAAGCTCTCTTTCCCCCACAAGTAGACCACCACTACATACAGTAGTTAGCTTTCCTTATATGGACTTCTGCCAGGCACGTGCCGCTTAAGTAAGCAAGTTATGCAATGCCTACTCTGCACGAAGGATGCTGGCAGTTACAATTTACGAGCCAACGTAATTCCAATTTTTAACTGGTGCATCAACAACGCAGAAAAGGCTAATTATTGCATTTTTGTACATCAGGAAAGCATGACTTGTTTTTGGCATTGCATCGCTGTGAGAAAGCTACGGATACATTTATGCGACGCACGTACCGTGGCAGGCGTGCAACAGCGTCGAGAGCCCAAGTACGATAGAGGCAGAATTCTATATAGCTTTAGTCGAGGAAGTTTGGTAGATTAGCACACCTCCGATTCCATACAGTTGTTGGTGTGTGCCTGGGCACTTTCAACTTGCTTATAAGTTTCATTGGCTGTTTTTCGCTAGTTAGCACCCGCAAACGAAGTGTGAGAGGTGATAACGCTTTCCTTGATTTAAAATGTAACACTTTTAACTGGAAAAACAGAAAAATTAACAAAACATGGGTACCTACGTTAAAAATGATCTAATTTTCAACAAAACACCTGTTTCAAAAAAGACTTGCTCAATTTCTCTCTCTATATATATATATATCTCTATGAATATGTATGTATATATATATACACATATACTATATTTTATGAGTTAGTTTATGGCACTCTTGTCTAAAGGGAAGCTGCCGTACAGAAATGGGATTCACTTACCGAAACTCCAGTTCAAATAACTGCGAGCACTTCTCGGAATAGCGGATGCCTCGAATTCTGTGCCATTGCAAGCTATTCCGCATCTGCAAATGTTGGACTGTGTTGGGGCCCATGGAGCATGAAAAGGCTGAAAAGTCTATAGGCTGGCTAAGATACCCATTTGTAAGGATTAGTAGCCATTTTTGAGACACGGATTCCATTGCAGACGCTCTAGCGTGAAAAAAACCTAATTATGTGTAGAAATGATATTGATTATATGCAAACAATTCTTTAACATTATTAAGATGGACGTCACTGCTGCCTTTATTATATTACACTGCGTAGGGATTTACATTTTCGCATAAAGCACTTGTAAAAAAATCGCTCGGCTCAGTTCGGTTTTCGTTGCTGCAGTGGCAACCAGTATCGCCAGAAAGTGACTTATGTTTCTTTAGTTTGACAATAGTTTGACTGCAAAATACTGGGTGAACTAATAATACTAACACTCTAAACAATGGCAAGGACTAGCATACCAACAAAGTAAACAATACGACTTGCACACTAAATACTTTAAGCATATAAATAGCAGCAGCCTATGAGGCCAATTTCTGCATTGCTTATCACACACACATATGCATACTAAGCTTTGGGTAAGACTCAATAATTTTCTCTCACCCTTCTTATACCTAGAATAAACATTCCTACAATTTAGTGTGTGCCCATGTGGTCTCAGTTCTCCATACAAGCGGCACACATTACTAAATATTGATGGGTTATAGCCATTTTGGAATGTGACTGTTCTATGATCACATCATACACTCGTAGTCAAAGTGCTCATAACTTAGCGAATTTCCTCTTAACTATAAAATATTGCACTTGTATTTTAGGGAATTTCCCTTCAGCTCCAGTATATTTACCCTGGCAAAAGCAGTGAGCGTCTGACTCCATTATGTGTTTGGCATCACCAATGCACAATTGAGGTCTGACCCGCCCAACCATTCGCAGGAACCTTATGCGACCGCCTGTGTATAGCAAAATGCCATTAGAACTTCCATTAACACCCTATTGATGGCTCAACTAACGGCCTGCCCTGCTGGAAAAAATCTATAAGCCACAGACGGCGGGCAAAGCAGGCAGTCTTACTCTGTTTTCTCTACGGAAATCTTAAAGATGTCAAATGGCAGAGAGAGCGTGTGTGAACTTACTCTAGCGTGTTTACATAACATGGTGCTGTTGTTGGTATGGGAGTATAGGCGCGTAAATTGATCATAGCGTGTTTATGTAACAATGTTCTCTATAGTGCTATTGCAGTGCTTTTGGAAGAGGACGTAAATGCATGTGGTAACTACAATATTATACATGCAATATTTTGTTGCTGAACGCAATGTTAGTCAGCAAACATGGCAAAAAGCATTGCAAATAATTAGTTACATAGCAATACGCGGTTACTTATGTCTTTCAGGAAATAATTCATGCTTATGATTCAGGACGCAACTTCCAGTGGTTGTGGAACTAAAGCATCTATTATCTTAAGATATTCTTCTATTATTTTACGGTACTTCCTTGAAAGAACTGATGCAAATTATTTACACAATATTGTTCAGCAAATAAATATTGCATTAGCAGTAACGTTAACTTAAATATTTACCAACCGGAAGCCAACTTAGCACATCGAATAATTTCTGATGCCTATAGAACAGCACATTCGAAGGGTGCTTATTTCATTAAACGTTTACTAACACCAATGCAACACTACAATCGCGAGTTACTTTACACATTAGATGTTTTCTAACACCAGTAAAAGGCTTGCGACTCTGCCCATTCATGGCGTGCCTCACGTAAAAGCGCCTTACCAGCTTTTCAGTTGTATTGGCACAGTAAGGAACGAGGCTATCGTAGCAATGCAGTAACAAGAAAACAGTGTAAACAATCCGAAACTAACCTCAGTGCTGCTCTAACGTCGATGTTTCACAGTCTCGATATGGGAAAGTAAGAGCGCTAAGCTTGTCTCGAGGTCAAAGGTTCGTCTCGTAACCAAGCAAATGAAATTTTGTGATGTTCGAGACGTAGTGTCATGTTTCTGTCATCCATAATCCACTGCGAGTGCACTGACCTAACAAGAATGAGGACTTTCGAAGTATTGCAGTTATCAGTTGAGTCTTCCGTCTCTAACACCATAGCTATGTCAATTTGTAGTGGACTGCAGCCGCTCACTCCTCAGAGCCTAGTGATTGCATATCTGCACCACGAACAAGTGCATCTGAATTTTCAGCTGAGTTGTGCTGTTGAAGCGACTTCGCTGCTACCGTAAATTGACCTTAACAACGTCAGCATACATTATGATGTAATTTAAAGTGTCCTGTCAAGGTCAGCGTTCCAAGATATTCAACAGTGCTGCCATACCTTGCTAGTGAGACTATTTATGCACCAGTAATGTCTGTTTAGCTGTATTGAAAGCCCAAAACTATTCTCACTGCTTCTGGAGCGCAGTGTCACATAAACTTCTGGCAGTGTTAATAAACATGTGAGTTACTCTATACAACTATAACGCCAATATATCGGTCTTGAACACCTATACTACCCTCATTACTTCGCCTACGTACGCAGAGCACGTCGAGCATGCGCGTTCGCCCATTCCAGCGCGTTCCTGCCGCACAAACATCCCCGTCAGGAATGTGGAAATCCTTCGGAGCGCTCTCACCGCCGCAGCTAATGCCCGCAGGCTGACGTGAATTACTCCTAGCGCCAAGTTCACTCCGCCTATTATGAATTCTTGAAGCATGTCCAGTTATATTAGAGTCAGGAGGAAGACGGTAAGTAGGCAGCAGCTGGTCCCGGATGCACCGCAGCATGTGTAAAGTTTAAATGAGCGTCCTATCAGTAATTTTGGGGATGGGCTTCGACAAATGGAGCCTGCATCTTGCTGGCCGCGGGATAGAGTTTGTGGTAACCTCTGTAACGGGGATATTGCTAAATTCTGTTAAATCACTCTCCAACAGAGAGTTTTTTAGATGAGAGATGAAGTTTTTTTCTTTGAATTCATTACTTTTGTATCCTAAGAACGATACCTAAGTTAGCGTAAAAGATTGTTGTGTCTTATTTTGCCGTTTTTAAGAGTCTAAGCTATGAACTGACAAGACGATATTTTTTTGTGTGCGTAATTATATTTTTACTGCTACACCTTGCCATCAAAAGTGAGAAAAAGTAATTTGCACTGAAGAAGCTTTATCTTTAATGCTCCCAGTCGTGATTCTTAGATAGAGGCTACAGTGCACCTGGCTATTTAATTATCAGTTTTAAATAGCAAAAGAGTTGTGCAGTGTTGACTCTAAGCTCTTAAAAGAAACCACGCGTAAGGTCACTAGGGAATTTATATCCAGTTCACGTCTTACCTATAGTATAGTAGACATCCGTTGCTATTAAGTCTCCCCTTTTTACTTTCAGCAGTTAGAAGCGTATCTAAAATACGGTTTGACCAATTATAAGCACGGTCTTTGCCAGTGTTCCAAGAGTGATGAACAGTTCCACTATATAACTAGAGCACTATGATAGCGCATACCTCCGCCAAGCAAGGTAACGGTTGCGAAAAATTTGAATTGGTTCTGAGACTATGATTTTCTCTGTATCAACACCAAAATTTAATCATTTGTGCCCTTCAATAGTGCTAGCAGCTTCAGTTATTTTTTTGAAGATCCGTTCATACTTTTTGATTTATGTTGCTAACAAGCTTTATGGCAAACATGAGACAAACACACAAATGAACAAACCGATCTGCACCAAAATTCGATCAATTATGCTTTTAACATTACTAACAACTCCTATAAATTTCATAAAGATCCCTCCATTATTTTTCGAGTTATTGTGCTAACAAGCATAAAATTTAAAACAATGACAAACAAACGAACAAACTAACAGATCGTTACAAGAATTTGCTCATAGACTCTTCATAATATACCTAACAGCTCATGTAAATTTCATAAAAATCCGTCCATAACTATTTGAGTTATAGTGTAGGATACTTGCCTTCTTCAGAGATAAAGGGGTTGGGGGACGTAGGTCATTCGAACCTTCCGACAAAATGACGCCATAGCTCTTGATGACCCGTGGTCGGCTACAACCACAAGTACTCCTCTGGGTCCAGTGGGCCTATATCCAAAGCACAAACAAGTGCGTGTGGGTTTCCCAGTTGAGGGTGTGGTCAAGTTGACTTTACCTTTACCTACGTCATTTTTTACAGCATAGCTAGGCACTCTAGTAGCTTATATTGTTTCTGAAATATATTCAAGCTACTGTATTTGCTGAAACCCGCATCGCTTAGAAAATGCCGCTAGGTACTATTTTATGTCCTTTTTAGTGTGGTATTCGAGAAGCTCTTGATGATTCTTTGGACGAAGTCCAGGTGCCTGTTTCTTTTGTTTTACCACTATCGGTAAAGTGAAATCATTTTTACCTATCTGTTTTCATCAGATCGTGACAGGAAAAATATGAATTTAGTACTTCCATAAAACAAAACCCAGCCTCAATATAATGACTACAATTGTATTTCTCATCACGGTCCTCAACTGATTTTTCTCCCCCGACTGTACTAGCTCTGATCCTTCCGCTCTTGGGCTGCACCCGACTGCTTCTTCCTAATCGCCCGACTGTACAAGCATCTACGTCGAACTCACTCCGGTCATTCACGTTTTACACCTCACCCTGACAACACCCCTGCCCCCTTTAGAGTAACGGAAATAAATCATCCTTTGGTTTTCTATTTCCCCTTTTATTTTAATCTCTGATGATGGGAGTAGAATTCCCGAAACGTTAGGTCTTTAAGATTAGTCGACACATTATGTATTATTTGAAATTTGCCTTAGTTTATTCCTTGTTTCTAGTATAACTAGTAAACATTAATGTACGATAATAAGACCATTTTGCATTTACATATTTAAAGATGTCTGTAAATATACACATCATTATGTAACTCTAATAGTAGTGAGTAGGAAGCACATAATGTTTTACTGTCTTTGCTAAAGTGACGTCGTGACAATAAGGAGACAAGGTCATGTCACCTTAAACTCTGGCGGGTGAAATCTAAAAACCATAGACTTAATACGCGAAATTCTATAGTTTAAGGAACTGATAACCCCGTTTCTCGTCAGATAAACTGCAAAACGCTCTTTTCTCGAGGCACCACCAGTAGTGTATAGAGCACTGAGATGGTCGTTTTTGAGGGTAGGTTCTCCTCGCGTCGCCGGGTCATCGCGCCGCCCCTTCAGGTTTCCCAGGCCTCACCCACTTCCGGTTTGCGCCCCCCCAGACCCCCGCTAAACCAGTAGTGCATTGGCCGTTATAAACCGGAAGCTCACGCGCGAGGGGAGCCGCGAGGGTAGGTTACCCTCAAAAACGACCATCTCAGTGCTCTATACACTACTACCACCAACCCCGCTCCGCTGCCTCCCGATATAACGAATAGCTGGCCTCTGTAAGGTTAGGAAAGGCGAGGTTAGGTTCTGTTAACGCTCCAAGTTAGCTAATTTTCAAAGGATGTTCAATTAGAACGCTAGCGTAACTAGTCCATGATTTTCTTAATCTTAAACGGGGGCATGATACCAAGAAAACTAATGCATTTATTTTTCTTATCTCGATGCATGCTCACCATTTTAAGGGCCCAGCTTCCTAATGTATTCATTTTTAAAGATACCATTCTTAAAGCTAACACATTGGAAAAAATTTTCAGTTGGTCTGCATATTTACATTACTGGAAAGTCATTCTTCACCCGTTAAATATGAAACAAGTAGCACAGTTTTGCATACATATACTGGTTTAACATTTTTATTCCATATATGACAATAATAAAGAAATTTAGAGTTAAGAGAGACACATTACTGTTAGAGATGCGGTGCGCATTACGAAATTAACTTAACATACGTACTAGCTCCGCCCCATTATTAGCCTACTATTAATCCTTCTACATATAACTTATAGGTATAATATATATATTGATATTTATGTATTTGGTATCCACCTGAAAGAGCGGGAATTTATGCGCTTGAAGCACAGCTTATTTTTATTTTATTCTTTTTTAATCAGCTTTACCCATACCTATATGCTCCTCTCTGCCCAAGTATGCCTGTGATATGCAAAATAAGTTAAACAGTGTTCTGTTTTTTTGCATTTTTTTTTTTCAAGCTCAAAACTCTAGTTTGAAGCGAGTTGGAGGTGATCTTGAGATAAATGGCTGTACTCTCTGACGAGGAATTGGCAGCACTGATCGGTATTAACTTGATAGGTTATTAAACTGCAGCTGCAGTGGGTGTAGCGTGTCCTAATAGTGCACTCACGACCACAGCGACATTCTCTGGATTCATTTTTGTCTGCGAGCTGCACTACTATAAAAAATACACAATATGCATTTTAATATAGAGTTGACATGACAAAATTAACATTAACGAAACGAATTAACGAAAGTAACACTCTCCGCATTATAAATACACACGAAAATGCTGTAATATATTAAGGTGAGGGATTTCAACTACTAGAGTAACATATTAAGGTGAGGGATATCAACTACTAGAGTAACTAATTAAATCATAGCTGGTGTGAACCTCCGGCAGAATGATAGTAGGAGAGAATTCCCAGCAGCAACGAAAACACCGCATCTGGCAAGATGTTATCCAAACCAAGCGCAGGTCACCATGACGATAATATCTACGGAGACGCCAGGCGCTGCCGCCGTCAGCTGGAACCGTCCTCTCTTCTCCAGTTAAACTTTTGATATTGTGTCGACCCACGTCGCTGAACATGGCGACCTTCATTCTAGCAGTTAGCCACAGCCTTCCCCTCTCTAATATATTTTACAATATTAACTGGGCCAAATTTTATGCCTCTATTTTAAGTAACTGGAATCATGATATTGATTAGAGACAATACGGCTAAGAAACAGGTTTTGTTGAAGAAAATCTAATATTATACACATTTGGTCACATAAAATTTCATTTCATACATTTTAATCATCAATTGTTCAACATGCTTCAATTCATAAAGTAATTCATGGTTGTCCAACTACCGACCCGCCGGTTAGTTATCTGTGGCTCGTGATCGCTTGTTACCTTCGCCAAAGAGGTCATTTTTTTTGTAGGAGCCTGTCAAAAAGATAACTCCAAAAGTTATGGACAGGTCATTATGAAACTTGCAAAGAATGCTAGGTTTATTAGGAGGAATAGACGATTAACTTTCGGTGAAGATCCGTTCAATGATTTGTTTGTTCGTCAGGATTTTATTTTTCCAAGTAACATGGCCCAAGAAGTGTTTTTGGTGATGAACGGATCTTCATGAGTTACGGTCGGATCTGCAAGAAAATAATAGGAACTGTTAAAGTCAAGAAACACAAATGAAAAAAATTTGGTAATGATTAAAAAGGAATCCTGGTTTCAGAACCAGTTTAAATTTTTCGTTAACGTTACTTTACTTGGCGGGGGTATGCGCTCTCAGAGTGCTCTAGTTTTACAGTTTTTTGTATATACAAGAAAAATGCAGTTCTTGTGTATTTATGGGAAAATAGTATAGTATGATTTATGATATATTTATATGGCTTTCCAAGAAGGCTATCCGGTTAGATCCGAAGTGGCTTGCGATATCGATGAAGTTAAACCACCCTGAAGCAAGAAACTGTGAATTAGAACATGTTCAAGCATTATTCATAACAAAACACTGTTTATCGAACAGTATTTACCAAGTTAGTTTGAATGATTTAAATATGACAATTCACACACGTACCTACATAAACATTGAGCCTCAAATAGTGACTGCCTATTTACTTATTGCATTTATTTATTGACGTAAAACATTTAAATAAAATACGTCATGTAACATTCAGTTTCGAGCAGGATTAACGTCATTAATTCTTATGGAACAAAATCTAACTTTATAATATATATTGGACTATTTTATTTTAAATGTTTCATTTAACACTATCTATCTAAACGTTTCATTATAAATTAATGAGCATAGAATCTCTTATATAAGACGTTGGATAAAACGGGTTAAAGTATGGTAAGTTTAAATTTAAAAAAATCTAAAGAATTCCGGGTGGGTAAATGAAGAGCGTAATTTAGCATAATGAATCTTGTAACTGGAAAGCGTTTCACCGACCTTATAGCCAAGTCACAGTACTCTAACAATTACCATGCGTGTCAAACTTAGCCTGGACTATTTCTCTCCAAGAGGTTTTGCCGTATGATACAAAGGAGCCGTATAGTGACAGATCGCAGTATGCTTAAGTTACGTTTAAAATAGGTACTTATAATAAAGCTAGTTTTTTTTCCTTAGGAAAAAAAAAATGCTCAAACGCTGCTGCTTGCAGAAAGATGTGATTTGTGTATTTATCCTATGTAAATTCAGAAGTTAAATAACGCAATATTAAAAATACAGCAAATATTCGTTTGTACAACTCATTCGTTGTATTCTAATACATTTATCACACATGAAGCGTGCTAGTGAAACCATTTCTATGAGCTTCAAAATAAAACTCCGAAACATAACCGCCTTCATTGCAGATATTTGGAAGACAAACCGTCCTCTCCTGTTTACGTCATAAATGACGTTACAAATAATTATATTGTTACGAAAAACTGACGTTTTGTTTGTTCCTTTTAAAGTTAAAAGGTGGAGACCGGTTCGTTTTTATCATGGTTGATTGAAGGCCAGGTTTTCTCCTATGGAAAAATAACGTAATTAATGTATTTCAGGAAGTGAGTGAACACCGCCGACACCACCCAGCGTCGCGTGTGACGTCATCATCTCCGACATCTTCGCACGTCCAGCACCCGTCTTGACCGGCAACGGTGAGATAATATATATTTTCTCAACAGTGAGATAATTTTTTAGTATTTGAGAACATTACCTCAACCCTTTGTAAGCCATGTGATTTGAAATATCTTGGTAATGCGTAATCCCTGGGAATAAAAATAACCATCACTCGAAGGTCTTAGGAGCGATAAAATTAGAGTCCTGGTCAAAACCCACAACCCACAGCATTGTAAGACGCCCCATGACAACAATGGTCTGATACTCGCTGAACCCCAAATAGGCACTACCAGGGGGTCGTGGATTCACACCACGCTGTCGCCAATACATCCTGGCTTTTGCTTCACTATTACAATGGACGGTGAACAAACACCTCGTATTACAACCGTAGTGCAGAGATATTTTGCTTTGCTCTATAATGATAGTTGTTCACCATGTTGCTTTCGATAATCTTTTCGCTTCAAAATTTGTTCATTCCCTGTTCCGAGTTCCGGTCAGTAACAGTTCAGAGTTACTGCTTTCTATGATATTATTAGCTTGGTATGCCCAGTGCATGTTAATATGAAGGTTGTTCCTTTGTGTGTCTTGGTTCATAAGTGAAACGTTTGCTGAACCGTCGCTTCTGGCCTCTCTTGATGACGTGATGGGATGGCATTCGAAACAATCCTCTTTAGACCAATCATGGGTTTGTTACAGACGTCAAGAGGGTCGTCCAGTAGAGTGTGGCTCTCTGCAAACAGGTCCAACGTTAGCCAACAAGTCATAGCCAAGAGAGCAGTGACGTCAGCTAGGAAGGTCAGAAGTTACATTTCGAAAGAACACTTAGCGAAGACATCTGCTGCTGGGCAGTGGCTTCGACATGACGCAACGCAATTGTTCTGCTTCGACATAAACCTACTCGTACTAAGCTTTACAATGGGCGGCAATTAAACTTCTTCGGGAAACCGTAATTATTGCTTTTGTTTTATTGAAACAAATATGCGTAATAACCTCCCTCGACATCTAGTGGAGTACGATTCTAATCACTAATTGTTTACCTACATATCAAGTAGGGACAAGCCGTCTGGATAGGCAAGGTAAGCAGAACTTACCCTGGATGAAATGTATACACTCGTTGTTGCATCTCTTTTTCTCTAACAATATATGTATGTATATAATGCAGCATAATTTATGATGGTTAGTATGATAAAAATGCAATTAACTCCTTCAATATTTGTATTTCTTCAAATCCTGAAAAATATTTTGATAATGCTTACCTTGTGTATGTTCTCACGGCACCTACGTGGCTCATATCAAGTAATCTTCTTCCTCAGGAACTAAGCAGAATAATCTGTCAACGTCTGCGAAGTAAATTCTTGAGCTATAAAAGTCAGCAGTCACCCAGCATGACACATTTCATCCCTGACACTCGCCGCAATAAAATAAATTATTGTCTAAGTTGTCTCATTAGAGAAAGTTCGCCGACCAAATGACAAAGCTTCTATGGCTCTGTATCGACGTAAGTTTCATTTCATAGATGAAGTTATTGCCGTTATGTCCAAAAATAATAAAATATCTACAAATCTAGATACGTTGGGTGTTGTTTGTCAATGGTATTTTAGGTCAGCCATGCAAATCGCTGAATAACATTCCAGCTGCGAAAGTAAGATTGTTACAACGACATCCATATGTGATTTACGACTTCTTTTACGATGCAGGTATAAGGCAGTTGCAATAAAGTGCATATCCAAATGTGACTTAGCGTTATCTGTACACTACCTCTTTCCAGGCGAACTGAGCCTCATCAGTACTGGACGAAATATTAATTTGAGAACCTGAAGCACTCAGCAAAATTTGACAAAAGACAAATTCAACAACAAATGTACAAACGGATCTAAAGAGACATAAAATCAAATTTTCCATAAGCCTGCTGGCAGCCACGTGTTCTCTGCATTAGTATTCACCTACTCTTGATGCATATGCATTTTTTTCAAATTCCGCCTGTGCTACCGTGTAGAACAAAAACAAGTTTTACTGTTAATTGTTCTTTCTGTTATCGGACTTTCTGGTTAGTTATAGATTACTTATAATCTATAAGTATAATCATGTACCACGTTTCAAATGTCAGACTATTTCTACCTTGGAGATTTTCTCCCTCTAGGAAATCTGCAACTATTTCAGATCGCATATTTTCTTCGAGGATTTTTGCGTGAGGCGCGCAGCCGTCTTCGGTGTAGCCATGCACAGGAGTAAAAGACTGATATGGCTTACTGGTGCCAAAGTGGCAGCCAGTTCCCCTCTATATTTTTTCTTTAATGTCTATTTCATTTGAAAGAAATGCATTTCAGTTTTGCATAGATGTAATACTGTACAAAAAAGAAAGAATGAATCGTGATTCTATCGACTAACACGAATGTCTGTTTCCAGGTCCGTCTTCGACGGCTGTAGCGCTGGCTGGGGTATCTGCGTAGAGCGTTGAATGCTTCGGATGTTGCCTGATCTTCGTGCTAGAAAGCTTCGTAGAGCTTGAATCTACTGCTACTATCTACTAGCTTTAACTGGCTACTTCAGAGACACGTATTTATCCCAATAGAATACATTCATACCCCAGTCATGCTAGATTACTCTTCCTGTAGGAGCACTTGCCCATATGCAAGAGCGCGTTCTCCTAGAGTTTCAGCTTTATTATCAGTACTCTCCTTCACTAAAATACATCCGAAACAGAAACAACAATAGTTTATTTTCATCGACTGCCAGGCTAAAGAATCCCGAATTAGAGGTGAACAGTTTCTCACTTCACTTTCTATTCCGCTTGGTCAGACACACTTCCAGTCTAACTAAGGTTGACGAGAAAAATTGGATTAATGACCAAAATGATGTACCACACTCATCGTAGGGGAGCAATTGTATGAGCGATGTCGTTTCTGCTGCACTTCAGCAGCTACCTCGTCGGTGGCAACGTTCCAATCGATGACGGGGTAGACAAACTGAACAGAAAATACACGATTTTAATTCTAGTTTCGCTCTCTCTACCACTGGTGACAAAACAGTTCGCTGGGGACCCAATTGAGTGTTTCACACCTACCTATTTCACTGAGCCACAAGCCAGGTACGTGAACTCGTACTGCTGGACTGCCAGTACGTATTACATCATACCTGTAGATGAGGAAAAGCAGCTGGTGACAAGAGTACATTCTGTTACGTTTGAGGAAGGTGGAACAGCGACAGTGAAAGGAGAAAGAATCAAAGTCAACTACTACCAGTGGGCGCCGATAATACTGCTAGTGGAAGCAGGCCTCTTCTACGTTCCCTTCGCGATATGGAACGCTACTGCAAAAAATTCTGGCATCAAGGTTGGCCGCCTTCTAAAGAAAGTCTCAATAATATCGCAGTACACTCCTGGCCATCCCGACAGAGATGCCCTTATCGTCGAATTTTTGGACCAATTCAACACCCTCATGGGAGTCGCCAAGTGTTGTCCCGGCACTGTGTGTAAATTTGACTGTACCTCATCCTCTCGCGCTGGAACGCCATCCTCCTCTCTGTTTATATTATACATGATGATCAAACTTTTGTACATATTCAACATTATTGTACAATATTTCCTGTTGTCCGTATTTTTAGGAGAGGGTTACATTTATCACGGCATCGAGGTCCTGGAGAAGTTGATTAACAAAAAAGAGTGGTGGACATCACCAAGATTCCCACTCCAGACCCTCTGCCAGGTGCGGGCTGCCCAGCAGGGATCGCTACGAACCTACACCTGCCAGTGCGTCCTTCCAATTAACCTATTCAACGAGAAAATATTCTCTTTTGTGTGGTTTTTCTTCGCTCTCTTACTGCCAATTACAATATACAGTGGCCTTATATGGCTGTGGCGCACCTTGACGTGCTCGCGCATAGCCTTCGTTCACTATTACCTGTGGCGCACGCGCCGCATCGGCAAGGAGGATCTCTACAACAACGCCAGAAAAATGGCAGTGGAGTATCTAGGCTGGGACGGGTGCTTAGTATTGCGTTTGGTGGAGATGAACCATGGCGGGACCATCTTGACAACCCTTACGGAACGACTATGGGAGTTCTACGAAGGTCTCGAGCTAGCCCAGCAGGACGGCGGGGACCCAGAAACCTTCATGCAGCAACGCCAACCGTTATATACCTGTGGGCCCGTGCCAACCCCAGCCGCTGGTTCTGGGCCAAGCACCCAAACGGGTCCATACCGATTCTACGGCAGACACTTCATACCTGGGGCATCAGGGGCGTATCCAGGATACATGTGGAACCACAGTGACATGGCCTCTCCTTCATACTCCAGCTTCCCGAGAATACGAGGCAAAATAAGGTAATGTTTTCTTCGTAATTTTTAAAAATTTCTGCCCCCTTAGTTATTAGGCTCCACCCTGCGAACAGCATTTGCCGATACTTGGCAGTCCTTTTTTAAACTTTTCCTTTTCATGAAACATATGTATATTGTTACTTGGAATGTTATTAAAAACCGCAATAATCTCCTATAAGCATCCAAGTACTTCTAACTACTGTAAGTTAATTATTGAACAAACACAGCTTTATTTTATCGTTTTTCACAGATATTCTTAAAATATAGAAATGAATCCGCCTTCAGTAGTTCGCGAACACACAGAAACTGCTTTTGCATCTCATCGTTAAGCGAGTAAGCTAACTTTCCGGACAAACCTTGGAGTTAGTATGGCCAACCGAAAAAATTAGAAACATCAAATTCAAACCTTTGAGGAGCGCATCATCCTATGTATTTCAGCCGAATTGCAAGAAACTCAACTAATTTCACATATACTGTACATAATATCTTCAAAGAGCAAAAGACCGTTACTGACGAGAAAGTGATACTATTGGCAAACTGAACGTCCGCTATGATGAAATACAAATAATTCGACTCGACTTTATTCTTCTAACGTCTATTAGTCGTTATTGACGTTCGCAAACATGGTTTCCTAAAAAACACACTGACAGCTAACTATTGCGGATAAAATAAATTCAACATTCCATGACAAGTTAACATTATTTTCTGCTCAACTGTTAGCCAACTGCACAGAGCACAGTTAGGAATAGCATTGTCCGCAGAGTCCATGATGAAGCACTGGTAGAGTTCTTGAATTCGACGGCTTGCCAGTCTCTGCATCTGGTGAGGGCGGTACGCTGAGGAGACACCACCTCACCCACATTGAGTGAAATAATTTAAATACTTAGTAGACCTTTCAGTAGTTTCAGTTCAGCGTGTACTCTGCCGTGCAGCTATATTCCTATTGTGCAGTTGTAAATTCGACATATGCAGTTGTAAATAAAAAAATTCAGCTTTTAGTTCGGACATTGCTTGAATTCGCATGACTAGGGTGTCATAGCCATATACTGGGAAAAAACAATAATAGGTCACTCATAGCTGATCAGAGCGTATTTTGATTTTCATTAACGGTACAATAAAGCCTTAATATTAGGGCCTCACGTTCGAGTTTATATAGTTGCAAATTTCCATGGAATTAACCACTTTACTCGTGATTGGCTTTCGACTAAAGCCTTAAAAGGTAAAGGTAAAGTCAACTTGACCGTACCCCCACCTGTGAAACCCACATGCACTGGTTTGTGCTGCAGATATAAGCCAACAGGCCCGCAAAGGGGCATACGGCTGCAGTCGACCCCAGATTGTCTAAAGATATGGCGCCAATGGCAGAAGACTCCATGTGACGATCTGCGTCCCCCAACCCTCCCCATTGCTGGTAAAGGTCAGTACACCCACAGCAGTACGCAGACCGGATGCTGACTGACCACATCAAGCGCCGCGAAAAACTTGTCTAGCTGGGATCGAGGTTCGAACCTGCGGCCTTGAGAGTCAGTGTCAGAAGCTTTAGTCTGCTGCCACTGCTGAGAATGTTAAACTTGATCCATGCATCAGACTGTAACTTCAACTACCTTGTTCATAAAAAATATGATTTTCATTATATACCAGACTGCATTTGACGCTGCACTTGGGGAACAAATTACTTGATCCCTACCGCTCTCTCTAGCTAAGTCACTAAATGAAAATATCTCCTAGCGTTAAGTTAAACACAGGCAACGATCACTGCCCAAAAAAAAAAGTATTAGTGCTTTTCGCTTAATGAAAATTACCAGAGCATGCTTGATATTGAGTGAAGTAAATATTGGACTAATTTGATACATGGGAAAACGATGGGAATTGTCAGAAGAAATTCCTTCTATTCCTAAGATATTTATTGCACTATAAAACTAGCATTACAATTTCAGTTGTAGTCTGAAATATGCGTGGCACAAGAAAATGGTAGAAAGTAAACTCTTGTAACTGAGAATGGGCAAAAATAAATCACATTAGCGGAAGTTTTCTAAAATTTTGTCTGGTATCATATAGATACTTCGATGTTTTATAATATACATCAAACATTTTACAAAATACTGGATATGCAAGATGGGTTAACTTGCTAGTAAGCAGCGTCCCCTTTTTGTTGTAGTCATTGCTGTGTTCATCATCAGGAAAGAAATTGTATCACTTCTTTTAAACTAAATAAAATATGAGAATGTATTTTTATTCATTCAGTATAATTTTTTTTTGTACAAGTGTTTATCTTCCAACAGTTTTCCCTGTATCAGCCAGTACAAACTCCGCTTGCGCTTCCAATTAAGTATAATAAACGAAAGCATATTTTTGCGTAGCTAGGAATACAAAATGATGTAGAGTTTAAGTAAAATGACCTTACAATTCTCTGTATCCTTCAAAAAAGTTAGATCAAGCAGTGCTGTTCCAACGCCAAGCTGACTTTTATTTGGTCTAATATGGATTACGTCATATGTACGGCAGTACACACCACATCTCTTTTGTGAATATAAATAACAGTTTTGTTTACAGCACCATTAATATGAAGTTAGCGGTGTATTACTTTTCTGTTGCTATAAGACGGTGATAAATGACGAGTTATTCTAGCATAGTATAGGGATCGATATTGATATAATTTCTCTCCGCTTTCTGATTATTTGTTTTCCTTGTCTTCCTCGTCCATATAAAATCTCATATGTATACTTCGAGAACTCTCCGTTATCGTTTTGTCGGCACAATTAAATGTTCACATCATTAGAACTAAATTACATATTCGGGTACAAAAGGAGCAAGCATCCGTGAAATTAAATTATTTTATGTATGGGACAGGAGAATCAACAGTGTTAACCTACCTCCGAAAAAGTTATAGTACTATTCTCTATGACTTTTTCGTCGTGCGTGCAAATAATTTCAAAAGACACCTGGTTCTTGTTACAAATATACAAACTTATAATTTCAGTGAAAAAATTATTTAGATGCTCATAATATTTAGACAGACTCATGCAAATTGCATGAATTTGTTTCTTTATCTCAATAAGCGACAGCTCTTGCTCTAAACGATGTTGAAAATTTGCATATTATTTAGGAAACAATAAAGCGCGCATAGTAATTAAGTGCTATCTGAAGTACTACGGCAGTTCACATCAGTACACCATTCGTTCTTATTCTTGAGCAACTGCTAATAATTTTAAAAAATTATAATTTTATTTAGACTAGGGTAGGGACCATAAAATAGTACCTTGAACACATGAATTTTTATTTAATTTGGTTGTTCATTTCCGTAAACTCGCAACTCTTGTTAAAATAAAACAAAAATTTATTATATTTTTGAGACTCTGTAAGACACCCATTATAGTTAGGTAAAGACTTGAAAAATTTTGTTAATTTAGCAACATTGTTCTTTTGCAGGCGGTCATCTCGGCGTGGTTTAATTATCTAGAAAGTCATATCCCATTCATATCTGTGTCTCGTCAGGCATGGCAGCAGAGTTGAGCGTTGTCGTACTGACTTATCACAACTGTTTTTGGCATGTACATATAACCCGTACCCCTGTACAGACTAGCAGTCCCTCGTGTTCCTGTTTCCCTGCGCATGATAGAGGCAGCCACATTATCCGGCGGCGTCAAGTGTTCGAAGAAGCATTAATATACTTATTGTCAAAATTATGATGAATAGTGCTCAGACATTGGAGCATTTATACGTAAAATGCTACTAGCGCTCTTCATGCTCCATAATGCTCTAAACGCTATAAAGGTTCCAAAGTGCTCCTTAGTACTCCATTTAACTCTAACTGCTCACAAAGTTAGAGCAATCTCAAATACATGGAGCATTCTTAGCAGGTGGTCAACCGTACCTTCATGTGTATTGAATATGAACGAGTTTGATCCAAGCATAAATGAACGCCAGCAGCAATATTCAATACACATTGACAAGACGTCTATTAGTTTGAATGAGGCAAAATGGTTGAAGTAGGGCACTTCTTGAGGATGGGGTACTTTTATTGTGAGTTCCCCCATACTATCACATACCAACGAATAAAATGGCATAATTGGTAGATGAATGAGATATGCATGATCAGTTTATAATTTAAAAAAAAAATATATACAGGGTGCTGTGTAATTTGATGCATATATTTTAAGTATATATAGAAAACCGAATAATAAAACGATTTTCAGAAGTCATATAAACCACAAAACTCCTTCGTTTTCGAGAAGTGACGATCTGAAATACCTGAAGGGAGGGTTCGGGCGAAAATAAAAAGTCTTTATTTATGGACTGATTTGAATGAAACTTGGCATAGATATGTAAAATCGAAAAAGAAATTGTTTTTACTCCTATACTTTTTTTTTCATTTTTTCCGTAGAAAACGAGTTATTCAAAGTAAACAACAAAACGAGGGGGGCTTGGGAAACCCTACTCCTCCTACAGTTTGTTGAGCTACAGAAATGATTGTGGCACTAAAAGAAGCCGAATTTAATTTTCTATAACAATAAAATATTTAGCTTGATTTTCGAATTAGGAGACGAGTGACAGCGGAGTTTTTTAATTTTTTTTTTTTTGAGCTTTAGGAACTTTCTCAAAAACTATTTCGAAAATCAAACCGAAATATTTGACCCTAATAAAGGATCAAATTTCGCTTCGTTTGATACCAAAATCATCCTTGTAGCTAGCTCAGAAAATGTAGTAGGGTTTTCCCCATCCTCTTTTGACGTTTGCTTTGAATAACTCGTTTACTACGGGAAAACTGAAAACAGTACAGGACTAAAAACAATTTCTTTTCTGATTTACGCATCTATACCAAGTTTAATTTAAATCGATCCAAACTTAAAAAAAAATCATTTTCGCCCGAACCCTCCCCTCAAGTATTTCAGGTCGTCATTTCTCGAAAATGAAGGCGTTTTGAGGTTTTTGTCCCTCCTGAAAATCGCTTTATTTTGCGTTTTTCTATATATGGTAAAAACATGCGCAGCGAAGTACACAACACCCTGCATAGTTTGGTTTTTCAGGATAATTCTTGTATTGAATCCCTCCAAAATATTTTCATAAGTCAAATTTCGTTTAAATTCTTACTCCGATAGGTGTGTGAATTAGTCTTTGGTCCACGAATCGCTACGATAACTGCCCCAAAACTCCCCAGCAACTGCTCCAAACGCTCCCATAAGTGCTCTAAATACTTCGGTAACTGCTCCTGATGCCCTTTACTATCGCTACTATTGCACACTTATAGCGCTATAAGCCCTCTTTTTAACCGCTACTGCGGCTCTTTTTTAAGAGCTCCAATGTCCTAGCTCTAGTAAAATTTCTACTCCTACTCTAATGATGAAGCTCTTAATTCAGCTTCTGCAAAGAACGAGAAACGTTTATTTTGTGCTCTTGCGGAAATAGTGAAGGCACATAAAAATGGTACGATATTAAGGTGTTTTTTTATTAGCTTTCGTACAAGGGGGATAAGTAAACGTGAACTCTGTAGATATCCAAGGTATTTCAATAAGGTTTGATACTGAAATATTCATGAGAACTCCGTAGAGTTTTAGACTAAACAGGACGTCCTCGTTCTGGGCCGGACTTGTTCCAGACCGGTTTCGATTTAGTACCAAAATTGTTAGTTCCATAATTCCAGGTCTTTGAGTTTACTACCTTGGTTTTCAATTGACGCATTTTTCCTGCAGCACTAGTAACAACTTCCAAGAGGCGTATACGTCCACGTGTACCCTTTATCTGACTCAGCTTATCAAGTTTACATAAATTAAATATGCAAGGTGTGCTATCATTTAAGGATTCTTTTTACGATTTATCAATTTAAGATCCAACAAAGATATTGTGGTATTGGTTGAAAACTTCTCGCTTTCTTTCATTCTTTCAGTTATCAGAGAAAACAGATTGAGGTGTGTTGTAGTGAAAGTCTAGACCAGCGGTTCCCAACCTTTTTTAAGCCTGGCACTCCTAGAAAACCCTAACGATGTTCTCGCACTCCTTACATAAATAACAACTCATCTAATGATAGAAAATAAAATGGACGCATAATTTACGAACAAATTTAAACGTCCAACCTTATTTTATCCACGATTTCACCCCCATTTGAAGATCATCTCGTAGCCCCACGGAATGAGTGCTAGTTACCCATGGCTGGGAGCCCCTGCCCTATATATTGCTTGTGACGACTGCCAATTGCACAATAGTGGCTCGATTGCTTTCGTTTGAACGTCAATTTCTTCCTTTTTGCATAATCTTGATGCTTACACAAGTTTCCTTTGTTTATTGAATTTTTAACTTCCTTCAGAAACGTTATCCCCAGTCTTGCTCAATGCTGCATCTCCTCCAATATATTTCTTGTAACGGCTGCCATTTGCACAATTATGGCTCGATTCCTTTTGTTTAAGGGTCAATTTCTTCCTTTTTGCATAATCTGGGTGCATGAACAGGTTTCATTTGTCTACCTGATCTCAAATTTCCTTTAGAAACGTTTCCGTACTCATGTACAGCGCGCCATCTCCCCTCTATTAGGGATTCCCAACCTCATCTCAGCCTGGCACACCTAGAAAACTTTTAATATGTTCTCGCACCCCATGAAAGAAAAAAATAATAACTCATCTCATGACAGATAAAGAATGAACTTTACACCAAATTTGAGTACAAATTTTTGTATCCAACTTTATTTTATCGAAGTTTCACGCCCCCTGGAAGGTTATTTCGCACCCCTAAGCGGTACGAGTACCCCCGGTTGGGAACCCCTGCTCTAGACGGTGTTGCTACGAGCTCCGGCGTAACACCGTTTCACTCAAATATATGAGATGAATAGGACGCAATCTCAGTGGAATAAGCAGAAACGTCATTCTTTAATACTGCTTGTCGAACGTTAATTTGGCTGTTTTTAGGATTTAGGATAAAAAAAAATGCGAAAAACCCTCAATAGGTCAAGTATACGTCAGCCATGGGATATTCTCTTCACTTTCGTATATCAATTGATGACAATTCTTGCAAGCAAGGCATTGTATGTAAATAAAGGCGGTTTAACCCAGCTGGAGCTCTATAAACGTTGAGGTTGTCATCGGTGGTACCTAACCTGAATCACATTGGATGTGGGAAGCACACGTGACACCGACAGTTTGATTGCAACACGCTTTAGTTACTTGTTTTTATTGGACCGGACTTGATCCAATCTGCCTCACTCCTGCACGGACCCTGGGATGTTTCGCAATCAGCATTTCTGGGTCACCGGTGCTACACCGGTATCGCAGCCAGTCGCAACACCATGTCGCAATCATAGATCAAATGACGACTGCGACATGGGTTACGGTGCTGTAGGTCACCGAGTAAAAGCGTCTGTTTTGAATATATATATATTAAAGGAACACTAAATCCATTCCAATACAAAACAAATAAACTTCGTATACCAGAATAAGTAAAATCAGAGCAGTTACTTTGAACTTATATTGACAAAATTTCAGTTACAGTAGACTTTCAGTGTTGTAGATCTACAGCGTTCGTCGCTAGATGACGCTCTCACAACCCCTTTTTGGGTCACAGTAACCCTTTTTCAGGGTGAAGTAGCCCGGATTTGAAGTGATTGCGACACACCCTGACTGTCAGGTCTATATCGAGAACTTCCTGTACATTTAGAAGAGATTCAATGCTGGAATATTCACGCGAACTTCGTAGAGTTTTGGAATATTCAAAAGATGTTTCATAATTGAATTTTCACCTGAATTCCTATAAGACAAGCAACTTTGAAACGATTCAAGCGTGTTTCATACTGAAATATTCATGCAAATTCCGTAGACTTTAAAACTTTCAGTAGCTGTTCCTGGGACGGATGCTCAAACGCCTTGTAAAGTTAAAAGCATCGTAACAGTACAGCTGCAGGCACGAATGCAACCATGTAACTGCTGAAGTTTTTCATTTTCGCTCTTCGATTTAACGTCAGAGTCTATCTATTATTTAGATATACATCGGCTGGGGGTTCTAGCCACATCCACCATAACTTTGTGAAGATGAGTACAAGAAAGGAACAAAATCTGAGCCACGATATCGGGACTTCTTCAAGGAACTGTATAGTTTACGTTACCGTAACTTTACAAGGCGCTTGTGCATCCGGTCCCTGATACTGAAATTGAAATTAATAATCAGTCACCCTCTACCGTAAACCATTTAACACCTCATATAACTAAAAATTTTACTACGGATATCGTCATTTGTACTGTGATGAAATGATGTCAGTGGGCGTTGTAGAGTATGGAAGAATATGATGTTAGCTACATCTATCGGGAAAATCCATAGCATCTTTTCCGTTTAAAGGTTACATCTGATCACAACTACGTTTTTTCTCTTTTTTTTTTTTGCAGCATTGCCAATGAAAAATTAACATAACTAACCTAATTCACTCTAGCCCAGACCACAACTCAATCTAAACTATATATTTCTAATTAAGTTTCAGATGCAGCCGTCAAATCAAAAAGATCCCATCGCATATACTGAAGTTTTCTGTTGCTAATCTGAATGAAGACCCTTTAATCCAGAACCCTGCGCTCGATTTATAAGTAAAAAATTAATTCAAAGAGAAGCATATTTTCAAAGTACTACAGTTGATAAATGCTCCAATAATGTGGCTGCCTTTTCATAACAAATCTCTTCCATCCCCAATAGGCGCTGTCAAATGTATATATACTCATAAGAGTGCGCAATCAAGTCTAGTGTGACAGTAGCATTATTGAATCCTTTAATTCGCTCTGGACGGTATCTTTTCAGTTAATATGTATGTACGTGACACATGTATATGTGCGTGCGTATGTAGGTGTGTATGTGTCCACCTTCCCTCACGTTATATCTCTAAGGATATATCCTCAGCTAATTGCTCTCCCTGAAATTAATTGGTGAGATATCAACTCCATAAGTAGTCATAATTGATTTCACATTGAAAATATTATCTATCATTCGATATAAAAAATGTTGGATCTTTAGGCTGTTAACGACATCTACTTTCGCTTTATTTGCCTATTCAGACGTTGATATTGGCCTTGAAAGCCGAAATCCCTAAATCCCAATACCATGGCAGACTATTTTCATGAAGACACCAATTATGATTACTCTACAGGTTTCTTCTTTTGCCCTTTATTTCTCACATATCTTTTGAGCTGAAACTTAGGATCAGTAATATATAGGTAGTGAAAACGCACACTAGTACCAAACTATTGCGTTATGGCATGGAATAGTCACATTTTTCGATCTTTGGAACATTTGTAAGTAATTAATTACACCTGACTCTGTAATCACTGGGTGCACTTCAAAGCGTTAATGGAATTAATAGAAGAGCAACAGTGTCACTTTTAGCAAATTTTTAACCACCATTTCTCCTCACTGCCTTTTGCTATTCACTTTCATCTAGCTAGTTTTTATTAACTTGTGCGTGGATTCTGAATATTCTACAGTAGCTTTTACCTTGCATCTTATTTTTCTCCCTGGCTCACTCACTTTCTCTTATAGTGGTTGCCGCACGTAGTAAATAGTCTACCTATAGATTGGCATACTTGTGCTTCATAGATGTTCTTGTCAATATAGTAAGAATTAAAGTAATGTTTGTTGCTGGATTCCAACACGGGGGTAGTCTGCAGGACCGAGGGTCGCTGTGACAGCAGCAGGGAGTTACGCAGTCTGCCCCTTGCCTTGGGGGACCATCGGCGAGCGATCTACCACCGCCGGCAGAGCGTCCCCAAAGTGACAAGCGACAATCGGAACACGTCGCCGTCGCCAGTTTCCAGCCAACCCCAGCAACAACAGCCGCTCAACATTTCTTCCAGTCTGGACACTTTCCGACCATCATTAGCTGTTCTGTCTTATTCCAACGCTCCCTCACCCCTTCTTAGTGAAAATCCTCTGTCATATTCCAAAGCTCCCTCACCCGTTGCTAGAGAAAATCTTCTGTCCTTCTCCGAAGGTCCCTTACCCGATCCTAGTAAAAATAGTCTGCCCTATTCCAAAGCTCTCTCACCCGTTCGTAGAGAAAATCTTCTGTCCTCTCCCAAAGCTCCCTCACCTCGTCGCAGGGCGAATTTTAGCACCTATGAAAATTTTGTTCCAGTGTGTGCCGGTAAGACCGCACCTCTTTCTTCCGAGACCTCTGCACCAAGCCCCGATACGGACACACTAACGCAGCTGTCATTCAACCCGACTCCCACCTTTCCTAACCAAGGATTTAGTAGTCTTGCTACACCTACTATTGTAAATATTGAGAACAAGAAAAGTTCAAAACTTAAATGTAGTAAATCAGCCAAGCCTTCTGTAGAACAACCCACGAGAAATATAACTCATGGTCTCTATAGATGATTTCTTGCGTTTGTGTAGACATAGTTCGTGTATAAATAGAGTTTACTAAGCAATGAATATGAGACCATTGTACGTAATATAGTTATAGGCAATTTTAAATATTTATTTTTCAAGGCATTTAACCGATTTTTTTAACCACCCATTGACACGTTGGGGAGATGATTATGTAAGATCAAGTGTTCATCTTGTGTGCCTATACTTTTCGAATTTATTTAAGTCTCAAAATAATGTAAGCATTTGGCACATCTTATACTACTGATCAGTAGGATGCTAACTAATTTATGCAAAGTATATTGCTGAATGCACGGGATGTACGATCCACATAAAGCTAGAAGTTGCTGTTGAATTGTAATTCGAACGAAAAAATCGCATTTCTATAGCACTCATCCATGTTTTTTCACCTCACTGCGCAAATGCCTTGAGTCAGTGGTTCCCAACACATCCCATGCTGCGGATCATCAACCGAACAAAAAATAAAATAAATGGCGTAGACCTTTTCATTTTTTGACCAAGATAAAAAAAATACACACAGCAAGCGCTATGGCTTAGAGATTGCCCGTGCATTTTTTTAAATAGGAATACTATTAAAAACAATTAACTATTTTATCCGAATCAAAGACCTACTTAGTCAAAATTATAGTCACTTTTATTATGTTGACAGATACAGTAGAAATCCTGTGAACCATCCAAAAAGCCATCATGGACCACCAGTGGGCCATGGATAACCAGTAGGGAACTACTGCCTTAAGTCAAGTCCGTTGCATAGAACAGCTATTTTGTGTTATATTTATCATGAGCGACGGCTTTTCAAACGTCGATGTACCGGATGCACACGCACCATCCGCGTGCACTGTACATTTCTACAGTAGAGAAGACTACAGGCCCTTAGGTACCTTAGAGAATAGAGCTTGTGCACCACCATAAGCAGTAGATGCGCGGAAATTGGTACCAAATAAATTTGATGTTAAGAACTCTAGATTGTAAAAATGAACACAGCAAAAGTGTAAGTGCCGTGTCGATTCTCCACATGATTATTAGGCATTATATATATTAACATGACAAACATCGCAGTGAAAACGAGAGTTGACTGAAAAATAGTTTGTTGACAGTGGAGTTGAAGGCAGCAGAGTAGCTTCAGACAGAGAAAGAGGCCAAGGTCCACTTCTAAGACTGCTTCTAACGTCATGATATTCTACACGCAGCATCAGTTTCCAGCTGATCAAGCAGCTCCAGCTTCAGATTTTGTTTTTCGCGTGCACACCGCCTTGTTGAAAGGGCCACGATGAGTTAAAAGGACTCAAGGTCCCGTTAAGTAATACGGAGTTACCTGTGAGTGCGTTCAGCTTAGAATGCAGTATCAAAATCAATATTTCTATAGAATGAGTTTTATTAGGGGTTTAGCAGGTTCATTTTCTCTTGTTTTGTATTTAATGTCATCATCATTGTCATGTATGCATGGTGAGTAAACAAATATCCACGTAAACGCTTTCGAAGCATAAAGGAGTCAGTTGCATTGACATAGGCCTATTTAATGTAATGCGTACAGTATCAATCGAAATTGTATCATTTAATGTTAATTGTTCTTCCTGATACAAGCAACCTAGCATAAGTGTGACACTTGAACGACTTTATATTTATGGTGACACTCATTAAATAGTATGCTATCGGTAGAAGCTAGAAACTGCATCAGTTATTCATACGTTAACTAATTACTAATTGACTACAGTTGCCAATTATTAGAGACTATGATACACTATTTTGTTTCCTGCTATATTTCAAACCTTTCATTGGAATATATATTAGCTAAAAAGTCTAAAATATATTCAAGTTGCTACTTTTCAAAGGTCAGTTCTGTCACTAAGGTCACCATACTTGGAGAAAGTAGAGAGGATTGCGCTTAATGAAAATGGTTGGATTGCCTATGGTTAACAGTGTGTTTAAACATGAAAATATAAAACAATGTATGCATTCATTGTGTGCTCTTCTAATATGAGGAACAAGCAGACTGAAATTTATTCAAAGTCTATGTAGCACGCGTGTATTTTCTAAGCTCACTAGGTGCGAATACCCTCACCTATAACCCCAAAAAAGTTGGGGTAGTACCTTCACAGACGGAATTGACGAAGTTTCGTCTGGTGTCGAAGGATGTCGTGCGTAACACCTGCTGAGCACCTCGCCCAAAAGCCAGGATATAAAAACCCCAACGATTAAGCCAGTCATGGTTAGTGAAATTGGAGAACATAGGCTGCGACGTCATGGGTGTCAGGCGAATTCAAGGGCACCGCCAGGCTTTATTTCAGAAATTTTTCTAGCAGTTGATATCTCATATAAACTTATGAGTGTGTTGATCAATTTTCCATGTACAACACATAGTCCTTCGTCAGCAGTGACTTCTTATTTCCTTAGGTGAGAATTACCTAGATGTAGGTAATAAATTATGCTCATCCGCGTTTAACTGTTACACTGCTCTGATACTGGCGAGTTGTTTGCAAGTAGAAGAGAAGGAATAATGGCGACGTACACGAATTTTGTTGTAAAAATTTCTTCCTCTGATAAGTGGTTACAGAAAAAAATTAAAATCACAAGATGGCTCATCCAATACGGGTATGGTGCAAAATAGACACCCATGACGTCACAGAATGAAGCTGCATACTACTCAAGTATTTGGTATGCCAAAAGAGGTATTAATTTCGTCTGTTGGATTTATTCGTGCCCGTTCTTATACTCTGATTCAAAGTATAGATCAGAAACGTTGTTACTGACGTGCGAATGTCTAAAGCTAACATTTTTTTAAGATTATTAGCGTGAGCTTCAAAGGGAATACACTTCGAAACATCTGTATAAATGTTAACTTCCTACAAAACATTTAGCTCTCACGTTATTTGCGGTATTTCTTCATAAAAGCGTTTTTCATTCTTGTAAAATCCGAAAACAAGCAAGTTGTTGCTTTCCATGGAAATGTTGAGAAATGTATCACCAATTTGCTTTTAATTTTAAGTTGAACTATTCATGAGTTAGTATGACAAAAAAAGATATATTTTCTAGGACTATACAAAATATTCTTTTCAAAGAGCAGAGTGTCCGCAGCGAAAAAGCTAAGGTGTCATTGATTTGTCACTCTCGTAAATATTTGAACCTAAGTTTGAATCTAAGCTTGAAAAATTGATATTTTTATCTGCGCAGAGAGCTGATAGAACTCTTAGTAAATAATTGCATCATCTACCTTGCATCATCTACCTGTCAATATCCAAACTTAATCTATATCAAAAATTGTATTAAATTAATACCACAGCACTGAAAGTACTTCAATACATGAGCAATGTCTCATTGCTAGCTTTCCCCATACTGCAATATTGTTTTGTAAATGGTCTGTGGCGCTGCAGCCGCTTTTTTTTAATTGGCAATGACTCTGGAGCATTTTTAATGGTCAGTGGCCCCGCAGCAGCTTCTTTGGAAATGATCAGTGGCTCTACAGCTTTTATATTAAATTAATCACCCTGCACTCCTTTCAGCCATTACAATACTGATATAATTTGGTTTTTCATCCGCTCTGCATCGAGGGTTCAAAGTTGACATTATTGTTGTTTCATTTAAATATACCGTATAAGGCCATTCCAGTAATAACGGGCACAGGTCACTGAGCAATTTTTTATATTTATTTTTGGTGTAGATGGTGGAAGGGCTTCAGGCCTGAAAGCTGCATCTAGCACTGCTATACTCTCCACGGATAATGTCAGTCCTGCTTACAGTTAATGTACCTTTTCGCTTAGCTCTAGGTGGCGTTTACATTGTTTATACGCTTCAGAAATTACTACATTTTTCTTAATTCTTGCAGCTCAGCTTTAACTTACTTCAAAGATAATCAAGAAATTCCATGATTGCTAATTCGGTTGTTGCAAACCGCAATCCGACTGCCTATCGGGAAATCATAAGCATTTAATCCGATGTCTACGAGTTTATAGTGACCGGCCTCCGGTATTTAATATCTGATAATCGGCATAAAATTTCTGACTAGGTAGGTAATTTCAATTTTGTTTAACAAAAATTGGTACGGTGCTGGTGTGTAGAAATATTTTTAGCAACGAAAGGACTAAAACTGTCGAATCTGAGGCTCCTGCAAAAACAGAAACAGAAATAAAGTCAATGTGATCGTACCTCCTATATTGAGTAGCCCACACGCACTGGTTTGTGCTGCGGGTATTGGCTAACAAGCACCAGAGGAGTGTACGGCTGCAGTCGATCACAGATCATCAAGAATTATGGCATCATAGACGGAAGCTTCAAATGCAACGACTCGTGCCCCCTACCCTCCCCATATCTTGAATAGGTAAGTGTCCCCACGGCAACTGTGCCCTTACCTATCAATTGCTGAGTCAGTGTCAGCACCGCAAAGAGCTCTCTTGCCTGGGTTGGCACTCGAACCTGCAACGACTAGTGTTATAAGTTCAGCACCCCAGGCTACTATAATCGGTGCAGGCGAGTAGCCCACTTCAATTGAATTAAATAATGCGAGCCTGTGACCTTTACCTTGCCTGCAACTACACTCTTGAGAGTTCGATCCACACTTTTAGATCCAATTTCAGATGTAAATAAAAAATGAATCGTACACTTGATGGAGAAATCAATCGGAAGTTTAAAGGCGATTACCTGATAGCTACTATTTGAAGCCACTTGCTATATACTCATAGACATCGGATATATGCTTTTAAATTATTTCTAATGAAGCAGTATGAATGCGAGCTGTCTCGAGAGTCATTGGTTAGTCATTAACGCCTGAAAGTCTGTGCAATGAGACGAACTGAAAGATCAGGTTTGCAGCTATGAACAACTTACAGCTAATCGAACAGACTAAGTATTGAGATACGTAGGACGACGCCTCAAGACAAACAATGCCTCAGCTTGCAAGTACTATATGAGAGTTAGTAGTATTGTTACTATCAATATTTTAAATGCGTCACTCCCGTTTCCATACTGCTGAGTTTCAAGAAAAGGTATCTACCAGAATGGAAGAAGTTGTTATAATTTATTTATTTCGTTGTTACTGAAGTATTTTAGCCATGAGAATAAGAATAAATTTTACTGTTCCATTTGTATGGTTTGCTCTATTTTCCTCGAATGAAAAAAAGTCTAAAGAAAACAGAAGTTGACGTAAACTACGTCCTTGACAAGCTGACTCCGAAGTCTTAGAGTGTAAGCGCACTCACTGCTTTTAAGTAGACTTTCATCTCGCACGATACTGAACCTTATTATTTTCATAGAGGAATCTAAGACCCAAAACGTTTTCCTCCCCTAGCTGGCTCTAACGTCTGCAGTGCCTACTTAACGGCTTGTGTTCTTGCAGCCTAGAGCCAACTCAACTAATCCGACTGTGTTGTCACGACCGAGACGTCAGCATGACGTCTATGAACATCGTTCTCTAATTCTTAAAGCATCAATCAGTGTTGATTCAAACAGTTCATATATAGGAGCGATAGTTGACAGTTCACCGATGCCACTTGCTATTGTGTAAAAATTACAGTAGCGGCTGAAAATTTCAACAATTTTTAACAGTTCAACTTTGAGCACGCCGAAGCTGTGCAGCGGCAGAGAATAAGTTGAGATGGCCCTATGCTGTTAACGCCTATGAAAGTCGTATGTTGGTGGTAGGCTTTAGATAGCTGCCTACTAACTATGGCTGCGTAATCGCGACGGACGACTTGCGAATTGATCGTCCGATGTTAAGTTGAGCGATCTATTATTAGAGTGATTCTTGCATTGAAAATACACGAATGAACGAACAATCTTAGTCATACGCAAATATATGCGGCAGAGCTGAGGCTGTATCCCCCGTAGAAAAATAACCTTGGAGGGAGGTTGACATAATATTGGAATGTTGGATCAATGTCAGAGCCTTGTCAACAGATCCTGCATCAGTGATTTACCAGTACGCGCTAAGAAAAAGGCTACTAATCATTGTCAAGCAATGTTGAGCTAACATTGGGTCACTTTTGCAAAACGTTTCATAGAAACACCCAATAAATCATACTGTTAGGCTAATTTTTGCATTATTTTGCTATAAGTATCAAGAATTTAGTCAAATTTCTGTTAATAATATTGGGCCCCAATATTAGGCTTATAATAATTTTCAACTGTGATCCGACATATTTACGATTTCCTCTTTCGAGACTACGCGTTAAATTAATGATGCATAAAATACTCATATAACAAAGAAGAATGCAAATACTATGATTAATACTTATCTTATTCTTATAACTGTCACCGTTGACTGAGCTCAATAAATATTACAAGGAACTTGAAGGAAGCCTGTTCACAATCGTTCGTCATGTATTTATGTTTAGGTCAAAGTTGATTGTTTTACCTATATAAACCATAATCCTCGATACAGAATAAATATATTAGCATTTAATGCACAATTATTCTATTTTCGTGCAGGTAGGTAGGATAATTAACTGCTTTGTTGGCTGAACATTCACCGACAATGTTGGTCCGAGATTTGAAAACTATGTACATTGGATCAACTTTCCAAAAACGAACACATCCCTCAACGGAACGTGTTCAGTCAAACTGATGGACGCAGCGCGGTAATTTGATTCAAGCAGCAGCAAATGCGGGAGACGGAAGAATTTTTCAACGAGCCGCGTCATTCAAGTTCAGTAACAAAATCGATAATTACTGAATTTATTCTTTGTAGCGTTTTCAAATCAAGAACAAGTCCACAAAAAAATGCTTTTTTATCGTCATTTTGACGATCAGAATCACTGCATTCTCTTTCAACAGAAGAAAACTAGTTGAGCTGAAAATTTTGTACTAAGAACACAGACGCCATCTTGGATTTGGCATCCCGGCTGATCGCTCTCCGTTGATTTCCCTTTTATCGGTTTAGCACGCGATAAATATTCTAGAAATAGGCTGTTTCTCTCAAAATCAGGCCATAAGATTATGAGATACGATATTACTTCAAAAAGACGCAGAATATAAGCAAAAATGTAAAGAAACTAGATCATAAGTGAACGCGTAGTGTCATTCATTTGAATGAAGGTCGGTTCTACGTGTGGAGAGCGACAGTAGAAGTTGACTCAAGGCTCGTGTTCATGTTCGGGAGCAAATACGTGACGATGAGGGACGTGTGAACTGGCCCTATAAGGCGAATGACGTTGAAAATGCAACGTCGGTTCAACCTGAATCGAGGTCCAATGCTACATGGGATGGGGCTACTCACGTAACTTAAGACGTCTTTTTGTGACCACCGCGCGGACGATTCCCCCTGATCGCGAATGATTCGCGCGTTTTTGTGACCGCATATTGACGTGATTCTGATAGCAATCAACAGTGATCAGTGGTGAGAATTGATCGCAACGTGATTTCCTCCGCAGGCTAATCATGCGTGATCAAAGAGTGATTCCAGTCGTTGCACAAGTAAAAATTCAAAATTTAGATTGCAAGTTCGAGATGTTTTCTTATATTTAGGGATAAATTGAATAACGTTATGATGATTGTTTGTAATATTGACATCCAGAATTAAAGTTTCGTTAATTTTATGCCTGTGTATGTTCAAAACGTTTTAAATACAGCTAGTTCACTTATACAAAGACTTCAAATTGAATAAATGTTCCTAAGAAATCAATTTCCCACCATTTTTCGTGAAAATACGATATAACTTTATTTTTCGAAAATAGACATGGCGTCTCTCACGGTCTCTGGTTTGTTTACAAAATCATTGACCGTTCTTGTGCTTTTCAGTGATCACGATGATCATAATCACGGCGATTCTGATTACGAGCATGGCCACAAAAAGACGCCTATAATAGCCTTGGGGAGTCGGCACAATGTTCGAAGGTTGGATGAATGTTGGAGCCTTGTCAACCGATACTGGACCAATTTTTTTACCAATATGCGCCAAGGTACGGGTATCTTACGAGTTGGGATCTACTTTTGTGAATCTGGGGCTGGGATACTTTCAGTTCTGTTCGTGAACTATAGAGCAGTAAGAGATGGTTTCTGTTTCTAACAATACCCTGCTATAGCTGCAGTAATTTTGCTTTACAAGGTGGAAATTATAAATATCTGGGAATGACTCTAAGTATGCAAATCTAGGACGGGAGTTGGCACAGCCAGGAAGCAAAGAGTGTAACGCGAGGACTCAATGGGACTAAAATGAAACTTTGCTGTAATCGCATGTAGTGCAAATGACGTCACATCGACAAGTCGAAGTATTTGAGGGTCGAACTTCTTAATCCTAATCAAAATTATACGCAGCGTTATACTCTTGATGCGAGAGAAGCGATAAAAACAGTTACTGCTCAATCTTTCTGTACTTGCCGCCAACATTTTTACCGTGTTTTGTGTACGCATGCAGCTGAAGTACCTGGTGAGTCAAGAGTGAGAGATTGAATGAATTAGGTGTAAAAATATAATGATAGGTTTAAATATGTTTTGTGAAAAGAACTGTGAAGTGTAAATTAGGCTTCACTTCAAAGCAGTTAAATCAGGGGCCCAGATCTTGCCGCTAGCGCTGAGCAATTTCCACCAGCCTCCACTGCAAATTTCTATTGATAATTGCTTATTGCTCAAGTATTATATGTTCTCTTCATTTATGTATGTACTTAAGGGATGAAATTTGCAATTCACTACTATATTTCATGCGAAATTAATTAAAATACTCATAGGCCGTTCAGCCGTAGCTTTGTCGAGGTGACAGCAAAAAACAAAATCATATATATCTCATATGGATGCTGGGTCCATCATGTTTAGAGCACAACATCCTGAAGTATTCATACTTAAGACTAAGATAAGAACAGCACTTAATACTAACACAGGAGAGAATTGGCATTTGTTGCGCAGTGTTCCACTTAATGCACTTTACAGAAAACCGAGAAAAATTAGAGTGGCCTGCCATAATAGCAAAACATTTACACTTGAATAATCAATGAACAAAATCAAAATGAAGTAGGTATGATGTTTGGTGGTCCCAATGGACTACAACACAAAGCTAAAAATTATCGCCCTTCTCATGCAGTTTTAAGTACGTAACTGGTAATACACACTGTACATCGAAATCAAATAGGTCTACTCTGCTTCGAAATTTCTTTATCATTTTGGCCTATCAAGAATGAAAAATATTAAGCAATTGAAATTGGGATTGCAATGTTATTTAACGTTTTTAGTCCAGCTGAGATAAAAATAGAGTAAATTTAAAACTGAAACTAGACATTAAACAGTTCAAATGCGGTGTGCGTTTTTTCAAGGGGTGACATCTCATTTCCCTTATAATATGATACGCATCAAGAAGTTTAGAAATGAAATAAAATGGACGTATTATAGTTTGAACCAGAGCACTCTCAGAAGGAACGAGAGAAATAACAAATAGGCTGGGAGCACACAGGGCGATTTATGGGCGCGAAATTTCTTGGACGCTGACGAGATAAAATATGGTAGGTGTTCACACTGAGCGGTTTTCTCGCCGCGCGATTTTTTTTTTACCGCCGAAGTAGGGGATTAAGCCAGTTGCAGGTTACACCGTCAGCGGTATGAATGTTATACACCTGGCGTAATGGGTATAGTGTTACTGCCAGAGATGACATGACGGTATTGAGATGAGGCTGCTTGGTGCGTCCTCCGTTTATATCTTAAGCGACCAAGGTGTGGCTCTCTCCGATGACAATTGCGAGAGCTTATGTGCATTTCAAGATTTTTAAGGGTATTGAGGATCCTGGTGCTTTCACAGTCTTTTCCTGGCCACGTTCGTGATCAGAATCACCGTGATCATGATCATCATGATCACTGAAAAGCACAAGAGCGGCCGATGATTTTGTAAAGAAACCAGAGACCGTGAGAGACGCCATGTCCATTTTCGAAAAATTTATTTTTATCATATTTTTACGGATAATGGTGGGAAATTGATTTCTTAGGAACTTTTATTCACTTTGAAGTCACTGCATAATTGAACTAACAGTATTTGAAACATTTTGAACATACACAGGCATAAAATTAACGAAACTATAATTCTGGACGTCAATATTACAAACAATCCTAATAACATTATTCAATTTATCTCTAAACATAAGAAAGCATCACGAACTTGCATTTTAAATTATGAATTTATACTTGTCCAACAGCTGGAATCACTCTTTGATCACGCATGATTAGCCTGCGGAGGAAATCATGCCGTGATCAATATTCACCACTGATCGCGGTAGATTGCTATCAGAATCACGTCAAAAAGCGGTCACAAAAACGCGGGGATCATGCGCAATCAAGCGGAATCATCCTCAAAGTGGCCACAAAAAGACGCCTTTTCTGCACTTGGCGACAGCATTTTACGATATTTTGCAGCTCAAGTAGCTGGCCAGTCATGAGCGGGAGATTGAATGAAATAAATCTAAAAAATACAGTGATAAGTTCAAGAAAGCAACATACAAAGGCCTGAGGTCGCACACTCAAATATTTAGACTCGTCGATATGATGCAAATTTGCTACGTGCGGTCACAGCTAAGTTTTATATTAGTTGTATTGAGTCCTTCCGTTGCACTCTTTGCTTCCTGAACGAGTGAACGGTACCATTAATGAACACAACTTTCCAATGAAAACACGCCTCTGAGGAGTTAGAGGCTTGCTTCCGTGAACTACCTTAGCGGTATATTTACGAACGAAGTTGCGAAAGGTACCATTCATTCAAGTAACTTTGCTATAAAAATACGCGTCTGAGGAGTTAGAGGCGAGTTTGCGTAAACAACCAATGCTGTGTATATACGAACGAAGTTGCAAGCAGTACCATTCATGAACATAACTTTGCAATAAAAACACACGTCTGAGGGGCTAGAGGCGTGTTTCCGTAAACAACCAAAGCGGTGTATTTGCGAACGGTATCAATCATGAAAACAACTTTGCTATAAAAACATGCCCCCCTGAACAGGCCCCCTACGGAATCTCCTCCCCAAGTTAGCATCGGAGGACCCTAATACATTGGCAATGCGCCACATCTTAAACAAGAAAGCAAATATTCGTCTTGATCCAGGAGGCAAGTAACTGCCAACTTAGCCTCCTTCATCTACTGCAGAAAAAAAAAATCGCCTATAAAACTAGACGCTTCCTGCTGAACTCGCTGTTCAGCCTTCAGGCAGCTTCTGCGCAGAGTCTGAGGCCTGTCGCATTCAGCGCGCTGGGTAACCCCGGGTTACGCAGTGTGACCTCGAGGGTAACTCCGTCTCCAAAATCCGTGTCGCATTGAGCTGTTTACCGTCAATGAGACACGCCAG
>LQNS02278179.1:111529-122181 GCA_001587735.2 Parhyale hawaiensis | reverse complement strand
CCTTAATAACTGCAACGTCAGCCTGCTCCGACTCACTCAACTGTAGATACAATGCCAGGGCATCGCCCTCCAAGTACAATGGCAATAATGATGACACTTCAGTTACTTTTTTCAATTTGGCAACCAATTCAACCTTTTAATCCACACAACCACATCCCCATCACCATCAAAAGACTTGATCAGGTCACCGGTGACACTCGTAGCCATGTTGCCTAGATAGCTTGTAATTCCACGCACAAAATATGCACTAAAACTAGAGTTCTTACCTTGGCTTTTGATGGAGACAAACAGTAAAACTCAATTGATATGACACAAGCAACAGTAAAAGAGTCCAACAGAACCTTGCCTCGACCAATACGTGACCACAAGAAGAGCCGGCTCTCAACGCCACGCGACACGACCTCCCTCAACAACTTAGAACGCAAGACTGGTGCCAGCCGCACGCCAGGCCCTCCTCAACTCCGCAAACGCAGGGAAACCCGCCAACACCACAAAGTCCTTGGATTAATGAAGAAAGAGGGTCGACGAGTGTACATGGCTTTTCTGGATATTGAGAAAGTGTATGATAGAGTAAATAGAGAGCTGTTGTGTGGGGTCCTAGGACATGTAGGACTAAGCACAAAGATAGTGAATGTTATCAAGAGTATGTACGTGAATACGATGGGGAAAATACAAACTATGGGACATAGAGACGGACTGGGTATAAAGCAAGAGGGATGTGTGCTGTAACCAACTCTGTTCAGCCTATATGCCGAGGAATTGGCTGCTAGGTTGAGGAGGAGGGGACTGGGAGTGAATGTTGGTGATGACCAGCGACTGTGTTTGCTCTTGAATGCCGATGATGCAGTGCTTCTGAGTGAAAGTGGAGAAGAATTGCAACAGATGCTTGATACAGTGAGTGGTTATGGTAGGGATTTCTATGTTAAATTTAGTGCTGAGAAGAGCACAGTACTAGTAGTAAGCTCAGCAGCAGATGATAAAAATAGGGTATGGCAGCTTGGGGATGAGGACATAGGGTGAACGAGAGATTACATATGTCTAGGTGTATGGGTGGATGAGCTTAGGTGTGACAGAACTAAACATGAGAGAGTAAGCAAGGCAAATGAATGGTTGGGGTGACTGTGGAGTGCAGCCCGCTTAAGGGCTTGTAAGTATGAAATTTTGAGAGAGATCTGGAAAGTGGTGGCTGTAGGTACTAAGTGTGATGTATCATGGAATGAGAGTGATATCAGCAAACTATAAGTGATACAAAGGTTGCTTGGGCAGCTCTCAGTGCACCAAGGTGGACAGCAACAGAGGCACTCAGAGGGGATATGGGATGGAGCACATTTATGGAACGCATGATGAGTATACTGAACTATAAAGTGCGACTGGAATGTATGGCTAGTGAAAGGTGGGCTAGGAAGGTGCACCTGTGGAATGTCCGCAAGAGCAAATGGCAAAGAGTGTGTAGACGTACAGTTGATGTTTGTGGCCTGCACGTTAGGTGGGCACACCAGGTACCTGGACTGGCTAGAGATCAATGGCAATTGCTTGTGGAAGTAGGAAAAGGTCTGAATTGGAGTGTGCTGCAGTGGAGGAAAGAAATTGATAGGCGAGTGCAGACATACAGACTAGATAAATGGCGAGGAGGTTTTGGAAGAAAAGTAAACTCTAGTATGGTACAGGAGTAAAGAATGTCCTAAGTATGATGGAAGTAGAGGTAGCGACCTGCTGTTCCAAGCACAGTCTGAGGCTCTCAGTGTGAATGCTCGCACTTTTGGGTGGAATGAATTAGGAAGTCGTGTGTACCAACTTGTGACTGGGATGATGATGAAGGTGTAGAGCATTTAATCTTGGAGTGTGCAGCATATTCACTGGAACGAGAGGTGATGATGCAAGTGGTCCGGGAAGAGTGGGGTGCTCAGGAAGGTGTGGTGGACGAGAGAACGGGCCTGGAATGGTTGACTCGAATGCTTGGATGTGATGGAGCGGCAAGTGTGAGGATGATTGAGTGTGTTGAGGAGTAGCTACCTGGCAAGGGTGTGCAGTAAGAGACAGGTGGCTATTAGGGGTAGATGAGTTTAACACTGCTTACAGAGTTCCTAACTTACTAAGGCTCCACAGTGTGACGCTGTTCAAGGAGTTCCTGACTTACTAGGGCTCGACAGTGAGAACTGAGAACTAGCATCTTTTAAGTATTTGCAGTCTAGTTTGTTGTGTAGGGATTTATTGGTATCTATAGCTGGTGTGGATGCCTCCCTGGTCTTGCTGTCCTGCACTGGGGATGTCTGGGGCTGGGAAGATGCAGAGTTGAGGTTGCAGTGTTTTGTATAGTTGAGTGACCCGAGCAGTTTTTGCTCCCCTGTGTTTGCTGTGACTGGCCACTCTGCGGTGGCAAAACATGTAGCTATTATTTAGAGCTGACCAGCTACTCTGTGGTGGCAAAACATGTATTATTTAGAGCTATGCAGGTGTATCGATTCAAAGATATGATGTTGCGGGTTGCCCATACCTTGTTGCACATCACCCTGCAACTGGAACTCTGATTTTCCTGGAGGATCTATAAGCAGTGGTGTCCATGGGATCAAGAACCATTCAAATGAATGATCATTTGCAATAGTATCTAGATACCCTTGTAGCATGGCTAGACACTGATGGTTTTATAATCAATGCATCAAAAACTAAATACCAGATATTTACTCAAAAACAAGGCATTGCATGGAAACTCTCTATCAAGGGTCAAGAAGTACAAACTACCAGAGAACACAGGCCTTTCCCCATGTAGCATCTTGCTTACTTCTAAGTAGTAATAATAGTAATAAGAATTTGCAGATGTGTATAAATACTACAGAGGCTTGATGGAATACAAACCGAGGGACTCAGCACAACAATCCGCAACCACTAGATCTGCACTAATGGAGCTCAGAGGCTGACTTTCAGTAACCAATTTACTGTACTGTGAAGCACTGCCCTCGCTCTAGTATGGCAAGAACTCAACTTGCAGAGCTTTTGTTGTGCATGTGAGTGTGTGGAACACTTAATTTTCATAATACCAGTATATCATACCGTATTTCTCGAGATGAGCGACCCTCGTGCTCTTGGATAATGCCAAGTGCTGGTGGGACCACAAATCTTATTTTCTCACAACACTAGAGCTGGGCAATGCTTGGCAGTACCTACCTACATTGGCTACTGTACGCCTCAGACCTGCCTTGTATACTCTGTTAGTGCTGGTCTGGCAGTTGTGCATTGTTGTGCTGAGTCCCTAGATTCAAATCCCCTCAAGCCTCCGTAGTATTTATCTAGTAGCTATTTGCCTCAGTGGAAAGTGTAAGTGACCTTCCTGGATAATGCCAGGTGCTGGTGGAACTAAAAGTCTTTTTTATATTACTTGTATATGTGTCGATATGTGAAAAAAACAGGTATTTTGATATTTTTAACAGACAGTGGGTATAGTTTAGGGATTTACCCTAATAGTCATCACTTCTACCACCACCATGTCATCAAAGGGAACTGTGAAAGCATTGCAAATGCTACGGAGACTACCCAGGGTTGATCTTAGCAATTTAGTCAGCATCAGCTTTCCACATCGCCATGTAAGTGGTTATGGTAGCTATGTATCTTGCTGTTTTTCTTGAAATGCATGTTTCATATTTAAGTTGTAAGTAATAATTTTGAGGTTATTCCCAGACGTTTAATATTTTTAGCTACTGCTGTACAGTTTTCATTTCACCATTGTTCTGTTGGACTTGGACTAATTGCCTTAGAAGTTATAACCCTGCATTATTTTGACAGCATCTCAAATGCATGTTACAACATTCCAAAGACTACTTTCTGAACATCTACTTTTCTAGTAGATCACTGCAGAGTTGTACGGTTCGTGGGGAGTCTGAAACCCACTCGCTCCAGTAGTCAGGGTTGGAATTTTGAACCAAACTCCAATTCTGGAAAACAATTTTGAAAATCTTTCAATTTTTTGTAAATTTGTTCATGATGTAGGTTGTCTGTTGTAAAAGTAGTGCAGGATATTGAAAATGTGAATAAATTTTGTTTATGACTTAAGGGGAGAGTTTGGGCAGAAAACCCTCAAAATTCTACAAGTCCATTTTTTCACTAAGCAGTAAGCTAACTATACATCAGACGGGCATGCAAGCAAAGTTTCAGGCTGCCAGTGCAACCCTAAGTAGATAGAATAGGAGGCTAGGGGCGGGGGCATAGGCCCATTTTTGAAAGTTTACTTTTTGGACTTTGATAACTTTCTTCTTATTGAGCCAATCTTAATGAAACTTAGCAGAGATATGTAAACTTAGATTAAAATAGGGGTTACACTCTTGTATTTTTTACCATTTTCGCCACAGAATGTGTTACTAGCTATTCAAAGAAAATTATTTTTGCAGTTTTTTGTGAATACAGTAGCTACCTATCTTCTTTTCTATGGCAAAAATTGAAAAAATAAAACAGTCTACCCACATTTTTTTTTCTATTTTACATATTTCTACCTAGTTTCATACAAATCGGAACAAAATTTAAACCCTTTGGTGGGCAGTTTCATGTGAAATTCAAGAATATGACTGAAAAAATATGGGTTTTATTTATGTCCCAATTTGAATGAAACTTGATACAGATATATAAAATCCATAAAGAATATAGGTTTGACCATTGTACTTTTTTCCATTTTTGCCATAGAAAAGAAGTTAGCTATGTAATCAAAGAAAATGGAAGAGTGGGCTCCCCTGAAAAAAAATTTTCTTTTGCTTCAAAATCCTATTCCTCCAGTTTTTGAGCTAAAGTGATGATTCTAGTATAAAAAAAAAGCAAAATATTACTCGGTATAACTTCACCATTTTTAGGTCTGATTGTTGAATTAAGAGACAAGTGACGGCTCACTTTTTACGAAAAGAACTTGAAAAAAAATTCTCGTTTTTCAATTTTCTCAAAAACTATTCTGAAAATTAAATGAAACAATGGCGATATAACACAGGATAATATTCTACTTCTTTTGAAACCAAAATTATCTCTATAGCTCAAAACTGTAGGAGTAGGGTTTTCCACAACCCCCCTTTTTTTTCTGTTTTCTTTGAATAGCGTCGACCGGGGTTATTCATGGCACCTCGTGCGCCGGGGTGAATAATCGCAGTCGACTTTTCACCTCAAAAATGAAAAAAAAAAAAGAAAACTGAATGGACCATCGGAAAGCCCATCTTTTTCTTTATAAAATGATACATTCATTTATTTAAGTTCGCTCGATTTTGTTGTGTTTATTTACCGGTGAAAAACAGTCACAGTTTTCCACCCCAAAATTTTTTTTTTTTTCGTGAGTTTCCAAAAGTCCCGCAACTTTGATGCTGGAGACCAAAGCTTCTGGTGAAATTGGTTCAAATTTAGCAGAAACGTAGTTAAAAAACCCACAATGAATGTGTTGAAAGCATTTTGCTGTAATCCTTCTGGTTCGTTAGTTATAATGAATTTAGTGAGTACGATGATTCACCCCGATGTAAAAAATCGTCTGGGGTGAAAAATTGCATTTTATAAGTTTTTCATGGCCCAGAATGTATCAGTATTGCTTTTTAAACCATTTAGCGTCATTTCTAATACAATATCTAATAGTTTGTTTTATTTCAGATAGGTTACGATTGACGATCGATTATCTTCTCAATTATCCTTAGTGTAGTGTGGTTTGAATAAAAAATTGGACAATGACCATCCAAGCAAATGCTATAAATATTGTAAGGAAACTAATGAGATAGATGTCTTGGAGCCCTGCAATAAGGCTTTGTACATGAAAAAAAAAAAATTGCAAGGAGTAGTGAACAATCAATTTTTTTCCTGTCAAAAAAACTTCATCTGGGCAATAAACAAAATAGGTACGTACAGTGAAAAGTGAAATGGAGCATACCACCATCTATATCATTCAATATGATGAGCTTACACTTTGAGATATTATAGACTTTGCAAAAACTATGTGGAATTTCAGTTCTCAAAAAATAATTTTTCTATCTTTTTTTGTTGAAAAATATGTGGAATTTCAGTGCTCAAATTTTTTTTGTGTCTTGTTTTTTGTACGGTGACATAGGACAGCCTTTCCTACTAATTAGTATCGTATCCCTTTTGGACAGGGGCGGGTGGTGTTAGCTCTCACAGGCAAGCATCGTGTGTGCGACAGCAGATGCTCAAGACACTCGACACCGCCCGATCAAGCTCAAGTGACAGCTGTCAATCATGCTGTCAACCTGTCAAACGTGCCAATCATCCTGTCAAACGTGTCAATCACCTGTCAAACGTGTCAATCATCCTGTCAAACGTGTCAATCATCCTGTCAATCGTTAAACGAGGGAGAGCAGAAGAGACTCCATGAAATTAAAGTTTTATCAATACGTAGTCCACAAATACATGTTATAATATACGAAATATACAAATACACACAAGGAAATTTATATACCTACCTACATACCAACCTGCCTGGAAACATCTTATATAGTTTCCTAACAGTTTGTTTTCATTTTAGTAACATTTTTACCCATTTTTTACTATTACAGTAAAACCCCTCTAATCCGCACAGCACGGGGGGAAGGGGGTGATGGATTAGCGGGGATTTCGGATTAACGGGGTACTTACAAATCCTAAAAAAACCTCTGTATTCCGCACTAATACGGATTATAGAGAGATTGTTTGCACCTTCTGCGCAGCACCTCACGCAAATTTTTTGCTCATCACCCCCTTAATCCGAAAANTACAAACTCTGTACTTTACCCTATTAATCCGAAAAATGCTTGTTTGTTTGGATTGCACTTCAAACTATAACCAGATGTTCGGATTAGGGAGGGGTTCGGATTATTGAGGTGCGGATTAAAGGGGTTTTACTGTATTCTTGCCCTGCGATTTTTCACCCCAACAGTGTAGTGAAATCACCCCTGTTTTACAGTGAGAAGTCCATCGCGCGGTTTTCCGTTAATAACTTTGATAACAAAAAACCTACCTCTCCACAAATTGACATGAACGAACCTTGAAACATATATTAGTGTGAAAAGTTTCAACTTCCTAGTCCCAGCCGTTTTTTAGTAATTTTAAAGTATGCAGAAAATGTGATGAATCACCCCGGTCGACGCTAACTATTTTTAATGGCAAAAATGGAAAAAAAGTACAGGAGTCGAAAAATTTCTCTTTCGGTTTTACATATCTGTACCAAGTTCATTCAAATCGGTAGGTACATCAATAAAGCAAGTTTAATTTTGCTTGAACCCTCCCCTCCCCTTAATCCATTTTTGCTATTGACAGTGGAGTGCCTAGCTAGTCCATACATAATCTTGTCTAACTTACCTCTCACCTCTGCAGCCCCCAAAGCTCAGAGCAGGACAGCCAGACTAGGGAGGCAAGCACGGCCCCGTACGCCAGCACCAGCAAAAGAACGCACACATATGCACCATCAACGAGCCGGAGAAGTGCGCAGTTGACCATCATGAAGCCACCAACAAACAATACATACTATGATACTCACAAGGATGGTCCCAAGAAACAATGAAAAACAACAAAGGCAAACACTACCATGGTAGCAAGCCAAGCATTATTAGTAGCTAACTCTCCAGCACAGTGGCACCCCAAAACGACAGAACACTCAAAAACCAAGACCACCCATATTCTTTCAACATGTGGCACCGGGCAAGCACCACCGCACCCGAGAGCCAAGCACAATTAGAATGTAGGGGTATCCGGGGTGCACTGGCATCAAACTTGCCCTTCTGTGTAAGCTCATCACTGTGTGTGCATTGAAGCGAGCTTTCTTGCCCTGCAAGAAGCACTACCTAACCTAACGTAACCTAACCTTACCTGACCTAATCTTACCTGACCTAACATAACCTTATCTGACCTAACCTTACCTTACCTAACCTTACCTTACCTAACCTAATCTGTGATACACCGAGTAGGCACAGCACAGCACACAAGCTTGAATGCCACCCGCACATACATCAATGCCTGTACACAAACGTACATAGCGAATGACAAGTTTGATTCATGCACATCCGGGTTATTACCCACATTTGAGCCCAAGTAAGTTAGGTTACTCTTTAATTGGAAGAGACAAACCTCAACAACAGCTGGGGTGGCACCACAGAAATCCCAACAACAGCAACACCCATCAAAACGAACAAGACCCCCACACCCACACAGCCAGTCAAACAACAGCTAGAGTCGCCACCCTCTCCAACACCACAACCCAGTAAATCAACCATTTGCTTGATATATGGCATGGCCAACAAGCTCCAAAATATCTGCAGCAGTCCAACAGGAAGCTAACACGTACAGACATCGCACATAATCAAACAACACCTCTCCCAAGTGACAAACTAGACGCCGCTTGAATAGGCCTACATCCTCGGACTGGGACAAACCCAACTTCCTCTGGCAAAGAGTTCCAGAGCTAACACACTTGAATTTAAATGCCCCTATAAACTCTGGCGACCTACACCCAATGAAGTGCAAGAGGCTTCTAGCCAGTCCAGTGGCCTTACCGACCACCTGCCTTATATGAACATGGAACTTTAATTTGCAATCCAATAACACCCCCAAATCACAAGGAGACTCAACAAGGTCAATAATAGGCTAGTGTCTCCCACAGGATATGGGTGCAGGTAATAATCCTCCATGTGGCGGGCACAGCAAAGCCTCATAAGTTATAACTTCACTCTTCTCCCAATTCAAAACAAAGTTCCAGGACATGACAACATTAGCCACAATATTTTAATTGTTTAAAGGTATCAGAGTCTGAGAAACTTGAGAACCAAGATTCTGTGTTGGATTGCCAGGAATCAGAGTTGTAGCCCTGGATCACAAGTACAGAAGGTCGGTTTATCATTGCCCCAATCTTCGATGTTCCATAGATAGGTAGCCTATGGTGCAATCTTGCGAGTGTTCAGCCTACAGCCTAAGATGGTTGTGTCTCAAGTACAAAGCTTGTGAGAAGATTAGTTTGGCTTGGCTGCAGAAGAATGTCTCTTATGGTGGAAGGAAGCTCGGTCACTGGCTGCATGAGGAAGAAAAAACATTCATTTCCCATTGATAGGCTTTGGTTGTTTTCTCATCATAGAAGTGTCTTATTATGACTTCAATATACATACTGCATTAGCATAAATGGTTGACTACAAGTTCATTGCGTTTCTTTGTACCGAATGTAGCTACTACATTTAGGTGTGTTCCGACTTAGTCCTATGCTAATTTGCTAAAGATTGTGTTCTGATGTATATACGGTATGTACTTATCATGAGAACGGATCTGTCATAACTAATAAGTTGAGGATCTTTATTCATGTATTAGGAACTTAGGAAGGTGCCCTAAAGTGAACGGAAGATGAACACGTTTGAACTTAGACTGTTTGCCACTTGTATTTATGCTTGCCAAACTTTTTTTGTATGAAAGTGTTTTAGTTACCAGGGTTGCGGAGTCGGAGGGTTCCAGGTCCCACTCCGACTCCTGGCCCTCTAGAATTTCCGACTCCTAGGTCCAACTAGTAGATACTTGATGTAAACATAAAACATGTCCAAATAATTTTTGCTATTATAAACATACATCAAGTTAAAGATGCTAGGTGTATTGTACATATTCAATGATATTTTGCATCATTTGGGATATTAAAGTGAGGACATAAGGACATTAAACTAATTTTGGTAAAACTTTGCACCTGGTACATTATGTGAAGGGGGCATGGGGGGCAAAATAACTACTCGGTTTTCTACCGATTGTTCTGAAATTTACATAGTGTACCGTAAGGTTCGGGTATTTCGTCACCCCTGGGGTTATTTCGGCACCTGGCTAAGCTTTCAGTTTTTTATTCATTGCAGAAAAAGTTTTTACAACAGAAAAAAGGTACAATGTCCGTTTGAAATGGGACAGAATTGTCTTGAATATGAGACGAAACACAAGCCCCTCAGACAAATATTAAAGAATCAGTTGGACGTCAAAGTTGAGTATGCAAAAAAACCCTGTTTCACAAAGTTTCAAAAAGTCTTCAGGCGAACATTTATTCATGTCCATGTGCAAAAAAGTGGGTATTTTCGATCGTAGTTTGCTTGCGTGGGTCTAACTTCGCCATCCCAAACACAACAGCATCTCGTAAGAATTGCTCAGAGCTGCTTACTTTAGGGAGGGCTATTTCGGCACATTTTGCGGGCTATTTCGGCATACTGTTATGTAGGGCTAATTCGGCTTCCCACCTGGCAAAATGGCCGTTTTAGGACATAAATGTGTAATTATCGAAACAAAAATGCTGATATAGCGGCAGAAACAATCTAAATAGTCAACATATCGTATAAAATACACTAAACGTACAGTACAGTGATCCCTCGATATTCACGGGTTCGTTTTTTGCAGTTTCGGTTGTTCGTGACGGCCTGAAGTGCACGTTCGCGGTCCTTTAAAGTAATTACAGTAGATCCTCGACTTACGAACATTGGCCCAAAACTACGCCCGTGAAACGAACCTTTACCCGACTTGCGAATCTTAGCATAAAAATTATGCCCGTGATACGAACCTTTACCCGAAATACAAACCTGGGGAGTTGTCTCTGTGACAGCTCACTCCTTGTTGAACACCTTCTCATCCTACACGTCACGCGCTTTAGCACACACATCACGTGCTCTAGCACACACATCACGTGCTCTAGCACACACATCACGTGC
>LQNS02278179.1:75077-94137 GCA_001587735.2 Parhyale hawaiensis | reverse complement strand
CGTATCATTGGACCCGTGGAATATTTACTTAAGTTAGCAGAACCCGTGAAACGTTCCCTGTCTGGCTTAAGGCGCTTCAGATAGATCAGTGAAACCTTCACATCGTACCATGGCAATTGCCCGTCACCATCACAAACAACACCGAGATTCGATGTATATCTTATACGACCAGCCTTTTTGCTGATAATAATTACTGAAGCTGCCCTTGCCTAAGTGGCCCGTGGATTGTATTATAAGTTGCTCTGTCTAACTGGACCCGTGGAATTCCTTTGGTAGTAAACCACGGTACAGGTTCCCAAAGATGTATTCTTAGAAATTTCAGGCGTAAAAACAATTAAAAAGATCTGGCCTGTGGCCGAGAGATAATTCACCAGCCGTATCACAACAACGCCAGCTTCCCGAACTGAATAAAGCTCGAATTTCCTTCAATCAATTAATGATGAAGAGCGTGACACAAAAGGTAAATAGGTAGGTAGGTACGTACGTAGGTACTAGCGTATTAATATATAGATAATGAGCAGAGAAGGAGAATCCGTGGCCAGCATGGAAACAAGGCACAACAGAAAGCCAGAGGTCCTCTCCATCACAACAGACATGTACCAGCAGGATATGAAGAAGGAGAGGACACACCTTATTTCATAAGATATCCCTTACAGAATTGGGCTAAAGAAAGGCAAGTTACTTTCTGTTGCTGAACTTGCTTGTTGATTTTTTTTAGCTTAGTGTATCAGTTTTTGCTTGGTAGCATGTTGATAGAGCTAGAGCTTTGAAAATTGTTTTTTATTTACGTGTATCCTTACCTCTATCATGGCTGTACAGTGTGAAGCCATGTTTCATGTCAATTGGTAAATCTAGTAAAGTGGTGGAAATAAGTATAAGACACCCCTTAAAAATGCTAATAACTTTTTAATTATCGTAGGTATGCCACATTTTTCCATGAAATTTGAATGTTGCTTCCATAGCTATTGCATAAGAATCAGTGTAGCTATCTATAAACAATAAACTAGGGCTATTTGGGACACCGGGATATTATGGGACTGCTGCCCACTTCACATATCAAGGACTGTAAAAACCAAGCTACGAAGAGCTTCGGCAATCTAAAAATAGAGCAATAAACTTCAACATTTTTGCTATCTGCTGAGCATAGTAAGCATTCAATGTAGCTCGTGCAAATGCTAGAAAAAATTTTAGAAAAAAGTGCTTGTATATAACAGTATATTTCATTTTTTTCAAATGACCCCTGCTAAGGTCTGGGGAGAAAAATCTAATAGGCAGAGAATAAAAAGTTGCTTAGATGATATGTAGCCCAGTGTGTTGGCTAAAGTTTAGATCTCACAATCAGAGTTTATCTACCTCTTCTAAAAGCAAAATGGCGGCCATTCCCTCAACCCGGGATATACCGGAGCATCTTGTCGGGCTATAACGGGACGCACAGTAAAACGTGCTGATCAAGAATTTTTCCAATGAAAAGGTCTGATTTATCCTAAAATGACGAAAACATTGTTTCGTTCGAGGTTATGGGTATTAGTATTTTCATGAAAAACGTTCTAATAATGTCAAATACGGCACTGGCTTCTACTGTTGAATTTGTACTTCGCGTTAATTACGACAGTGCGGCATTGTAATCTAGCTTTAAGTTACGTTTTATGGAGGAATTACGCTGACGAATGACATGTAACAATCCCCGAGAAGATAAGGGAAGAAATTGTACGTTAGAACAGTAGCTGGACTCTACCTCCTCTCAAGAAATTCTTTGTATTGTAATGTTAATCAGAGTGTCATACAGAGGATTCACATGTGCAGCATATACTTCGTCAATGATAGAGTTTTTGGGCAGTTTTTCAACATTAACTGTCAATGACGTCTGCCTGCAAATCAGGCCTGTAATTATGTTGAATGTTGTTGGGAACATTATAGGACTTAGTGAAGAAACACGAGTAAAAATATAATTCGATCTTGCTCCACAGGTGTATTTAACTTCATGAACGTCATCCAACAAATTAATATGGTCAAAATACAAGACGAACACCTTTAGTCATCATTAAAGACAATTGAGCTTCTAAAAATAATTTTAAAACACAGTTTTGACACTTTATACAAGTGTCCCAAATAGCCCCGCATGTCATGGCATTACGTGATGCTCGTTTTTCTTTCATTGCCAGCTATGGTTAAAAGCTAGCTAGAATTTTTTTCATCCAGCCTACAAAATGGCAGGGCTTCTAAGGGTCAGTCCTGCTCAAGAGAACTGCGACAATCTCAATATTTCCCGATCACTGCAATACGAGTTTGTCAACTGTTGCATGACTTTCCAAATTTTCTGTATCAACACAGGAAAACGGTTCCTGCTTTGACTACGTAGCACAAGAGGTTTTGTATTGAATATGTGAGGGCAAAATTTACATGGACGGAAGAGAATTGGGACAATGTGATCTGTTCCAATGAAAAGTTTAATTTAGACGGGCCTCACAGATATCAGTGCTTTTTCCATGACTTGGAGGAAAGAAGAGCAACTGTTTTGAAATTGAAAGAGACTATTCGGAGGAAGACCAGTAATGTTCTGCATAGCTTTTTCTGCCTCTGGAAAAGCAAAGTTAGTAGTGTAATTGAAGGTAGACAAAACTCCTCTCTATACATTAGTGTGTTGGAAGCAAGTCTTGTTCCATTTCTGCATGATGTAGCTATATGACAACAATGTAACTTTCAGCAGGACAGTGCAGCCATCCACACATCAAAGCTAGCAAAAGACCGGTTTGAAATGAAGAAAATTCTAGTTTAGGACTGGCCTGCCAAGTCTCTGGACTTAAAACCAATAAAAAATTGATGGGGAATTTTGTCACTGCGCGTTTACCATAATGGATGTCAATGAGCAGATAAAGAATAGTTAAAGCTTGCATCAAAGAATATTGGAATGAAATTACTCTTTAAATTCTCAAAAATTTAATTGGTTCAATGCAAAACAGATGTGTTGCGCTTTAGTATTGCAATGTAAAGGCAATACCTGCCAATACAGATAGTCAAACGTGTCGTATACTTCTATATTTCCACCGTTGAAACTGTGCTTTTGTTCATAACTTTTTTCTGGAAATTTATCATGAAACTGATTATTTGCACGGATTTTTATGCCATATAGAAGCAACACTCATATTTTCATGGAAAAAAGTGGCATAATTAGAAAGTTATTAGCCTACCATTTTTAGGGAGTGTCTTATACGTACCTACTTATTTCCACCACATTATCTGTTGGAAGCCTAGAAACATGATACGTAGCTGCATAAAATCATCAGTATTTATCACCTCACTTTATGGAGTTTTAGTACTTTAGCTTGTAATTTTTTAATTCCAGGTGTTTCATTTACGTGTTTGTTGTTTTGCTCATTACACCGGCCAGTTGCCACTGAGGAACTGAAACCTTGAGAGTCTTGTTGGAAATGAGAGTGGTGAAATAATTTCTACCAGTTTTGATAATCTTTCACTAGTGCCTTCAGTTTTAAGACTTTTTAGTTGCCAGTGTCAGGGTGTTTGTTGTGAACTGCTAGGATTTGTGGTGTGTAGCTTTGTGCTGACTGACCTGTCTCTGATGAGTCTTTGTGCTTTGTGAAGTTGGGCTGTGGTAGGGTCAAGTTTGGGGATGTGTCTGAGGCTAGCTAAAGTATTGGAATTGTAAAGACTATAAATGTAAAATTTACTTCGTTGGGTGGGCTGTCAAGTATGATGACTGGATCTCTAGTATGAGTGATTATCTGCGGCTGCCTGCTGCTACTTTGGTGGATGAGAATTTAGCTAATGGTGTGGATGGCTCCGTGGTCTTAGAAAACGTTTGGGTTTTATGCTAATCCATTACACATCCCCCCCCCCCACTAACCCAGAGTTAAGTGCGCCACCACAGTTGAGAGCAGAAGCATGACTAGTTGACTCCCTACTGAAGCGGCACCCCCAACACCACAGACAACACATGCCTACGTCAGACATAGCTAATCAGACAACACCTCCCCCAAGTGACAGGCAAATCGCCTCTTAAAGACGTCCAGAGACTGGGGTAATATGATTTTCTACTACCAAGAGTTTCGATGCCTCTCACACCGAGAAGGAAATGCCCTCCTATTTGCTTCTGTTCCAAGTATGGGCGAACTAGTCTCAAAGGTTGGGCTCAAGTTTCTCTACTCCACATGCGTGATAAAACAAGCCCTGCCTCTCACCCCACACCCCCTGGCCAACAAGCGCCTTAAAACTTTCCCTCACTGAGCAAAGGTTGAGCTGCCTCCGTCTCTCACTGATTAAAGTGCTAATTAGCTCTTACCAAAGGGATATGTTCATGTCTGAAAAGGGATATGTTCATGCGCTGACACTTGAAAACGGTTGATTTTTAATCTTAACCCAAAGATGAACATACCAGTATAGCATTGGTTTCATTGATGTGGCTATTCACTTATGCTAATTAAACTAGAATTTTAAATTTTTTCGAGTGGTCCCATTGGGATTGGTACAGAATCTGAAACTTAAGAACGGCCTTTCCAGAGCCTAGTGGCTTACCCCATCATACTTACAATCTCAAACCTTTTGTACTCGCAACGCTAAATAAAGCTCCATGGGCTCCCGGACTATTTCCATAATTGTAATCAGTCGTCTGGCCTTCTGGTGAAGTATTTTAGTTAGCTAATCTACATGAAGTAAATTTGCATAAGATGAACATTAACGGCAGCTGTACCATACGTTGAACAAGCTGACGGGTGACCTTAAATATAAATTGAAAAAATAATAGATGAATACTAATATTAGTATTCCATTCCTATCTAATTACTTGTACATACTTCCAAAACTCATTGTACTTCGTTTTAAACCCATTTTATTCAGAGAAGCTAAAAATTGGGTTAAAAAACTAAATATTTATTGCAAAAAGAGTCATTTGCAGCTTTTGTGTGCAGTAGCAGATGTCACAAGTGGTGAATTTGTTACTTGATTCAACAATTGAATTTCCATTTGAGTTTTCCCTGGGTGGACACAGGATGGGCCATAAGCCATAGTGTCAGGTTAGTTAGATTTGCCAATCCTATGTTATGGGGAGAAGCGACCCTAGGGGACAATATAGGTTACCTTGTCCTTAGGGATGTCTGTCTTTCATGCGCTCTTCACTTCCTTCTACTCTCATACTCCTACTGATGTTACTTTCTGTTCTTCCCCTTCTTTCTCGACTAGTTTTTATACGCATTGATCTTGTGTGGGAACGCCCTCGTGAATTGGTTCCGCGTTTCGATCGACATACTATACCGTACCGGTATATATGTCCCTTCTTTCTTCCTCTGTTAGATCGCCATTGTGGAAACGGAGGCTTGAACTGTTCAATATAATAATAATTCCATTTGATTTTCGTATTGCTAAGGCAGTTTCTACTTTCGTATGTTCATTTTTCTTAATTGGGGTTATGATAAACAAAAATCTAAATGGAAAAGTACTGTAAGAACTGCCCGTATATATTCATGGGCTGCATAAAGTCGCCAAATGCTTCACGTTTGCCTAAAGTTGCAACCAACTGCTGGTAAGATTCTCTACAAGCAATAATTATAAGCAAAAAGTAGTTCTTTCACTACATTCTCTAATGAAGTTATGTAACATAACATCAAGGTTTTATTCTCTGACTGACCGCTTGTTGTGCCTTCTAACGTATTGGAAGGGTCCAAGCACCAATGTCGAGGCTGTGAAAAGTCTGTCTGTGATGAGTTCCGGACAAAAGCTTTGGATAAAAGTTTGATTGTGTGGATAGGGCTTTAGGTGATTGATAGGTAGACTACGTCTTTTTTCCATGCCCAATTTTCTTATTTTTTCTTATTCATGCTCCAACTGATTGCCTTTTTTTGCTGCTCTTCTCTTTCCTGTGTACTCGTTCTGCCTGAAATTCTTACTGCAATTTTAAGCCTATTGTACTCAGTTTATGCCATTCTTGGTAAAGGATTGTTTCCTATTGTATTACTGTGAAAGAAAAGGACATTGTAATGAACTTGCTCAACTAAGAACTATGCGGTTAAGGAGGAATAGATACAGAATGAAAAAACTATATCACCTGTCTCACTTTGTTCGTGGGTGATGAGAAACCTTCCATACTCAGGTACGACATATCGTATGTGCCACTCTCCCTCAAGTCGCTACAGCTGATGGTGGACACTGGACGCCTGGATACCAACATCCCTGTTGACATCACCCAGCTGTGTAACTCGGGAGTTCTGAGAGTTGACCCCAGACTTGAGCATGGTGGTGTTATGCTGGAAGAAGAGGTTGGTTACGTTGTAGCTATAGCTACTTCATTTGTTTGTATTGTTCTTCTATATAGTTGGCTGAAATGTGCATAAATTTGCGGCTTGCAGCATGCTTAAAATTCCTTCACGTAGGCAGTGGGGCCCTGGAAGAATTGTAGGGCCTCTTGCAGCAATTGCATTAATACAAGAGCTTAACTTATGTTGCAATACCTGGAACGATGAATAGCTGGGATGCTTTTTTCATTTCATTTTTGCAAAATTTAGCTACTTGTCCAATTCTACATGTTGAACACAGCATACTTTCATTCTTAGTAACCTCGTTTGATAGCTCGTGGGCTAATCATACAAAATCTACTACATCACGTAATGCCGAGGCCACTCTATGTTGTTGCACGCTGTTCATGAGAGCGGACGGTGAGCTCGCACGTCATTGGAAAAATGACTGCACTAATTTACATCATAGCGGATATTTTAACGTCACTCTACAATACTGTTGATTTGTGCATTTAAAGATTATTATTATCTAATTATTATATCATTGAAACTTCAGGCTCGGGCCATCACTGACAGGTAATGCAACCCAAATGAAGCATTTTGCAACACCGGGAAACCCAAAAAGCAGCCAAGGAAAATCCGGCAGAAAGTTTCTAACTGCTGTCTGATACGCCCGTAAGCCAACATAATTGATAGCTGATCGTGGCGATGAATTTCAGACCGAAACTGACCAAGGCAGGCAACTCCGACTGAACTGACGAGTTTGGCGTTATATGGTTTCCAGATTGAAAGGGCGCGCGGAAGCCACAGCACGTGTAAAACTTCCAAAGACCTTGAGGGCAGGAACAGAAGTATAAAACTAATGCCTTTCATTGTTGTGCAACTTGGAAAACATAGAGAGTCCGGCCACCCCTCGCCTATGGGACAGATTCACCAGATCACTCTCAGCACACAGCCTGCTGGCTGAATTAGCAAGTCAGCCCAGCAGACGCTGGTGACTGTCAGCAGCCGATGTCCAGACTGGTGTGCAGCAACACAGGCAGCATAAAATCATTTACGGACTACAACTTCGTCACCAAGCACAAAATTTACTTTACACACTAGCCCAGTGCAGAGTTATATTAAACTAGAAAAATGCCATTTCAGCCCCGTGGCAAATTATTTTAAAATTTTTCCTTAGAATGGTGAGTTTTACGTACATAAGCCTAAGCCATTATTCGATGTTCTTGACAGCTGACCGGTTAAAACCCAGTGATGTATCTGGAGACGTTTAAGCTAACGTATTTATGAACTAGTCGCGTTTTCCCCTAGGACGTGTGTTGTCCATGAGGTGAGTGTGTTATCTGTAGCACTTGTGTTATTGCCTCTACTTCTGCATGTGTAGACCGAGGACACTGTACAAGCGTTCGCGCAACTTGAATAACGGACATGCTGCCCGTACGACCTTCATGCTAGTGTATCCATACCACCATCATTATATATGGAGATGACTTGGGAGCTGCTAATGAAGCTGTGTGACTGCTTACTTTGTATGTCTCCGGCATAACGCTGTCCCCATGTGCAGGGCTTGGACTGCTTCTGTGCGCCCATGAACCTGGAGGTGCAGTTCGCCAGTGAGGCCGCCATTGCTGCAGTGGAGAAGGCTGGTGGCACCATCACTACAGCCTATTATGACCCCTTCAGTCTCGCTGCTGCTGTCAAGCCTATCGAGTTCTTCAAGAAAGGTAGGTAATAGTTCTTGCTGTTTAGTCGTGCCCTTGTTCCTGCTCAACTGGTTATCAAACTCGTGTGTCCCGTCTTCGTTTCAGTCATAACTGCTGGCAGGTAATTGCCGTCCAGCACCGAGAGTAAGCGAGGCTTAACCCTAACTTACCCAACAAACTTATCACTCGCTGTTGTTACGCTACAAGGCTTGCTTTCCCTATTGTGTTCCTATAGAAGAAAGAGTCACTGTAGCGAGGTAACGCCCCTCAGGGGGCATATGATGGGCCATAGGGTTGAGTTATTTAGGTTCACCCATCCTATGTTATGAGAGCAGCTTCCCCAGGGGATTGTGTTGGTTACCTTATCCGATCCGTCTGTCTTTTGTGCCCACTTTGCTTCCTTCCACTTTCATACTCCTACTGATCTTACTTTCGTCTGTTCTGCCTCTTGTTTCCCGTCTTGCTGTTCCCATGCGCATTGATCCTATGGGGGAACACCTTCTTCCATAGGTTCCCTGTTTTTGTCGACATGCTATGATGTCCCTTCTTTCTTCCTCTGTTAGATCACTTCAGTTGTAGAGACGGAGGCTTAAACTATTCTATAATCTAATCCAAGCGAGGTAGCGTAGCTGCAGTAACGTAAGGCTAAGATGTTTGCTGCTTCTGCTTTTTTTACTCGTGTGCCTTTATGGATTTGCTAACCCTTGGCTTATTGAAAGTGATGCTATGAACCCACGTGTTGCCTCGAAATTCTCCTGTGCTGCCTGTGTCTCGGCAGACTTAAGCAAAAGTGTGTGGATGTCTAGACCAGTGTTGTTCAAACTGGGGTCCGAGTACTCCTGGGGGGTATGCAATATAGTTCAGGAGGGTACGTGAACAAACAGGTAACACCCACTAGCGAAACCGAAAGTAACCTCCAAGCGTTCTGTTATTAAATCATCATATTTATTTGTGTAGTAAATTTGGATTTATTGACAACACTCCTGTACTGCAGTATTTTCATAATTAATGTACTATCTGCATGATTATCCTAAATGTAGCTGAGCTTGGTGGTGGTAGTTAGCGGGGGGGGGGGGGCAAGCAAAAAATTGGCGAAGGTAATAAAGTGTACAATAGGCAAAAATCCTTACAGCGCTTGCCTACACAGACAACAGGACCGAGGGTGACCGTGATATCTATCTGGGCTCAGCCAATGCAGCACTGGCGGCTTCCGTCAGGGGATTGCGACTTGAGCTCCCTCAATTATGAGCCATGCACAGTACGGCCCTCCTAAATATTTCTATCGTGTTACCAACATAGGCCTACATATGTATTGTGGAAGCACGGTTAGCTCATCCAGGTGTCCGAATGTGTTACTGTGCCCTAGGTATAGCAGAAAAGTGCGATGTTTTCTCATTTGTAGTTCATTCCAAATTTGACGAGACATCCGCAACTGGCCTGGTGGCACTTGCAGAGGAAGCTGATTTGTCGGTCAACATATTAATAACTTTTTGCGGCGCACATAAAATTGTGCTGGCAATGACGCAACAAAATATTCGGACGAATGAATGAGTGAACTCCTGGAGATGAATGACGTTCAAACTCAGCACAACTTTGTGTACGCTGCGAAAAGTTATTAAAATGCTAGCCGTGAAATCATCCTCTTCGGCAAGCGTCGCCAGGCAAGTTGCAGATGTGTCGTCATATTTGGAGTGAACAAACAGTAGAATTCAGTGCAGTTTCTGCTATCCCCAGGGCACAGCAGCACATTCGGACCAATGGATGAGCGTACGCGTTGATATGACTGACGTGTGAACTCGCCCTTAACTACACCATACATAGCTTTCCTACATAGACCCAGGGCATTTCGATATGTGTACCGTATCTCTCTCGATATACATATATATTTGGTCCCACTCAACCACACTAATCAAGAGTTTCTTGTATTTAAGTGGTGACTACATAGGAGGCATAAACTAACATAAATTACAGTAACTGGTGGGACTCGCAAGAATCGATTGTTGACATAGCGATGCAGCTCATCACTTTAGTTACAATCACTGCAAGTGTGACTAAAAACTTCAAAATGTATAAAAGGTTCAGCTTAATTGATGAAGCCCCTCAAAGGGTATAGGATGGACCATAAAGTTGACTTATCGTACCGCGCTTCTTGAAATGCGCAGTGAGACAAAGAACGATCAACGTGATAGGACCATCGGCGCGCACAGAGGACCACACTTCTGCCTCTGTGCGACTAACTTCTGTGCTGTACTTTTCCTATTAGAAAAGTGATGTATTTCTTCATAATATAGCGAATGTGCTGGAACTTGGTTAGATAACACTTTGAACACTGGTGGTGTGTTGAGCCCTGCTTGGTTTCCTCTTTGTACTTCTACTGATTACCGGACTTTTGCTTCGTTCTTACCTTCTCGATTAGACATTAGCGATATTTAAAAGTTTCATTTCTTAACCAGAGCACTCTTAGAGCACATACCTCCGCCAAGCAAGCCAACGGTAACAAAAAAATTAAATTGGCTCTGAAACCACTATTTTCTTTGCATCAGCACCAAAATGTAATCATTTGTGCCTTTTTATAGTCTTAAATAGTTCCTGGAATTTTCTTCAAGATCCGTTCATAACTGTTTGAGCTGTGCTGCTAACAAACATGACGACTAACATAAGTCAAACACACAAACGGATCAACCAATCGGTACTAAAATTTAGTCATCTATGTCTTTTAACATCACTAACAACCTCTGTAACTTTCACAAAGATCTATTCAGAACTTTTTGAGTTATTGTGCTGTCAAGCATAAAATTAGACGCAGCAACAAACGAACAAACAAACATATCACAACAATTTGGTCATTTACCGTACTCTTCGTAATATAGGTACCTAACAATTCATGTAAATTTAATGAAAAATCCGTCCGTACCTTTTTGAGTTATGGTACTAAGAAAAATAGGCAGACAAACAAAAAGCAGATGAACAGATTTCCACCAAAAGTTAATCATCTGTTACTGTCAACCTGCCTAACAATCCGTGTAAATTTCGTAAAGATCCGTTCATAACTTTTTGAGTTATCTTGCTGACAGACAAACATGACAAAAACATAGCCTCTTTGGCTGAGGTAATTATGACAAACTTAAAGTTGCCTTTCCTTTCATGCTAAAATAACACGTAGTTTTCATGGCCCAGCATTATATTGGTATGTAAGATTGATTGAAGTATTGAAAGCCCATGCCAAATAAACGGCCGCAGTGCAGCGCGGGGCCGACAGAGGACCTGCTCTAGGGCCAAAGCCCAACGACACCGCAGTCTTAGGCTCTGGGGACGAGCTGTTACTCACCTGTGCCTCTCCGCTTCCTTTATTGTACAGTATTCCCATTTTCATTGCCGTACCTGCATAAGGTTCTCTCTGTGCCGGACGTGTTACCAGTTCTTCCTATTAATTTGGCAAACTGAATATATATAGGTAGGGTATTCAGATGTACGTATAATCTCCTTATGTAGACTTTCGGGACGTCCGTGTTTCGTGCATACTTTGCTTCCTCCATTTCATGCCCCTGACTTACTGTTTCCACGCGCTTTGACTCGTGCATGGCTTCCGTGTATCTCTTGACATTCTTTATGTTCCTTCTTTATTCGTCTCTTTAGATTACTGTGTATTCCGTGGGTAGGGAGCTTAACCTCGAAGAATACTACTACTTCTACAAAAATTACTAATAAATTTACAGGTGTGACTATTTTATATGTACAATACTAAAATTTTGACTCACGGATCTGCATAGTTTCCCTTTGAGATGCAATTTATTATATACCCGCGTGTGTACAGGTCAAGTGATCCCCAAGCGCTACCTGCCTCCTCAGCGCCACATTGAATACTACACCTGCGCCAAGAACCGTGGGTACCTCAGTGATCCTGACCTCATTGCAGAGCAGCGGTTACTTCTCAGTCAGGTAACTACTTCTGAGTTTGCCTGTAGCCTTTGTATTCTGCACTGTCATATATTTGGGCCTCACTATAAATGACCGTCTTGTGTGTTTATATATTTATTGGTAGATTTATTTATATGTTTCGTGTCACGCTTTTAACTAAATGGGACAAAATTAGCTCTGACCTACTTGGTTTCATCAGTGTATTCATCTGCTTATTATCATCATCCACCATTTATTTATGTCACGTTTTAACAGAACAGCGTATCATCGAAAGAAAGCTTTGTGTTGTTCAGCCTTGCACGTTCATCCGCATGGTTTCCTAACTCAAGTTGGCAGGTGCATTGCATCCTACATAAGGAAGTTAATAAGAAATTTATGATCAACCAAGACGGGTCATCTCAAATTCTTTGCTGTCATTATTAAGAGCGTGGCTTCAAAATTTTTGTATGGTAACACTGTATAACGTCTCCGTTCATTCCTTTACAGAAGTACGGCTACCACCTGGTAGACCTGGAGGACAGCCCCATCAAAGACATGTTACTGCAGCGTAAGGACCCGCGCCAGGTCTTCTATGGCCTTGAACCAGGCTGGATTGTTAGTCTCAATGATAAAGTTATTCTCAAGCCTACCGATCCTGAGTTAAAGGAATATTATGCCTCTTAAGTTTTGCTGTGTATTTAAATCCCTGCACTGCACCCTCACTTATTTGGCCTTCGCATGTCTCCTGTCGGTCCATCGGTGAGTCTGTCTTCTCGTACGTCAGGTAGCTGGCTATGTTACCAATGGGCATCATTGTGCCTCGGCTCCTATTTCACTGTTTCATAAAATCCCATACCTCGGATGGTTCTTTCGAAGCATGAACCTTAGACCGCAACAGTGCTTGACTCTCAGGTCTGACGCTGGCGGCCAAAAGTCGGCAACGGAAAAATGGGATTTTCTCAAGAGCTATTCTTTTCCCCCTATCTAATGCTGAAAAAAAAATTCCAAGGTACCCACCATTTTTCGTGCGGAGAAGGTATCATGGATACGGCGGGGACGCACTTGGGCGCTTGCCTGGATGAAAGTGTCTGGACTTGTTCAAAATAGCTCCTGAGAAAATCCCATTTTCCCATTTTGGCCGCCAGCGTCAGAGACCATTTTGGATATAAGAGTTCAATATTCTGTTCATGTCAGTTTACCAGGTACTACTTGTCCTTTGAGCTTTTGTTACTCGTTGCATTTGTAATAGCTACTGCTTCCATCTGCCTTTTCATCTATCGGAGCACCCTGTAGTTTACAAGGTTTAAGCTAAATCGATCTGTCCGCTTCACCAGATTAGGAGTCAGGTTCGTCTTAGCAAGAAATTCGCACGACTTCTTTTCTGCACAATGATTTAATTTCGAGTAGATATCACTGGAAATCTTGGAAGAAGCCAGGCTTTTTGTTACCAGAGAAGTGTGGGTAGTTTTTCCATCATCCCTCTCATTGTATATAAATGATGGTGATCAACCTGTGACCTGTTATAAATTTATGATAAATATCTTTGTCTTTTTTATTCTTTCTGCACCTAATTGCGTGAAGTTTTTATTTGTGTCCCGTAACTCTTCTGAGAGACTGCCGTGAAGCAAGTGGTAATACTGTTGCATGTTCCAACTGCAGCTATCATGTGACAGCTTCACTCTTGTATCGTTCCACTTTAACACGAGTTTTAGTGGGCTAAACTCTATTTGAAACGTGACCAAATGCTAACTGCGAGCGTTGGAGGGTGCAACACAGCAGCATCACACTGCCGTGTCGCACTCACTGAAACATCGGTTGTGTTCATGAGCCAAAACATCCCAGCTCCCTACTGGCTTGGGTCCCTCCCGTGGTGACGTCATTTCAGCCATGTTGTTGTGCCTGCGTGCGACCCACGACTTGAGGGTTGGGAGAGTAGAAGGAAGAGTGGGAAGTGAGGTAGACGGAGATGTTGAAAGGGTCCACCCAGAGATGGAGCGCGCTGAGGGTTGTCTTAAGTGACTGATAGCGCAGATGTGCAGCAGAGTCCTTTCCCGCGCGACAGCGAATAAGCGGAGAAGCCGCGAGTTTGCTTCAGTCACAGTGATTGTTACCCTGTGTGGCATTCTTACTCTTCTTTCCCGACTTGCTGTTCCCATGCGCGTTGATCCTGTGTGGGAACACCCTCGTGCATGGGTTCCACGTATCTCTCGTCACACTATGTGTCCCTTGCTTCTTCCTCTGTTAGATCGCCGTTGCTGTGGAGACGGAGACTTAAACTACTCAATATAATAATAATAACCTGTGTGGCAGTACTTCTGTTGCTAGGTCTGTGTCGCGCTTATCGCTAGACCCGTCAGCGGGTGTAACATATGGCGGTTAATATTTACCGGCTTGGATCTCACACCAAGAGCATAAGTCTATCTTGTAAAGCTGCTCCTCGCACAACACGCATACCATGCTAGGTTGGCGGTTCCTGAACTTTTTGTGCATACTAAGCCTTTAAACTTCCACACGTCTGTTGAATCTTTTAGAATTTAAAATACTTTTTTAAAGTTCAAATTATAGGTAGATATTTTATCAGCATACATATTTTTTGTCTCCACCGAACCTCGGAGACTGATGCACTAAACTCCTGTGGTTCGATTGCATCCAATTATCCTTCTAACAACTGTTTTGTACGTTTCAAACAATACTCTTCGTATGAGGCTCACGATTTTTGTTCGTCGCATTAGGGTTAAGGTCCTGTGAAAGATGTCTGACTTAACAAGCACTTGGCACCAAGACAACAACCCTCCCATGCCACCCTGCCTCGTGCGCTGGACGGCGGGTCTTTAGTAGGTCGACTGTGAAACTCCAGCAGCAGCAGCTCTAACATTAGCCAACTAGACGCGAGGAAAAGTGTGGCGGCTTCATCAGTCGAGGCCAGTTGCCTCGTCCTTCGTTACGGATAGGCCTTTGACCTAGGCTGCCTTCCGCTGGGAGCTTGACCTAATGTCTCCTGTTCACTTGCAGTTGATTTCTAAGGCATTGACGATGTGGCAAATTGGAGCTGTTAGATTTACTCTTAGTATGGATCGTTCTTTGACTTGCCTGGCTCTTCATTTTGTGTACCGCCTCCTGTTTTTTATCTGGTGGTACAGTGATATCATATCCTCAACTGCAATAATTGTTATAGCTAGTTTTCAATGTTCAGTGTTGTTAAGTTGTCCTTCTGTAAGTGAGCAGCTTGTCAATTGCTTTAACGATGAAGCAGCTCTATTTGTCTGTCCGTGAAGCGTGATTACTGTTCTGCCTACCTTTATTACTCCATAGCTTTCATTGCGTCGGACAAGGTGTGTTGAGATACAAAAAAAAGAAAAAGAAAGTGGATCGAGTCAGAAGAATGCGGTTAAAAATAAGCGATAAATATATATGAGGTTGTGCTCAGTCTTTTCCTCTAATCTGTGGATACATTTGAGTACAATCCCTTAAAATTTGATTGACTAGATCTACTTGCCCTCTTTTGGGAAGTCTCAACACCCGCTACTTGAACAGGAGAGTTAGTCAAGCGAGGGGTGTTGGTGGACCCCCGGACCCTTGCGTTATTCCACCGCCCCGATGCGTACTTACGCAGCTCTGTGTTTACATTGTCTGTATCTTTGTTAAACGTTTTCTACCCATGGACTCCCCTTCCCTTTAGGTTTGTCTGTCCCATGTCACCAAGATAGCTCAAAAAGTTATGGACGGATTTTGACGAAATTTACAGGGATGTTAGGAGTAACAGATGATCAACTTTTGGTGAAGATCCATCCGTTTGTTTGTTTGCCACATTTTTCTCACTGTCATAACTCAAAAAGTTATTGATTTTTATGAAATTTACAGGAGTTGTTTGGCATATCATGAAAAGTAAATGACCAAATTTTTGTAATGATATGTTTGTTGCTGTGTTTGATTTTATGTTTGTTATCATCATGAAACTTGCAGGAATTTTTAGTAATGTTGAAAGACATGAATGATTGATTAAATTTTGAGCAGATTACGACCCCAGGAGTATACCCGAGTATTTTTCCGCAGGGGATGTTGCATCTGGCCGCAGTTCCTTCTGACGAGGTTAGTTTTGTTAAATTAGATAGGTTCTACATTTCCGTATCTATTCCGCGAGGTGGGCTGTCGATCGAGATAGCGCACCTACTCCGCGGGACTTCTCTCATCTCTCTCGTGTGGAAGGCCGTGAAAGAGGCCGACCACTCGAGTGTCTCCTACTATGCTTTGCGCCTTGTTTCCTGCCCGTAGTAGCGCACGTAGACCACGCGACAAATTATGTGGTATTTAACTACGTACTACACACTCATCTCTGTTGGAACGCTTGAGTTGCGGCTACGGAAGTTAAACAAAGTTTATAACTAACTAATTTTGGGCAGATCAGCTGATTCGTTTCTATGTTTGAGTTGTGTTTGTCATAATGTTTGTTACGCAATAACTCAAAAACTTTTCAATCTATCTTTATGAAATTTACAGGAGTTGTTGGTAATGTTAAAAGATATAAAGGATTAAATTTTGGTGCAGATCGGTTGGTTCGTTTGTATGTTTGTCGTAATGTTTGTTAGCAGCATGACTTAAACAGTTATTAAAGGATCCTGAAAAAAATTACAGAAACTGTTAATACTATTAAAAAGAACAAATAATTAGATTTTCGAGTTGATACAAAACAAATCATGGTTTCAGAGCCAATTTGAAGTTTTCGTTACGTTGCCTTACTTGGTGGAGGTATGCGCTCTCAGAGTGCTCTAGTGTTTTCTTTGGACAACTGCGAATACTATTTGTAAGGAGACTTGAATTATGAACATATAGTGGTAGTCTCTCAACCACAAATTTCTTTCTTTTGCCACTCCAGCATATATACACCAATTGTATAGGAAGTAATCATGGGATCCAATTTCACTGGAATGTTATTATTATAACCCACTATAATAACATTCCAGCGAACTCTTAGCCCATGATTATTTCCTATACAATTGGTGTACGGTTTGTGGGTCAGAGAAGAGTACACTTTATAGATAATTAGTTGGTCCTATCTTGTATTGTTGGAAGCAGCGAATTAAGTGAGATGACCCAAATTATTATAGCTTTGTTTGAAATTTTCCTTCTCTTTACTGCAGCCCTTTTCTTTCGGTATTTCTTGCTTAATCTTTCGACAATTTAGTTTTGCTTCTTTGTGAGTTTTGTTCATTGCGAACAAACATTACCCTGGAAAATTAACAGCATTGCCAACTACAGGTTTTTACAGTGATTTCCTTTCTATTGGAGATGTCGGTTTCAAGTCTAAAATATCGTAATAATTGTTCACTTTCACTACCATAACGACACTGGGTTACAGTGCTTTGTTTGCTTTCGAGTAAACGGTGCGTTTATAAATATATATATATATATATATATATGTCGTTTTGAGCTTCCCTCTTATTATGTGCGTCTTTTACTTGAGGGAAAAAGAAATTAAACATCTGGAACATTGAAACAATAGACTCTTCTTCCTGTATTGTTGAGCCTGATTTTCTGATGCATATTGAGTAAGTATGAACACTTCGTTGCAGCTTAAAAAAAAAAAAAAATCGGTTGCAGCTGTATGAAACTGCTTGTCGCTGCTCTGTGAAAACTTTGCTAAATTCTGCTGCTCTGATTCATTGCCACACTATCTGCTTCACGACTCTGAGTTCATGCGTCGACTCCTTAACTCTACGAATACACTAGCGAGCTCCATTTGCATTGTATTGTAGTAAGAAAAATTTAGGTCCAAATACTACGAAATATCTCGTGTTGCCCAGTTTCGTTGTCTTAGCTTAACGTCGCCGATTCAAGTGTGATGTCAAGCGACTGGGAAGTGTTCTACAAGCAGACATTTCCTCCACCCGAGTATGAGAGCACGTGCGCCAGTCTCCGTCGGTGGGTGCGGCACCACGCCTCACTGGGGCACAAGATGGCGTTGGTGACGTCAGGTGGCACGACAGTCCCTCTGGAGAGAAACACCGTCAGGTATGGTGCGGTTTGTAGCCCGTATACAGTGGAGAGGATCTCCAACTAGGATGGGTGGGTGAATTCACAGGAGTTCGTGAGACGTTTCATAAATCAAAGCTGTGATGTCTTTATTTAAATAGAATTTGATCTGTTATTACAATATGTCGCTATGAACGTAATCATCTGCAAGGCATAGATCTTGCCTTGAAAAGGTATTGGTGGAGACCTTATGTTGGGTTTAACTGAGTGAAGCGCTGTCTTTGTGGATAACATGGTCATAATCTACTTGAGCAATCCTGTATTGTAATTAAGACTGTTGTGTGTTTAACTCTGGACGAGCGCAAAGTGGAGAAGTTCTCAACACAATGCTACTGCACTGAATCTCGTTTTTGGAGCACTAGGTGATTACTAGATCGAAAATTTAATAATTGTAAGATTACTACAAGTGTAAAACTTTAATAAAAATCCGTATGGAAATGAACGTGATTTGAATAAGATTACCGCACTTGCGTAGTTATATCTGTAGTTATAACAGAGCTTTCTCACAGGTTCCTGGACAACTTTAGTGTAGGCACCCGTGGTGCTGCTTCCTGTGAGTACTTCGTGCGCCAGGGTTATGCTGTCATCTTCCTGCACCGCCTGGCGTCTGTGCTGCCCTTTGCACGGCACCTCCATCCCGCCAGGGTGCTGGACGCTCTCGCTGGTGTCTGTAGCAGCGGTGGTGCCAGCGTCAGCCAGCCTCCTCCTGACGCAGGTGAGACTAAGGTACTACGCTCAATTGGGATGGGCCCTAGTGGTCAACTCCCCACACCGGATCAGTTCACTACATGACAATATTCCACACTACTTACCTGATTCACTCACGGTGTTTCTGATCTATGGTGTTGCCCGCTGTCTGCCGGTGCCTACCTTAAGGTTGTGGGCCTGCCCCGTCAGATGAAGTAGGGCAGCCAATAACAACCTGCTATGCAGTTGTCTGGTGCTGCTCGCAATATTTATGTTTGGACACAAAATGATTCTGTACCGCATTGTTTCTTGCCTTGTGTACCGTGAACGTTCAAGCAAGATTTTCTCGTCACGCGAAATAGATGCAATGCTCACACTATGGAAGCAATTAATCCTTCCGAGAATAGAATACTGTTCCCCACTTTGGATGCCGAGTACAAGGAAAAAGCTTGAACAACTTGAAGGTATCCAACGATCGTTCACGGCCAAAATTCGAGGCAT
>LQNS02278179.1:45282-66218 GCA_001587735.2 Parhyale hawaiensis | reverse complement strand
AATTTCAACTGTCCCTGCTTAAGATACGTTTGCCATCTTCTGCAACCCGGCCTATTTTCTGCCTATCACTTTCAATGGAGCTTGAGAGGACAACCAGAGCCTCCACCCTGGGCTAAATTCCGCCTATCTATTTCGTTAAGAGCGTAACACCAAACATATAAATATATTTATAAACACACGACGGTCATTCTTAGTATTAGTTATTTGATATGTCCCTTATGAGTGGAGACCTCTTTTATGAAGGTAAACGTCCTGAAATGTTGTCCTTTGTGAAGGACGCTCGATAGTTGAGGGCTCAAACCAATATATTTAATCAAAGAAAGCTAAGATATACGCATGTATGCATGAGGGCAGTAAGATCACAAAAGTATATAACCTAAGGAGGCAGAAGCATTGAAAAATTTTGGGTCGCTTTTCAACAATGTCAACTTTAATTAGGTTGTACGATTTGGATTACAGGGGTTCTTTTCTTTTTTTCTATTCCTACAAAAAGTAGGAGCGAGGCGGCACAACCGGACAAGAGTAGTGATCAAGATTTGATTAGTCTGGTTGCATCTCTGTACAGATATGGTCATCACCTGGTCGTAGGGAACCTACTCCAGACGCGCCGTGAGCAAGTGACTCTAGTCGAGCCTTTACCATCCGATCAAACAGACCATGCCGAACAGGAGACGTCGGCCCAGCAGCAGTCTACCATAGATGTAAAAACACACGTCATCCAGCTCAGTGACGACAGCAGGTCTGCCGGTCTGGAAATTGAGGAGCGCATCGTCTCTGAGATATGCGCTCGACACGTTCAATTCGTGACCGTTTGATGCCAGTGACTTTGAAATTTTGTCTCGTTTATATTATGGTCCTGATACTAGACCTTGTTATACAATGTCCGTAATTGTGATGTTTGGTCTTAGATATACAGTACTGGTATTTGCCGATGTAGGTAGTGCTGGTGATCACGGGCGTATATACAAGTAAGCTGCAACGTGAAAACTGTGGTTTTCACAAGCATGAACCCAATGAGTGACGCTTACCCGGTCGCCAGTATATTATTGGTCTTACCTGCTGCACCGAGTTCTTAAGAAATGAACAGGGAAGCACATGAAGAAGCTTTAAGAGAAACTCATAAGATATCTATAATTCTAGATTCAAAAAGGCGCAAACTATTTGTTGACAAAAGTTACAGATTCTCGACTTTGAGTATGACTGCGATTGATGGAATAATGAAGTCAGGTCAGGATGGCTGATTGTCGAATGCTAGAGCAACTCGGAAGTTAGTGCCGCCAGGTAGTATGAGCAAGCAAAGGCTGCTCTATCAGGTAAGGTGGTTGCAGCAGGCAATCGTACAGGCATCAAACAAGCCAGGAGAAACAGAGCAAGACAGTGCGGTATCGCTCAGCAATCAATACACAAGAACAATTGCACTATTTCATGATTGGGGACAAGCAAGGAAAATTAGTTGCCAGCAGTTACCCTTTGTGTTGTATCGAGTTTTGCAAAAGTTCTGGTATACTTCATGTTATATATTTATGGTCAGTTTTAAATAGCAAATGTAATTATGCATGACACAAACTGTAAATTTATCCTTTTTAGGCAATATTCAATAGCAATAAAATGTGGTGAGGTGCAGGTGTGCCTCAATGGAAGCAAATCGAATTGAGACATCTGCTCTCCTCCATGCGGGGCCACAACGAGCCCGGCATCACCATGCGGCTAAAGGTCAAATGGATGACCGCCCACAGAGTCGTAGATAGATAGAGGGAGGTGACTACCTCGTTTAAGTTAGCTGCGTCTCTACAACCGAGCAACCCGCCTCCATAATGTCTGGGTCTCAATGAGACTTCTCGATGGCTTACTTGCCACGGCCCGCGTGGAGGAGAGCAGATATCTGTTCCATTTACTTCCACTGAGGCACACATGCACCTCACCACAAGTTAGTGCTAGTGACAATGGCCCAAAAAATTATAAATTTTAGGTTTGTGTCACGGAGAATTACATTTACTATTTAAAACTGACCACAAACATGTAAACTGAATTGTTACAGGATTTCTGCAAAATCCGGTAAAGTGAATTGTGTTCGCACAAAAAAGCTGTAGGCAGTGAGAACTTGGTAAAGGCGTATGTATTTGCTCTCTATCTGGAACAAACTTGAGAAAACAGCTAGCTATCTGATGAAACCAGAGCATGCCGGCTATTGCCGGAGACTTCGACCTTCACTGCCGAGCTGTTCGGCATGTGCGCAGCGCTGCTCCTCATAAGAGACGGCGATGAACGCAACTTTACTATATTCTCCGACTCACTGAGTGTAGTACAGGCCACCCGAGCATACGACAGCATCCACCCCGTCATTAACCGAATTGTATCCATGATACAACAATAGCAACGCACTGGAAAGACAGTGTGTATCTGTTGGGTGCCTGGCCACGTCGACGTCGCAGGCAACGAGCTCGCTGATGAGTCGAGGCAAATGGCCCTGACCGAATTGCCTATGGCAAACCGTGCAGTCCCCTGCCGAGACTATTACCCGCTAATCGAGCGAAACCTGCACGAACATTGGCAGTCCCAGTGGCTGGCCCAGAGAAACAATAAATTACGAAAAATCAAAGAAAGCGTCCGACAGTGGCACTCATCCAATAGCGACGACCGTCGAATGGACGTTGTACTGTGCCGCCTGCGTATTGGGCACACGAGACTTACTCATGACTATTTGCGAACGGGGCTCCCGCAGCCCTATTGCGACGATTGCGTCGTACCTCTCACCGTCTAACATCTGATGGCCGAGTGCCCTACTTTCTCCAACGAGCGGAGGGACTGCTATTCGGACCTTTATGGACAGGATGCTGACTCCATACTCCGGGGAACGCTGGCTGAAGGGCCCCGTGGCCAATTCAACAGAGATGCTCTTAAGACCTTCCTTATTAGATGTGACCTCTACAATAAACTGTGATGAACCCATCACGATAGATACCACCACCAACTATGACATTATCCCCTTGTCTGCTAAATACATATAGCTACTTTATGTAAAATTAATGTTAGTCCTATTACATACTTCCTATTAATGTAATATGAGACATACTTCGACGCACGAGCCTGTGGATATCCACAGGAAAAGTTCGGCACGATATAGGCAGTGTGCCACTGAAGCGCTAGTAAAACCTCTACTACTACTAGCTATCTGCACAATAAACCAGAAAACAGAAGGATGCCTCTCTACAGTATTGTCTCACACAATCCAGTTTTCATGTCAAAAATGGTACCGTGATTCGGCGTTAGGAACCCGCCCCACTACTACTACTGTGATTCGTATTGCGCGTGATTGTGAGTTGAGAATTATACAAGTATTCAGTTTTTGAACATGCCATGGTATCATTGTAGCTTATGAGCCCTGGGACAGCACTAGTAAACTTACATAACTAACTGCAAACCGCAACTCAATTTATGAACAGACTCCAAAAAGCCACACCGCTCGACTCCAAAAACAATATGATGCTGGAAATAAATCGTGGCCTATAATAATGAACACTTGTCCCCTAACAAAGAACTGTTAACCCATAGCGAAGAACGTGATTTCAGTTTGCGAGCGTAGGCTATAAGGTATGAAGTTTTTCTTTATATTAAGAACGTGTAATATCTATCAACTGTTGTTAAAATTACTTCTTAGCAGGTATATTCGTCTCATGTAAATATGATGATGTAGTAGTAGAACATATAGAGTGCTGCACTTGCTGCCTAGAGGTCTGAGGTTCGCTTCATTGTCGGGGAGGTGCAATTTTACGATTATCTGGGTTGACAGCGTCAGCGTTTCTGACATTCAACGTCCAGTGTGAGAGCTCTGATATAGCAGCAATAGGGATGGTTGGAGGATCGTAGTTGTCTTGTAAGCGTGTTTTGTCTTTCACGCCATATTTACTGCTCTGACAGTCTGTGGTTGGCTGCAGCCGTGCACTCTTTAGGCGTAACACAAGTGCAAATGGAGTTCCCAGTTGGGGGTGTCCGGTCAAATCGACTATGTTTTTGCATTTTTCCTATTTTTTCGTGTGTATTTACGGCATTACCAACGCTTTCACTTTCTGTTGAGATCGAGTATTGTCAGAATCACATCACAAAACTTGGTACTGAACTTGTAGTGATTGGTGATAGAATTTGGTCGAGGCTGCTCGACGCGGTATCCTATTGTGTATTGTATGCGGATGACGCAGTTTTCTACACCAATAGTAGTAATTTTCAAGCTGCTTTAACTGATATGCAAACTTTTTTAAATGTGTTGTCTGAATGGATAACTCAAAATAGATTAACTGCGCATGAGAATAAAACCAAATTGATATTTTTCTCCCCCTGTACTCACCAACAGTTGCCACCTATCTTCTTTAACAATAACCTACTAGAGTGGGTGCCCCAAATAAGATATCTTGGACTGATCCTGAATGATAAGCTGTGTTTGACGTCCCATATTGAAGACATTGGGCGCAATTTTAGCAGGGTTTTCGGCATAAGCTATGCAATATCCAATTATGTGGATCGTGAATCGTTAAAAATGGTTTACTACTCGTTGGCTCATTCAGTGCTGGTCCAGAATATCATCGTTTGGGGCGGAGCCCCACGTTGTCACATTCACAAACTTGCAGTAATATTGAATAATATACTTGGGCGAATACTACGTGTTAGACGTAACGAAAACAATGTGCCTGTAATGAGTTGCAGTGAAATGTACTTGTCTTTACGAATGTTGCAATTTCAGGATGTTTACAACTATTCCTTAAATTTTTTCGATTTGTGTTCTATAATCATCCAGTAGTATTTCTAAAGTATTTCGGTCCCCTTATTCCCCAGCAAAATTAAGAACTGAGACGTTCTGTTCTCAATCTCCCAACTGTGCGTGTTGACGTTGAGAAACGCGCTAAAGTATTTCAAATTGCAACTCTTCTCAATAAACTTCCTGAGTATTTATTAGATCCCATTTCTGATAATGTCTTAAAAAACGTTTTAAAAAATACGTCATGCAATTTTATTAGCTTTTGTTTTATGTTGCCCAAAAAGTTTGTTAAACTTTCAGTGGCTACGCAGATGCATTATTCTATAGTGTATATACTACTTTACCAAATATTTGTAATGTATAAAATGTGTCTGTGTGTAATAAACCTATCAAACCTATTCACAGTAAGTTGTGGCTTGATTTGCTCTTGATGTTTCTCTTACTGAAAAAGCATGGGATCAAAACAGTATTCTTTCTAATTCTTGGTTGTTGTTGACAGAAATACTAGAAATGCATGTGCTAGGCTAAAAGTAGCTTCTTATAGTAGAGGGAGAGGCGCGATTTGAGCAGTGGCATCTTCTTTGCGTGCCACGCTTGAATCAAAGTCCTTTTCTGTTTGCCGTGGTAAATTGCAGCCTCGATCCCGGTTAACCCCTTGTGCGTTTGACTAATCATTCTGCTGTAGATTTGCTCTTGAAGTGAATAAATAATTTCCAAAGTTCTATTTTTATGTGCTTCAAGAGCAGCTATGCTTGGAAATCGGTTTAGTAATTATCGTAAAGAATTTTAGATTTGCCAATATCTGTACGTGGAAAGGCTTAAAGGAAGTTAAGACAATGCTCAGAAGATTTGGATGCTGTTATTTGCGTAAGACCAAGAAGATCAGATAGTGTGGCAATGTCGGTGAGGAGGACTTGAAAGAGAAAAGTACTTGTCAGACTGTTGTACAGATCTCATGCCCCAGGCGGCAATATTACGGTCATGTCTTAAGAATATAGACTAACAGATGGCTACCTCAGACTTTGAATGGGAGAGCGAGAGAGGGGGGGGAGCGACGAGAAAATGCAAGCCAAAGAGTACCTATAGAAGAATATAATGGAGGGAAAAATGAGGGAAAGCAGATCAAACAATGTGCACTGGAGAGATCATTGGAGGGACTTTGTGACTGCCCTTTCAAACACAGGAGGTCCCAAGTACCAACTTGAAATCAGAATTAAATTTAACAACAACGTTATACGTCATGGCAAAGGGAAACTGAACGTCCTGTGGGATAATCTACATTACAAGTATATACTGTAATGTATTAAATGAAAGTTACATTACATACGTAAATGATTGGCTGTATAAAGTGTTATCTTAGTGTGTTCGTTCTTCTGTGGCATGTTCTGTGGATAATATTCTTATTTTCTGATCTCATGTCTAAATCTTACTTGTATCTTACTTTTACCTTAGTCCGGCAGTGATGTTGCCCTGCAAGAGTTCTTCTATGATATTCCTATGGGTTCTCAAGGGGCTAGTCCGGCGGGCCCTATTCCTGTTAGTTTATATATTTATATGGGCCACAGGAACCCAAGGGCTGTCCCGAATGCCTTCACGGCACAAGATGTGGCTGTTGGCCACTGTTTCAGGCTTTCAGCTGAAAAGTTAGTTTGTAGGGTTGGGTAGGTTCTCTTTACTGCCCCTTCTACTCCCGAGGTGGGCCGCCGAAAAGCGGTAAATGACCCATCCTACCTGGGGTGTGTCGCAATCAGCATTTCTGGGTTACCGGTACTACAATGGCGACCCAGCCAGTTGCAACTCGTGTCGCAATCACAACGCAAATGACAACTGCGACACGGGTTAAGGTAATGGGTATAGGAATAAAGCCCCGGGAGGAGAAAGCCCCCGCCTATCTCCTAATGTACATTTATTGCCCGTACTTGGTTATCTCGAAGTAAGTTATATTAACATAAGGTAAATTATACTGTACTGCATTTACCTACCCTAACCTAACGAAACCAACCCCTGACCTAGTCTAGCTTTTTCTAATTGAACGCAGCCTAATCGAACCACATCTAACTAAACGCAATCTATTCTAACATGCATTACCTAACTTCTTCTAACCTAACTTACCAGTTTGTGAACTTTTTTCACCTAGCCAAACCTAACCTTACTTAATCTCAGCTAACTAAACCTTAACTTTTTTTTCAAAGCAGTAATTCTAAGTATGAAGAAAGCTGGCCTCGTCCACCTAACATTTCCTAATGGTTTGAATCCATGTCTAATTGCCTAACTCTTCGTACATAAACAATTTTTACCTGCTAGGCGTAGAAGCAGAGAGTGTAACGGAGGACTCAATGGGACTAAAATAAAACTTAGCCGTGACCGCACTGCATGTAGCCAAATCACGTCACATCGACGAGTTCAGTACATATTTGAGGGGTTGGACCTCAGGCTTTCATAGTTTAGGTTCGTAATCCTAACCAAAAATGTATTCAGTTATATTCTTGACGCGAGAGAAATCATATGAATATTTATGGCTCAAACTTTCTGTACTTGACGACAATCTTACTGTGTTTAGTGCATGAGTGCAAGTCAAGTAGCTGGCCAGTCAGGAGCGGGAGATTGAATGAATTAAGTCCCAACAAATACGGCGATATGTTTAAGTTTTGTGAAGAGCACTGTAGCTAAATACAAAGTGTAAATAAGGCTTTACTTCAGAGAAGATGAATCAGGGGGTCATACCGGACTAGATTTTGCCTCTAGTGCCTTCAATGCATGTTTTATTGATAACACTGGTCAATAAGTAATTTACTACTGGAATTCTTTCAACTGTATTTTAATAAGTTCCACTTTATAATTCCTCGTCTGAAGACCGTTTTTTTCCATCACGTCCTATTATTCAGTATTGACTAGCTATTGCCTACGCTTCATCGAATCATCATTGCTATTCCTGGCAACATTTTCAGACGTATCGTATAATGCTATTCCTACGAGAATATTAAGTGCAAAAATCTAAAGAACCTAACGTGCTATGACAATCTAGCCACAGATTTGTATTCAGCGTACCCAAATTGCTGAGATTCACCAACATTTACTCAAGTAGCAGAGTCGAAGTTGAAATTTGTTGGCTAGTGTAATTATTTCTCGTTCAATTAGTATAAATTCACACTCGGTGACGATTTTTCAGGCGTATTGGTCAGAATACTCAGAGGCTGCTCAGCCGGCACGCTCGTCGATGTTGACGTGATTAATGACGCCACTTTTTGACGCTCTTAGCTTCTTGGATAGGGATATCTCGAGATACCCGATTTTATTTGGACTTAGAACAAATTCAAAATGCAAAAATTGGGCTCTTATAAAAAGTGTAGCCTAACCCAACCTCGCAGTCCTCACCAACCCAAACTAACCACACTGACCCTAACCTGATCTCACCTAACCTGAACTCACTTAACCTGATCTCACCTAAACTATAATGACCTAACCTAACCTTAACCAATTTCACCTTACCTAAGCTCACCTAGCTAAATCCAGCTTAACCTCATATTACCTATTTCAGGGGTTCTTGCAACCCACGTTCGCACGTGCAAATGTTAGGTAAAATTTAACTTAGAATATATTTTAGTTTATTAAGTAGACTATGCTATATTCAAATGAATGAATGGAACTCTCAAATATAGCTTCAAGAGAAAGCGGGGCCTTTTCCCTACCGGGGCTTTTTTCCGGGTGGCTTTATTCCACCGGGACTTTTTTCCTATCGGGGCTTTTTTCCGGTTACCAGAGTGGGTTAGGTCACCAAGAACAAACGTCTATTTTGAATAAAAGGAGCACCAAATTCATTCAAATACGTAACAAATGAACTCCTTACACTAGAATAAGTAAATCAGATCAGTTACTTGAACGTTTGATGTTGAAAATTTTAATTAAAGTGGAATTCTTATTTCATTAAGTTCACTCCGCTCGTTGCTAGATGGCGCTCTCACAACCGCTTTTGGGGTTCCGGTAACCTTTTTTCAGGGCGCGGTAGCCCGGTTTTGACGTGATTGCGACACACCCCTGCTTCCATTGTGGTGGGGGGGGGGGGGCGGCACAGAAAGAGCCTCCTACACGACTGTTTCTTTGTTTTGTCTTTTTCTTTTTTCGTCTTTTGGCTCTTGGAAATGCTTTGTGCCTAGTTCCGCCGCCGGTAGTAGCGCACTGAGTCACTTGAGACTCTTTCCTGCAAGAATGGCCGAGATAAAACATTCATATTCTGATATAACATAATAAACTGGACTTTAGTGCTTAGACCACGTCGTATGACGTGGGTGCAGTGGTAAAATCAGAAATATAGCAATAGTATTCCAATGGGAGAACGAACTCACGCAAGAAGGAAACACAGACAAGTTTGAATGCTGATATTTGTCTCTTGTTCTTGATTGATATTGGGTAGACGTTAGTTTCTCTGACCTTTTTTAGATACAGTTTTGTTTTCCAGCGTACTTAATAGTGTGATTTGTAAATATATCTTTGTTATTTTAAGCAGACTTTTACTGTAATAAATAGATTAATAAGTTGATTGTTTGTGGGATGTACGCGTTGTTTTTTAACAGGTTCTGTTTTGCTCTATCAGAGAATGCTTTGAAACGTTTAAAAAATGTTACTTTTGGAAAAAAAAGTGCTATCTACTGTGGCCTGTGGTGCTTAGTACTTATCGTCTGAAGTATTCTAGTACATAAAATGCCAACATTACAGTAAACCCTCCATAAACCGATACAGTTTACTGTTATAGTACCATATATACAGTAAATTGACTAAATTCACAATAAACAGATGCGATAGAAGATGATATGTTAGTAATCCCACGATAAATCAAGCTAACTCATGGGCATCCGATGTGGCTGAGAAAATTCACTCTTTAATGTGGTCACAATACTCATCACAAACCGCTTAAGGGTCGGCTTATATGATGAAATAATTGTATCAGTGGTGATCTCACTGGACGGATGCTAACGGCCTCACCGGTGTATTTGGTTATGTATCACTTTTATAGACGAAACTTATGGTCAGTTTTCCAAGGAAAATTCTCTTGGCACAAAGGGGTTAGCTTGTGCGAAATAATATATATGGGCCTCACGCATCCAAGGGCTGTCCCTAATGCCTTCTCTGCAGGGGATGTTGCCGCTGGCCGCAGTTCCTGCTGACGAGGTTAGTTTTGTAAAATTAGGTAGGTTCTCTACTTTCCTCTTTCTGTCCCGTGAGGTGGACTGTCGATCGAGATTGCCGATCTGGTACGCGGGACATCTCGAGTCTCTCTCGTGTTGAAAAACACACTAGGGGTCGACCACTTGAGTGTCTCCTACTATACTTTGCGCATTGTTGCCCTGCCCGTAGTAGCGCACGTGGCCACCACGCCTACCCAATATGCGGTATTTGAATACTGCACAAGTAGTTTCACTGTTGAAACGCCTGATTTGCGGCTACGGAGGTTAAGTAAAATATAAAATAAATAAAGTTCCTGCTGAAACGGTTTGTTGTTAGGTTAGGTAGGTTCTCTACACAGGAAAACACCGGTTCACATAGTTTCGAATTAACAGAATTCGATAAATACTGCCTCGATTTAGATACCGAGATGCCGATTTAGGTATGAAATATTCACCGTTCCTCACTTAAGATAGTATTTAGACGGCATAGAAAATTGTTCAGTAGCTACTTCTTCGATTAACATAACTCCCAATCCCTTATGTTAATCAGGGGCATCCTGTACTTCCAGAGCTGGGATTCGCTTTTTTTTTCTGTACCGCCGTATCGGTATCCGGTAGTTAAAAACTGGTCATTCGTTCGGTATTTCGGTATTTTTCCAAAAAATATACCGAATGATTCGGTATTTGGTTCGGTAATATTATTAAAACATCGGGCCCGGGCCCCCACGGACAGGAAGCATAACCCAAATGAAGCACTTAGCTACACCGGAAAGCCCGAAATGCTGCTAAAAGAAATCCAACAGAAAACCATTTACAGCTGACTTAAACGTCTGCAATGAGTGCCAATCCCTAACAGACCAGGGTTCAAAGCACCGACCGGCGACCGAACTGATTAGTTCGGCTCCTAACTTTCTCCGAAGTGAAAAGTGCGGCTGAACCGCAGCACGTGTAATTCTAGTAGAGACGTTGAGTGCCGGGACAAAAGAATACAACCAATGCCTCTCATTATTGTACACCTTATAAAACATACAGAGTTTGGCCACTCCTCTCCTGTGGAACAGTTTCACCACCATTATCTGCGTTCAGCCTGCTGGCCGAACTAACAAGTCGGTCTAACAGACGTGACATTCAGCACCTGAAGCTCAGACCGGTGAGCAATACTCTAACACAGGCAGCAAAAGCATAAAAGCATCTTTGGACAACCTTACTGTCACCAAACACAGAATTCACCTTACGCGGGAGCCCAATCTTAGTTAAAGCACGTGGCACCAGTCGCCTAACATACGGCTCAAAAGTAAGCTTCTCATCAAAGACAACACCAAAAATCTCCAAGGAGATAGACTCCTGAAGCAAAGCATCATCTATCTCCAAATGTGGATACTGCGGTACAAGTGTCCGAGACCGACTGACAATCATCGACTTGGCCTTACTGGCATTCAGCTTTATACTCCAGGCCGAGCACCATGCATTATTACGTGGCAAATCAGTATTCAGAGACTGGGCGACAGCATTACGCATGCAGGGAGCAGGTATCACTGCTATTAAGGTGGAATCGTCGGCATAGTTGATCATCGTGTTTTCCAGCAAAGAGAACATGTCACTAGTATACAGAACGAATAACAGCGGGCCAAGCACGCTACCCTGAGAGACGCCGGACTCCACCGCGACTGAGGCACTCAAAACGCCGTCAACAGACACAATCTGCGTTCTCTCAGAAACAAAATTGCGAATGTTTGACAGAACCCTACCACCCTCACCAAACGACTCAAGCTTTTATAATGGACCCCTGTAATTGACCCTGTCGAACGCCGTGCTTTAGTCCAACTGTACATGGCATGCCTCAGACCGACCATCCAGCGCAGACTGTAAATGGTGTGGCATCGACAACAAGGCGTCACCACAACCCAGACCAGTTCTATACGCAAACTGACCAGCAGGCAGCAAACCCATTACCTCAGAAAAACGACCAAGCTTACAAGCGACCAATTTCTGGAACACTAGGACAAAATGGGCGTCAGCGTAATGGGCCGGTAGTTGGTGACATGAGGTGACACTGAACCCTTTGGAATGGGAGTAATATTCCCAGTACGCCAACAACGGAGAAAATTTCCTAACCGTATCAGGCGCCGGAAGATCACTGTTAGCTTTGGGGCAAGAACGCCAGCAAGCTGCTTATAAAACAGAGGAAACATGCCCTCCGGGCATGTAGGTTTCAAAAAACTCATGTATATGTATACATAAAAACACCTTTAAAGTCTTTTAATACATTCTAGAGCCCGTATAACACCTATTTCAAGTCTTCAACTTCATCATCCACTGGCAGTTCACGCTGCACTAACCTAGGAAGGACGTGACAGTTGAGTGAGCGAAACATTATGACACACTACGCCCAATTCTCATAGCGCAACGTCCCTTCTCTTGAATGAAGTGCAATGCAGTGTGAAAAGCTCAATTGAACGAAAATCAATGGGATTTTTATAATGTCTTCCAGGAAGGACGGTGGGTCATAGAGGGTTAAGAAGCTTCCTTTGTAGGCCCGGGAAATCCAAATGTACCGAAGAAAGTCATTCGGTACATCCATTCAGTATCGTTAGAAGGTTCAGTGAGGATTCGGTATCGGTATTTCGGTAGATGAAATTACCGCCGGTACTACCGAAATACCGAATTTCATTCGGTAGTCCGAGCTCTGTGTACTTCCTTTTCTGTTCCGCGAGGTGGGACGCCGAATGGTGGTAAGCGATCATCCCATGGGACTCCTATCTGGTCCCGTATGAGTACGCATGGAAGGGTTCTCTTCGCACGAGTGTTTCCTTTCTTCTGTCTCCTTCTCTTTTCGCATATCGTTTCTTGCCCTCTGCCGCATGACTGAGCAAATTCGTTCAGTCGGGCCGTGTAGGGTTGGAGATACTTTGCGCCTTATTTCCCCGCCAGGAGTTTCCCTCTGTGCCAACATTGAGACATGTATGGAACTCACCTAGTGAGCTCATCATGAAATTGAAACAATTAAAACTGTGTATCACTGCTGACAAGCGCTTTCGTGCCAGCTGCTGCGGTGGCTAAACTAGGATTGTAAATGATAATAATGGAAAATAATTTATTTTAAGGAAGATTGATTTATCGTTGACTGAGCAGACAACCAAAGCTCCCCCTCAATGTTGGGAGAATAGATAAGAATATACTTTACGTCGCCACATAGAGCCCTGTGTGACGTCACAACCTGTCCCAACCATTCCTGCTCTCGCAACTTCACCACCGCGAAAACGTCGAATTTTGTGACTGGCTGTGACGCCTCGCGTGGCTTAGTTTTGGTCACGTGAGAGTACACTGGTCTTTATTCTGGTCATAAGCTCTGTTTTCTCACCAGCACCGCAGATTCTTGCATCAATCTGGAGTGGTACGCCAAGGCCACACCATACAATCGCAAGCAGATCCTCACATCAAGTTGTGCGTGCTATTGTGCAGTGTAGCTCCGGCATTGCCTGAGCTCTTCATGGCCCAGCATCAGGTTCCTGGAAGCTCATTATTCTTTTGTATTAATTCAGTTCATGTTATTGTGTTCGCCTATTTCACGGCAGTGCAATGTAATTCTTTTGTATAACTCTTCAGGAAGCTAGATACTTGAACTCTCTCTACACTCACTTATGTCTGGGAAGACAATTTGTTTTCGCTTGAATAAATACATGACACTAAATGTCTTTCTGACGCACGACACGGTAATGAATGAATCATCAATGGGCGCAAGATATGGACATTTGTGTCCCTGAATCGCTAGTAAATCTCCCACTACTGCTAGGAAGACTTGAACTATCGTGAGTGAACGTGCTGATATGGAAGAGTATTATATTATCTAGAGGCAAAATAATGTGTCCATGATAGAAAAACAGCGAATGGAGGGCAAGTTACTTCCTACTCTACGATATCGTGAAGTAGATATTGTCCTACTTTCTCTCCTTAAGGGCAAAGGTTCCCTGCCACAATATGTTTGGGCATCACGCACCCAAGGATCCCGAGTGCCTTCTCCGCAGGGGATGTAGCATCTGGCCGCAGTTCCTGCTGACGAGGTTAGTTTTGTAAAGTTAGGTAGGCTCTCNCTTCCCCTGTGCGGCGTAACTGAGCGACAGCGTTCAGCCGCGCCCGGGGGTTGGAGATGCTCTACTTGCGCCTTTTTCCTGTCAGTAGCGCACTGACCACTCTGAGACCTACCGGCAGAACAGCCGAGACAAAAATCATTGACAATTTAGAACGTGCCCTAGTCGGCGCACGAGCCTGTGGTTAAACACAGGAATAGTTCGGCGCGATATGGGCAGTGTGCCACTGAAGCGCTAGTAATAACTTTTACTAGTACTACTCTCAAGGGCAAAGGATGGGCCATAGAGTTAGGTTCGCCCATCCAATGTAATGGGGAGTAGCACCCCAGGAGATCCTATAGGTTATATTTGGGACATCTCTTCTCCTTGCCTACTTACTTTCTTCCAGTTTCATACTCCCGCTGATGATGTTTTCCTTTGTTCTTCCTCTTCGTTCTCGACTTTTACTCCATGCGTTTTGATCATGTTTGGAAACACTCTCGTGAATGGGTTCTTCGTTTATCTTGTCATTCTATCTCTTTACCTTTATTTTTCCTTACCTGAAATAGTAAGTCCTACTTTCTCAGATAACTGTTAAACTATAGGAAGACTTTATACCCAAGCGCTATGTAATGAATATTTTTTTGATACATTGCTGTGATAAACACGCGAACTGCTTGCTGGGTTTAGCTGTGTAGGTTTTCGGTGCAAGAGCATCGCAATCATTGAAGGAAAATAGTACACTGAATGTTACTTTTGGTTCAAAAATAAATTCTGGTATGAAGTACCGCAGTATTGAGTTGGCTCTACACTTGTAGCGCTGATGAAAGTCGGACGTGCGCACCCAGCTTTTCATGCAGCCGTTGTGGTAGCTTAAACCCACTGCGGACGATATTGTTTTTTGTCCTGCGCTTTCACTTCACAGCGTCCAAATGTTCGTTGTATCCACGTATGCACAACCGTGTGTCAACAACAAAAAAATTATAAAATGTTAGTCGTCTCGTCAGTTTGGTTGGCCAATGTCGTTAGTGAAATTACAGATGTCGCCTCAAATTTGGAGTGAATTTAAGCTTGGAAAGTTGTGCACTTTTGTACTGTTTTAATGGCATGGCAACACGTACGGTTCAGAAGGCTAACATTGTAAATGGTTATAATATCTGGTACACACGCTAGCCAAAAGCTGAGGAAACTCTCGCAAATGCTCGAAATATATAATGTGCCCAAAACCACACCTCACTATTCACACGTGAGAATGGTCCCAAGGTTAGCAGACTTCGAAGTGTGTTCAAATAAGCTACGTTTTCATAGCTACCAGCTGAACAGCGTGATGAAAATAAATTTAATAAGCAGAAAGATAATAAAGATGCTACCAATTGCCTTCACAATTAATATTAAGCCGAAGTTTATGGTAAATTATCTTGAAAATAATCAGCTGTCGCTACTACGCGAGTGAACAAAGCGACATAGGGGGCGCCAGGGGCGGTTTCTTTACAAAATTTTGCGCGTTTGACTATCGAATCGCGGCAAAAATACTGCATGTTCCGTCCTAATCAAGTTCTGCGCAAAACGTGAGTGTACATGTTTTTAGACGTCTACTCGGTGGTCAAAACTTGCAAACTCGTTCTATTGGCTAGCGTGTGGCACCGGTATAAGACGTACGGTGGAAAATGTGTAATTTATGACCGAAAAGCTGCTCGGGAATACTGTGCATTCTTCCCAGCGTGGGGTTATGCCATATTGACTCTAGCGCGGTTTTTGCTCCCGCACTGAGGCGTAAGGAGTCGTGACCAGCTGTACTATTTCGGTGAAGTGTTTGCACTCTGTTCGCGCGTAACTTACGCGCTGTCTATGCAAGACGCTACAAAAAAATGGGCCACACTGACACCCAAATTGGTTTGGTAACCTTCGCATATTGTGCAGGCGCGACACATATAGTTCTCGCCGTCTTCTCGCATCTCCACGCACCGTGGACCGGGTTCGCACGGTGTCAAGGCCTCCCAAAGTACAGGCTTGGGTCTGTATCTTGAAAATGGTCCAATCATGTACAGTCCCTGGAGAAAGTAATAAACGCAGCCTCATTTTTTAGCCCCTTCCTTGCATATTTCGGACATGTCAGGATGGAACACTTTATTTCAACTATATAAACGTCACCGATTACCATAATTCGAGTTTTCTATCCAGTTAAGCCCAAAATATGTCCAGTAAGTATCGGGCTGCTTCTGACAATATGTATGTGTGTATGTTCTGGGACTGTACCGATTAGATCAGCTTGGTGATGCACAAACCCAGCAGGCCTGCACTGTGGGAGGAGGCCTTGGCAGTGTTCACACGAGTGGCACGAACACTGATGCATGCCGAATTTTTTGACATTTCAAGAATCTCCGTAAGAGATGGCACGCATTGCCACAAGCATCCCGTAAGCACTCTTTATGCTCGTTCTCAAAGACTTGAATCATGGGCGGGGCGAAGTACGTGACATTGGTGCAAGTGTCAGAGTGCTTTTACTCTCTAGGCTGGTTTACACGATCGTTAGTCCTTTGAACGATGTTGATACTTTACTCTTATAGTAATAATATAATCGTAATACTTCACTCTGTCCGCATGCATTGTTGTCGGCTTATAACATCAGAAAAGCGCACGTATTCGAAAACTCTATTTCTTTCCGAATACGGAGATATATCCGACACTTTACTTAATAATGACATTTGCTGGCCAAACTTATTTGACGGCCAATATATTAACGAATCTTTTCGTGTACACCATTTGTTTTTCTTATAAGAACACGAAATATTCAGATGTGTTGAATTATAAATGTAGCAAAAACGCTAACGTTGTGAACACGACTTTAGATGTTTCACGAATAATATCATAAAATTGTATATCAGCATTAAGTTTACAGTTCGATTTGAAAGCCTTTTCAACCTTCCTAAAAATTCCAAGTTACTATTAGTTAGTTTCTTTAAATCCCCTCGGGTTATTTTAAAACATTATCGTGATTAGTGACATAATTTTAACAGCTGTTGCAAAGCCGTATTTTGTGAACGGTAGAAGTCCAGATATTTATTTTAGACACTTGTATTCTCTTGGTAATTCAGATTTAAACTCAAACTACTAAAATGATCGCCTATATAACTATTTTCATTGCACAAAGAAAATACGGATCACGAGAAAATATCACAGTCAAAATGCATAAATATCACAGTCAACGTTTTATGTATCACAGTCAAATGTTGTACAGCAAGTTCCACAGGTGTCAACACAGCAACAACCTCGCCCTAGCACCACTTTGTTCGAAGTGAGGGTTACCCTTTGTATAGGCAGCATCTTACCGGAAATATCTAGATCAGTATAGTTTTAATGAGTTGGAACCTTGATCCTACTTCACATTTATATAAGGATTATTTTGCTTCATGCTAATTGCTTCCGCTATTTTTAAATCAAGGACATTGTGGTGACTGAAAATAATTGAGAAACTATTAATTAGAGTATCGGCTGGAGGAGCATTCATGTGATGGTCGTATGAATAGTGGGATTTAATGCTACTTGAGCTGTATCGGTGCTGCTTACACCGCTTCAGTAGGGCATTTGTTCTATAACCAATGTAGGAGGCATTACAGCCTTCCTCTGTGCAGTGAAATCGGTCTACAACTCCTGACCTATGAGCAGTGAGTTTTACAGATCTAGTAGAGAAACATGAGCCAAGTTGGCGTAGTCTGTAATAGGCGATCAGTTGTACGGAATTACTATTATTAACAGGTTTCACGTGCCGTTTGATGATATTGTTTAGCGTCTTTCGGTCGGCAGTGTAGGAAGAGACATTATCTAATTCTAAGTAAAATCTGACGGAATTGTTTTCATTTATGCTGCTGCTATTATTAATGAATTTCTGATTCAGTATATTTGCGATTACATTTTCTACGAGTGTTTGTGGGAAGTCACAGTTGGCAAAAACTTGCTTTAATCTACGAATTTCGGTATCAAACGCAGCCCAAGAGCTCGACAACTTTACAGCCCGACGAACAAGGGTTTTTACGAGTGACTTCTTGTAGCTGGTGAGCGTGTGCGAATCAAAATTAGTATAGCAGCTGGTATTAGTAGGCTTTGTATAGACAGATGTTTTGATTTTACCATTCTCAACATATAACAGAACATCTAGGAAATGAAATGTATTATTTTTCATGACATCTTTTGTGAATTTTTAGGAAGGTTGAAAAGGCTTTCAAATCGAATAATATCATAATCAGAGTTTAGAAATAGTACAACGAACACCTTCGAAATTTCTGTCGATGAGAGAAGACTGCCTTTTATTGTCATTCGTTATCTAATTTGTTCTGTGTCTCATCACTGACAGTAACGACAAACATTATACTGTTTTAAATAATTTTTAGTATGTTGTAGTTTTATTTACGTACGATTGTATGATTTGTAGTAAGTAGAGCAGTGGTTCCCAAACTTTCTATGCCTGGCACCCCTAGAGAACTTCTCACATGTTCTCGCACCCCCTACAAAAGTAAGTTCCCATATGATGATGACAAATGATATTTATACTAACTTTTGTGCCCCAAATTTAAGTGAGTTTGTGAATGACTGAGAAACCAAAACAGTATTTCGCACTCCTGAAAAGGTCCTTTCGCACCCCTAGGGGTACCATACACCCCAGTTTGGGAGCTTCTGAAGTAGAGGAACTTTGCACGTTGGGTGTGTGACTTTTGCTCTCATTCAGTGCAATATTTTTAAGATACACTTTAAAAAATGCACAAGAACTTAAGTTTTGGTTTACTTAACCTTACTCTTGTAATTTACATTCAGACTCGCCATTAAAAGTATAAAATCTCTTTTTGAAGCATCGAATGGCTTTTGGAAAATATAATCGAATCAGATAATCGTAAATCGAACTTAGATCTGAATTGAACTGGTGAATGAAATTTTAAAAGCAGAGGTGTGTTGTAATAAGCCGGGCTGCTGCAACTGGAAAAAGGTTACCGTAACCCGAAACGAGATCACGAGATCGAAAAAATACGGTGATACGTCTTGTGAAGAGCACTGTGAACTGAATATGAACTGTAAATAACTCATCACTTCCAAGTAGAAGCTAAATCAGGGCGCCATACCGGCCCAGATCTTGCCTCTGATGCTGTGAAAGTTTCCACCGGCCTGCACTACAATTTTCTATTGATAATTGTTCATTATTCAATTAGTATATGTTTTAATTTATGTGCTTAAGGGATGAAATTTGCAATTACGGCGGTTTTTCTGGTGAAATTAATTAGAATGCCCATAGGCTGCTCAGCCGTAGCATTCGTCGATGTGACATCATTGGTGACGTCACTTTCGATTCTAGTTTCTCCCGTTGCGCTCTTTGCTTCCTGTTTCTGCGCGTCTACCCGCGCCACCGTAATACTCTCCTCGCAATCGTCGTTACAACTTTCCGCGTTGTCACTGCGCTTGATATGCCGCCTGCATTCAATCATCCCAATGGCCAATGGTAACGCTCTCGTGAACGAGTTTAAGTTTTTTCTCTACATATACATGCCCTTCTCTTTTTCGCTCTTTGGCTCAGTGTACGCTGTATGGAGACAACTGCTGTGGGCAGGGAGACCTAAGCTACTGTTAGGTACTTAATAATAAAACTCCTTTAGTGGCCATCAGCCATTGTTTTGTGGTGACTCTTTTCAGCCACTGTCTGTATTATCAGTAATTTTGTGATCGTGTTTTTTTATAGATCCAGAAGCTTTTGCAGCCTATCACTGATATGGTGCAGCCTTCGCTGACAATAATTGCTGGAACAAATAAGCTGATATTAAACTATACCTCAAAGTGCTACTGATAAGTCGATATATTTACCAGTTCTATGATACATTTGTGTAGCATTGCGTAACTCACTTCTATTTTTTTTTTAATTATATGTGAAAGGTTTCAACTTTGTCAACGTCTGTTTCTGCCCATCTATATCAATACTACATGTAACTCTCGACTTTTACCAAGAGATGCGGACCGAATGAAATTGTAACACTCGAGATACGTTCCTAAAAGTCCAGATTAGGTCACAATGGTATAGGAAGAAAATTGTATTTCAAATTGTACTCTACAACAATGTAAAGGAAATACATATAAATACATACTAAGTTTTTATAAAACAAAAAAAAAAACTTGAGTTTTAGTAATAGATTTCTTCATCGAAAACGTCTAGAATGCCGGGCGGAAAGACAAATCGTAATATTCGAGAGTAGTGAGAACGTTTCGTAAGACTTGAGATAGGTCTACAAAATGACGATCGTAAACGTGGAGAGCCGGTAAAGTCGAGACTCGTAAAAGTCGATAGTTACAGGTATTCTCCCGCCAGTACAACTCGGATATTGTAGTGGAAAAATCAGAATAAGAAGAAAGAAAAAAATCATGTATTTTCTCGTGATAATGCAGTACATACAAAGTAGGAGCGCAGCACCCCAGCAGAGGCATTCATTCTTATGAGCAGGAAGTAATAATGACGAGTGAACCAGTACGTCTGAAAAAGAACGCGCTTGAAATTGTTTTTTCGGATCTAGCAGCTGCAGCACACGCTTAACATTATGTGTATAAAATCATAGTACATATTATCAATGTTGAAGTGCTCTATCTATGCTTGTTTTATAGAACGTAGTACTAGTACTTCCTGACTGCATCTTATACATAGGTAACATATATATATATATATGCTAAACAAAAATAATATGGAGGAAAACGAGCAGTGAGCGCTGCGGGTGCTTGGTCCGAAAAACGTCATTTTATGCACGTTCTTTTTGTTCGTAAGTCTGGTTCTCCCGTTATTATTACTCCCTGCTTATAAGTAACAATCTTTTGTGGCAAATTAGTAGAAACATCAAAACAATTAAAACAAAATTAAGTTAAGGGTAACTCATGCTTACCTTTAAGGTTTCTATTCGAAGAGCTCTTTTTCACTGAGCGATTCGAAAAAAC
>LQNS02278179.1:0-30510 GCA_001587735.2 Parhyale hawaiensis | reverse complement strand
AAACTAAGCATTTGCGACGAAAACGTCATTCTTGTAAAATGTCTTGAATTGACCCAATTTACATACTGAACACAAGAAATGTCATGAAAATCATTTGTAAGTGAAAGTAAAATAATACCGAAAAAAGTACTCACATCAGGCAAATATATCCATCTGTTGAAGATTACTGCAGATTTGTCAATGCCCTACCCCTAACTATGCTTGCCAATCCACTGAAAAGTGAGATTCTGAACTACAAAATTACATTTCTGCAGGGGATATGCACTCAACATATAGCATCGTCCTGGGTGATTTGAAACTCTTTTTTTTATTAAATTTTATATAGCGTAAATACTATGCATCACTAAAACTTGCCTTATTGAGAGAAGAGGGGTTCTTACCTAATCTTAATGCCCAGAAAGTTTCATTGCTGTACCTCAAGTACTGGTACTTCTAGGGTTATGAACAGAAAAATATTTCTAATTATCCTAGTTGGATGGAGTGAGTGATTTGGGACAGGCTATGGGAGATTTGGGATGCTGGCTGAAACTCATTTTAAAAATGATTTTTTTAAAAATCTGATTGCACCATTGTAAAGCTCAATTTTTAAACCAGAAGATGCAATACAGAAGTTTTATCAGAAAAAAACTCAAATGTGTCAGCCATGTTTGAAAATTCTTATCCCCACTTGAACTTCAGACAGTGGCAGATACCACTGTGGCATACTTACCACAAGCCTGTAGATTGTGTAAGTACTCTAACAAGGCCACAATAATCATTGATCTCAATTACCCCCATTATACCTACTCAATTGGCCCACATGATCTCAATTACCCCATCCTACCGTACTTTTTGAGATACAGGACTTTGAAGTTCCCATTGTTTTCCTATAGAGACAAAGTACTCAGCAATGACAAGAGTGTAATGGAATACCTTTTAAAAAGGGTTTTTAACCTAAACCAAGCTATAGCTCAAAAAATATTGCGAAAATCTAAGAATTTTTTTGAATAAATAATAAAATGTACTGTGGGAATATCATTATGATCGGACTATAAATGACGCAAAACTGGCAAGGTCAGAATAAAGTAAGGGAACGGAGCTGCTCAGAAACAAAGGCATAAACTTTCTGACTATAGCTATATAGCCTATCCAGTAGAAACGCAGTTTATATATATGTACTGTATATATACTAAAGGCTAATACTGAACATGAAAAATATAGGTACACCTTCATTCAGCTTAAGAAAATATTGTATTGACATTTGCATTGTGATTCCTTATTATTTGCACCATCTTGGATTTGAAATTAGTGTGGAGCTAAAATGTAGCAAATAGCTAAATTATTAGCATAAGACAAGACTTGGACTATGTATTTACAGTTCTCACTATCAATGGTAAACATATGGGTCAGGCCAAAAACAATGGGTAGTTATTGTTGGCATTTGAAATATCTGTCGTTGTTTTCACAACTGAAGACAAAAATTCTGATCAAATTTTTATAATTTTGTATACCTAGTTTATAAAGTGCTTTTCTGGAGTCAGACTCTGACTTTTGGACCAATTTGATTTCTAACTCCAATTTTCCCTGAAATTCTCCAACTTTGCTGTCCTAATATTAATGATGGGAAATCTATTTATTTATTTTCTGTAGGTATCACCAGGACTCTACACTAGTCTACAGCTGGGCTTGTGGAGGGGACAAAAATGTTGAAATTCCATTGCCAAAAGTAATGACATTCTCCTGCAGTTTAGCCTACAGCCTTTTTATACCTACTAAACCTATTCTGGCATGATCAATCCCAACCTAATAAGTTAATAACACTGTTTCTTTATACCCTGTAGCTACTTTGAGGAGCTACTATAACATGCATGAACATGAAGCTCATCCACTTCAAAGATTTCATAACTTAAACTTGCTTCATAAAATACCATTTAATTAAAATATTTATAGAAGAAATGTCTAAAGAGAACTCAAGCATCCTCTTACTTCAAGTTTGTAAGTTGTCATTGCTTCATAATTTCAATACTGCATAGAAATTGAATAATATGATAGGGAACTTGAGCTTGATACCTACAGGGTTACCAAATTGGATGAACCAGGGTTCTGGAGCCAGAGTCTGAGGATTTGAGATGGTAGTTTAAATCCACTTGCTCCAAGAGTTGGAATTTAGAGCCAAACTCCAGAAAACCACTTTACAAAATAGGGTCGACTGGGGCAAATCGTGCGCACCCCCCCCCCCTCAAACGAAGTGTCAGAGGAGAATGACAAAAACACAGAAAGAAAGCCCCATCCATCTAGAATTGACCCTGCAAATATGATTGGGATCCATCAAAGGCAAGTATGATTAAAAAAATTGTGCTTTAAAGTGGTCGAAATTTGAGCGTTTGAAATTTCATTTTCAAATGCGCACGATTTGCCCCGGTTTATTTTACAACCTGGGGCAAAACGTGCGCACCCTACAGACTACCAGGTGATATATCGGTGTTGATAAAGTATGTTTTCTATACGTTTCAGGGGTGCTCTTTACGATGGTGTACACTAGAAAAATTGATATGCAACCAGAAAGCACGTAGAGCTCTTTAAATGTCATTTTTTCATGTCCGCAAAATCAGTTTTATTTTTTTAAACTAGTCAAACGGTGCGCAACGGCCCTGAAAATTTGCAAGCACGCTTCTAATTGACTGTAAAGAAGGCAAAAAAAAACCATTGAGCTGAATTTCAAAAAACGAATTTGTACAGAGGTGCGCACGATTTGCCCCATTTACAAAATTTCAGGCGCGGCAAATCGTGCGCGACGCCAATATAGCGAACAAGTGTTCATTAAATTATTTAAGTATCGTTTCTAAGGTTAAAAATGATGCTGCTTACGATGATAACATCACTTTTTGCCTACAATGATTATTCTGCAAGTTACAACCATGCCCTTGCAATTGTGGAGAATTTGCAGATTAGCAGTAAAATGCTAGTTTTTATTTTTTCCAGTGTTTACTGCCACATATTGCTTTGGCAGTTGTATGTTCTGTAACTACATGTAACACTGCTCTTAGAATAAAAGAACAGTTTCCCAAAGATCGATAGTAATAGTGTGACAACGAATTGAAATAAAAATGCACACGATGTTTCTCATGGGCAGACTGGCAGTAAAATGCTGGTTTTTTATTTAGTTTTTTAGTTTTTATTGCTACATAGCTACCTACTGCTTTGGCCGTTAAGTGTACTGTAAGTACGTAAAACACTGCTCTTTTAATATAATACCTGCTCACAAAAGATCCATAGTAACAGTGTGACAACGAATTGAAATAAAAATGCATAGGTACATTTTCCACATCGGCAGACAGCAGCAAAATGCTGTTTTTTTATTTTTTCTTGTTTTTACTGCCACATATTGGTTTGGCTATTATACGTACAGTAACATGTAACATTGCTCTTACAATTAACTAGCCGTTTCCCAAAAGATCTATAGTAACAGTATGACAAAAAAATTGCAATAAAAATGCATAGCCTACGATTTTCCCACTGACAGACTGGCACAAAATGCTGTTTTCCTCCCGTTTTTACTGCCACATACGCTTTGGCCGTTATGTGTACCGTACTAGCTACATGTAACCCTGCTCTTAAAATAGACTAACCGTTTCCCAAAGATCGATAGTAGCAGTATGACGAAAAATTGCAATAAAAATGCATACGATTTTCCCACTGGCAGACTGGCACAAAATGCCGTTTTCCTCCCGTTTTTACTGCCACATACGGCTTTGGCTGTTATATGTACCGTAACGCCATGTAACTCTGCTCTTTCAATGAAAATAGCCATTTCCCAAAGATCGATAGCAACTGTGCGATAGTCAACTGAAGTAAAAAGCACGGTTTTCACCATTGGCAGCAAAACGAAAGTTTTCATTTTTCCAGTATTTACTGCCACATATTGCGCTGGCCGTTATATGTATCGCAACTACATGTAACACTGTTCTTACAGTGAAATAGCAGTTTCCCAACAATCGATAATAACAGTGTGACAACGAATTGAAGCAATAGAAATGCTTGATTTTCCTCATTTAGCCACAAAATTACATGTGATGCACATCGTGCGCGATGCAAACGTAATAAGTTTTACGCATAGCCTAATGTTTAGTATCGTTTCTTGGGTAAAAAATGTTGCTCTTTACGATGGAGACATCATTTTTTATCTACGATGATTGTTTTGCAAGTTACGACCATGCGCACGATTTGCCCCAGGACCGCGCACGATTTGCCCCAGGACCGCGCTTGATTTGCCCCATTTGCGGGGGTGCAGAAGACTGTCTGTTTTGATTTTTTTCAAATTTTTACTATGACACTTATTGCTTTGAACTTTATATGTATCGTAACTACATGTAACACTGCCCTTACAGTAAGATAGCCGTTTCTCAAAGATCGATAGTAAGAGTGTGACAACCATTTGAAAAAAAAAAAAAATGTGCACGATTTGCCCCAATCGACCCTATCTCAAATTTTTAGAAATTTATTTGGAATTTTTGGCCTTGCATTGTAAAAATAGCTAATGAAAAATTGCAAATTTCTATAAATATTGTTTTTTGACTTATCCATATGCATGCCATTGACAGTAAGTATAAGCTATATTTTATAAGTTAAGTTAGCTAACATGATAATTTTAGTCCTAAATGGCATATACCTTACCTTGAGTTACCATGAGAGTCTTCGGAAGAAGTCCAGGTGACGTATCTCGCATCACCTTGCGTGTGTGGAGTCACTCTGCTGGGTGTCTTCTGTGGTGCCGCAGTTTGAAACCAAAGAGAGAGCCAGCAGCGAATTATCTCCACAGAACTGGCACAAAATATATAAATAATAAAGGACTATCCCAAATGCTAATAAAGCATTTTCTCAAGCTTTAGCTGGTATATATTTTAGCAATCAGTACTTTGCCTGTGGCCCTATCCCTGCCATAATACCTAGGTATATATGGGCCTTACGACCCCAAGGGTATACCATAGTACCTTTTCCGCAGGAGATGTTGCATCTGGCCGCAGTTCCTGTTGATGTTAGTTTTGTTAAATTAGGTAGGGTCTTCATTTCCGTTTCTGCTCCGCGAGGTGGGCTGTTGATCGAGATAGCGCACCTGCTCCGCGGGACTTCACTCATCTCTCGTGTGGAAGGCCATGACAGAGGCCGACCATTCTAGTGTCTCCTACTATGCTTTACGCCTTGTTTCCTGTCCGTAGTAGCGCTCATAAGCCATGCGAAAAATTATGTGGTATTTAAATACTACACACTCATCTCTGTTGGAACGCCTGAGTTGCGACTGTGGAGGTTAAATAAAGTTTATTACTAACTAACTTTGCCTGTGTAAACAGTTTTTCTGGATGATAATTCTTACCTGACTCATACAAATACATATAGCCCTATATGATAATTTTAATGGCCCCTGTGGTACCTACTAATGATACCAAACGTCACTGTAAATATAACTAAAACTTTCTTTTGCTTAATATGTGTAGATATATTTTGGTAAAAATCAGTTGGACAAAGTTAATCGTTACAATAAATGCTAATTGTATCAAGGAGTGGAAAGACATCTGGACCAGGAGTCTGAGTCCAAAAGATTGGAGGGCCTAGAGTTGGATCCAGACTTGAAACATCTGAGTCTGCCACGGTGCCACCCTCAGACGAAGTTCAAGTCTGACCCCTGAACTTTGCCAGTTTCAGACTCTGACTGCTTGGACCCCGGACATTGCGGATGACGACTTTTTCTCAGCAAAATAGGCCAATGTACTCCAACTTTTGGACTTGAGAATTTACCAGTTTCAACTCGGCTAACAGGAAAGCAGCCTATTGGCTAATGCCCTGTCTGGGCACAGGCTACTGGAGAACCCATTAGGTACTGCGCGAGCTATGGCAATCCCAATGGCTAGAGCAGAGATATAATAAACTACGAACAATCAAAGAAACCGTCCGACCGTGGCACTCATCAAATAGCGACGATCGCCGAATGGACGTCGTACTGTGCCGCATACGTATTGGGCACACGAGACTCTCACGACTATCTGCGGATGGGTCGTCCACAACCTTATTGTGATGACTGCGTCGTACCTCTTACTGTCTTGCATTTAATGGCCGAGTGTCCCACGTTTTCCGACGAGCGGAGGGAATGCTTCCAAACCTACATGGTCGGGATGCAGATTGCATCCTCCGAGGAATGCTTTCTGAAGGACCTCGCGGCCAATTTAATAGAAATGCCCTCAAGACTTTTCTTACCAGATGTAACCTCCATCAAAAACTGTGATGAATTCAACTATGGCTCTGTCAGTTCATTGTGAATTACATATACTAGGTATATGTAAAATAATAATGATATTCCTTTTAATACTTTATAATAAATAAAATGTCATAAATTCCGCGCCCTAGCGGCGCACGAGCCTGTGCTCAACACAGGAATAGTTTGGCGCGATATAGGCAGTGTGCTACTGAAGCGCTATTAAAGGTTCCTACTAGGCCTACTACTACTGCAGCACAGTTGACTGGAGCAAATGCTGCACAGCCTATAAGAGCAAAGCCTACTAGGGAGCCTGTGTATATACTACCTAGGTACTATTCAGTGCAAACCAGCATAATTTAGTGTTGTGACAAAGGTTTCTTTGTACTTAACATGGGTGTTGAAACTTGAAACTGCTACTCAAATGTTTACATTTACTGATTCACTGTTAAACATGATTTGTGCACTTTGGTTTTCTTTCTTTCTGCATAAGCCATATGTAGCTGTAGAAATGCCAAAATTTCAAACTTCCGGAGTACTACCTACATTGTTTACACTTGTGGCAGATAAGTAGGTATATAATCCTGCAATGGTATGCTCTGTTTAATGCAACAAAAATATTGTTTACTCATAGAGCTGATAATGGTTCATTAGTGTGATTTATATGCATATGTATATACACTGCTTACTGCAGTAGAAGTTAGTGTGTACTTAGTATGTCAGATTGTTGTTTATCTGCTGATATGCACAATGTAATGCAGCAGTCTTTAGGAATGCTCCAATTTATATGAGAGACAAAGTTACATGATCTTAGTGATTCATTTAGAGCTGATAAAATACCTACCTACTGGAGTATTTGCTGTGCAGCATGTTATCTTGTGATACTAGTGTATCATTGGCAGGTTGTAATATTTGTACTTGACAGAGCTGCACTTGTCAGAGCTTACAGCCAGCCTTATCTTGATACTATCAGTAGGTAAGTCATATCTTAAGGGCCTTGGCGCGGGAAGTGCGCCATGAATTTCCTTTGGTCTCTCCCACATAGTAAGCCTGATACAAGTCATGGTCTGCCCCAAAAAAGGTGTAGCATAAGTTTGGATGTATTAAGTTAGCCTCTTCCCAGGTTATGGGCAATTTCATCACTAGGAAGATCTCATAGGCTATTGTGAAGAGAGGTAAAAAATTCATCGCGGTATTGACAGTCAGCACCTCAGTACAGATAGTCAGGCTCTAAGGAGTCCTACGAAACACCCAAAGAAACCCAGTACATCAAGTTGAATCAAACTTAACCTCACCTAACTTGAATTATTCTCACCTGGCCTTCCCTCGATCTTGCTTGACCACTTTGTGCAACCTAGACAAAGTTCTGCTAAGTCAATCATCAACTAGACAAAAGATGAGTAAAAATTTATGTTTCGGTAAATATTAATCTCTGATGGCAATACTGTATATGCCTCTCAGTAGTCGATTCCATTAATGAGTGAGATTTAGTTATGAAATCACTGGACTTACACGTCTCCTGGTGGTGTTTAGTAGGACCGGAATTTCAGTGGAGAGTCAGCATCTCAGTGCTGATGGTTAGCACTTCAATGCAGACGGTCAGCACCTCAGTGCGGGCAGTCAGCACCTCAGTGCAGACAACACTGTGGAGCAGACTGTTGCAATAGGTAACGGTACCCCTAACCAAAAAATGACACGTACCCAGTGACCCCACCTTTTAGGCCGTATTGTCGGAAAACCCGAACTAATTTCGGGTAAGTTGGAAAAGAACCCTGCATAACTTCGGGTAGGTTAGGTGAGGGTAGGTCTGGTTTTCCTAACCACCTATTTTTTTAAATTTCCGGTAGCTACGTCAAAATTGGGCTCTTTGGAAGATTTGGTTAGGCTGTGTGTTGGCGCGATATTCGCCCCTACGGCGCGTCAGTAGTCAAGTCGACAGCGTCTGCTGCTGACGCGCGCAGCGCCCTGCATTTGCGTTTTAACAGAGTAAACGAAAGCAAGTTCTGAGGTCTCAATAAATGCAGCTTCTGCCAAACTATGTACCTGCATTATTTGTTCAAGTTATTGTTTTCTATTTTCAAGGCATTCGATTTGGACCATACTTCTTTTGGAGATCTTTTGTATATTTTCGGGCTGTGATTGCCAGCTTTTTAATTGAATTTTCTTTGCATAGCCGGATGCTGACCGTATTTTCCTTGTACGGACGTTGAATGCCGATGTCGGACGACTTGCTAAAGGGCACTGGCAATGTGAACGCTTCTTTTTTTTCGAGCCAAGTTTCATGTTTTTAATTGTCCTCAACCGTAGAGAATATACTTAAACTAGATCAAGATAGTTACTGATATATGAAGCCCAGGTAAAGTTTTAGTCAAGTATGTTGAATGAGCAGTTATCTTCAATTGTAAAAACTAACTGTCCGCTGGCCTTTATTGAGTTAGCTAAATCTAATATGCAGAGCTGTTACGCTTCTCATTTATGTAAATTAAGCAACTAAAGATTTTAATTTGACTGTGTTTTGTCCGACCACTCACTCATTCGTTATCTGCCGTGCCATATATGGCCCACCAAGGAGACAATGCTGCCTCCATTCTAGTTTGATTTTCATTCTATCTTCTTATTTACGCGTGTGATAAAATATATACGTTAGCCTGTCGTAGCACGATTTGGTTTCATGTTAATTTATAAATTTGATAGCTGGCTGTCAAAACCCTAAAAAAACTGTTTATACTATAATACCAAATTACTGTATTGTGGCAGTGTCTCCTCACACAACTTGTAAAAGAGCAAATATCCCGTATGTATCATGAGAACCACATGTACTCAAAAGTCTCCTGACGGCCATGAACGGTTCCTTTCTTAACGATACTTTTCGAGATTTACTTCTTTATTTATGTTTTGGGATTGCGCATTAATTCTTGAAATTCGACCTAATTTTTTTTAAAGGGCTTCTGGTGTTCTTTAATTGTCGGGTTTTTGCTAAGCTTAGCATCCAAACGTGTGTATCATAACGTGGGTAATTTTTCGCTCAGATAACGAGGCATTGGGGCAAGCGTGTGTTACACTCCAACAGTGGTACGTTCTAATTGTCAGTGCTTCATTAATGAAACTAATCTAAGTTCATTAACGGGAGCACCCCAGCAAAAATGGTCATTATTTGACGTTTTCATTTTTTTTATGCAATTTTATCCTTGGGGGAGACGGATCTGTGGCCAAAATATTTTGGCCCTGGGTGCATTGGAAAACCTCGAAATGGGGGGCAAAGTCCCCTCTCCGGGAGGAGGGTAAATTTTGAAAGTCGACCGATTTGGCTGAAATTGTATAATTATGTGTAAAATAAAAAATACCATAATTTTCATTTATAAAATTTTCCCGTTTTCTTCTTCGTTTTCCGTTTATTTTAATTATCAGGGGTAGCTCATGTATTTTCATGAAATTTTCATCTTATCCGATTTCGCTAAAAGAAACTGATTTATAGTTTCTGAAAATCAATAGCTACTTAGAAAATGAAGAAAATATGAAATTTTTATAGAAGAAAATCGTTTTTTATTTTTGATTTTACACATACTGTGCAAGTTTCATAGCAACGGATAAAAAATTCATAACGTCATATTTATGTGTGACGTCACATGTATAAAGTCATAATTTTCTAGATATATATTTATAATTTTCGATTGTTTTGTTTATGGAAACTCCTTATTTGATAATGAGAGGTATTTTCAGCTTGATAAGAGAAAAATAAACAACACCGTAAAATTTAATTTTTCAACATTCGTAACGCATCATCTCATTCAATATTCATACTACGAGAAATACAACTTTGAAAAGAGGAATTTCATAGCTATAAAACTACCAAATCACTTTTTCGATTTTAGCCTTCATTTTCAAAATAGAGATGAATTCGAAAAAAATGAGGCAAAATATAAGACATAAAAATTCAATATTTAGCCAAAAATAAAAAAAAGACAAATAAAAGAAGTAATTTGGTTGTTTTGTGGCTATTGAATTTCTCTTTCCAAAACTGTCTTTGTTTTTCTCTTAGCATGAAAACTGTAGGAAATGATGCATTTTCAGTAAACAATAGAAATATGCAAGTTAACTCTGAAATTCGTCGATAAGAAGGAAATGAAGAAAACGGAAAAATTTCCACGAACAAAAAGATTTTTTTTTTAATTTTGCAAAGTGTGTTAATTTCGTTGCAATCGGACGGTAAATAAAAAAGTAGCAAAAAAATCGGGGGGGCTTCCCTTCAAGTTGTCCCTTCAGGGGGTAATGGATGGGCCATAGGTTTAGGTTAGGTTCGACTATCCTTGTTACGGGGAGCAGCTGTACCGGGGCACAGGCGTCAAACTCGCCATGCGCTATGTAAGTTTGCGACGATTCTGTGTACGGGCATCGGTGTGCGTGCGGGCGGCGTTCAAGTTCACCTGCTGTACTGCTCGCTGGATCACAGATTAGGTAAGGTTTGGTTAGGTTAGGTAGTGCTTCTGGTGGTTGTGACGCAGCAAGAAAGCTTACTTACAAGCACGCACAGTGATGAACGTACCCAGAATTTCGAGTTTGACGCCAGTGGATCCCGAAGGGGGGGGGGGAGAAATGTTCGTGTAGGTTATCGGTACGGTGTATTAGCCGTTAGCTACGCCTTCGTGACGTGTCTTTCGTGCCCGCTTTGCGTCCTTCGCTTTCATACTCCTAATGATGTTGCTTTCTTCTGTTCTTTCTCTTCTTTTCCGGCATTCTGTGCCCATGCGCTCTGATTTTGTTTAGGATCATCCTCATTATTATTAATATATATTTCGTTTAACCTCCGTAGCCGCAACGCAGGCGCTTCAACAGAGAAGCTACTAGTGCAGTATTCTAATACCGCATATTGGGTAGGCGTGGTGGCCACGTGCGCTACTACGGGCAGGGCAAGAAGGCCTAAAGTATAGTAGGAGACACTCAAGTGGTCGGCCCCTTTTGTGTCCTTCCACACGAGAGAGACTAGAGATGTCCCGTGTATCAGGTCGGCTATCTCGATCAACAGCTCACCTCACGGAACAGAAAGAGAAAAATAGAGAACTTACCTAACATTACAAAATAACCTCGTTAGCAGGAACTGCGGCAAGCTGCAACATCTCCTGCGGAGAAGGCACTCGGGAACCTTGGGTGCGTGATGCCCAAATAGGATCACCCTCATGCATGGGTTCCACATCTGTGTGGACACGCCCTCATGCATGGGTTCCACGTTTCGATCGACATATGTACTAGCTATTAAAAATTTGTCCCTTTTTTCTTCCTCTGTGATATCGCCTTCATTGTGGAAACAGAGGCTTAAACTGCTCAATATAATAATCATGAAATATGCTTGTTGGCGAGACAATGTTTTTTCGGATACTTAATTCGATGTTGCAAATCCTGTTTTCTTTGAAGCTATAGTGAGAATAACTGTATTAATATTATAGTCTACTCGTAAATAGTTTGTGCGAAGTGTAGTCGCAGCAAATTAGTAGTCCGATAACGGTGCACTAGAATCTTTTTATACAGTATTAACAAAGTCACCCTGATTAGTCTCGCATTCCAGTCGTAGTTGCAGAGGCTTTTCTGAACCTGCGCGTCGATCCAATCGAGTTAACACCACCTTCATTCGAGCATCTCGGTCATGTGCAGGCGCTGTAATGCTGATATAACAAAAAACCGTCAGCCATAAACTAGTGAATTATGCTGTCATTGGAGCCGCATATGCAGTGGTTCATGAATTTTTTTTTTTGTTAAGTCAGGCTCTCATCCCCCGATTTTCAAAATGTTTTATCGGAAAAGGTCCATCCCAAACAAGAAGCGTTTAATATTGCAAAAGCCTATTTCCTTATCGCATTTCTCCCATAGGAGGAGGCGGGAAATTCCTCCTCGATAAGCACCATGGGCGTAGCGCGTGTTTGGCGTACTGGCATGCAGAAACGTGTCCAGAACAGGACCTGGTCACGTGCTCCCCACGCTGAAAGATACCGGACTCTGGGGTGCCCATGTGATATGCTAGCATGGAACGTCGTATGCCTAGCGACTTCACGGGCATCTGTTGGGTTGTCAGTCGCCTCGCATGCGATGAGCTTACACGTCATGGTCGTAAATTGGAGGACTATTAAGACAACTGCCGCGACTGACTGTAATTTGCTCCACTTTTTGAAACAAGGTTTATCGGGTTGCCGCAAGGCTTCCAGAGGGGAAGTCTTACGAAATTCGAGTCAGATAGCTATCGTTTACTTCAGGAATCGGAGTTGGATGAAAATTGGTTTACAGAGGTCAGAGTTGGAGCCCTTTTTTAGCTCGGAATCGGACTAAGACTGTTCCTCGGCGTCGAATTTCAGGCCCACTACGCAACCCCTGCTGATATAGTTGATGTGAAAAGAGCCCAGAGATCACATTTGTCTCTGATGTACTACTGCTAGAATATATTTATTAATCGCATGCCTCCTATATTTGGCTACGAGGAGCGTTCCCTGCCACATTATTATTGTTATTATTTAAATTTCACGCTCGGGTCACCATGAACAGGTAGTACAACCCAAATGAAGCATTTGCAACACCGGGAAGCCCGGAACGCTGCTAAAGAAATTTCTACAAAAAGCCACCAACAGCTGACTTGAACGCCTGCTGGCCAATATGACCGAAAGCCGATGCCAGCAATCAATTCCGAACTTAAACAGACCAGCACACAAGCACCGACTGAACTAACTAGTTCGGCATCTTACATTCTCCAATGTGAAAGAGTGCACATCAACCGCAGCACGTTTAGGGTAAGTGGCGTAAAGGAGACGCACATGGCCCAATAGAGACGCGCTTACAGTAGGGAGGCTGTGGCGCGGCGACCGGACACTGCAAGAAACGTTCAGTACCTGCAAAAAAGCTTTAGCTATATGTCTCCTAAACGCCCACCAGAAATGATATATGATTGGACCTTGCTCACAAGGTCCAGCCGCCACACAGCCCAATGGAGACGCAGGTGCTCTCCATTGGGCCAGTGCGTCTCCTTTAGGCTCATTACCCTGATACTCTTAAAGACTTTGAGGGCAGGGACAGAAGAATACAACCAATGCTTTACACCTTATAAAACATGCAGAGTCCTTCGAACCATACTTGGAAAGTTACATGCCAGCTATTTACTCGAGACGAGCGAACTCGTTCAGTGGGATCCAGGCGGTGTCACTGCAACCACCGCCACGGTGTCGCTGTGCTGGTGGGCCGCTTCCACTCGAGAGGTTACTGCAGTTCCCGCCGCGTCATTTGATCTGTAAAAGTATTTATGTACAGCGTGAATATTTACGGTATACGTCAAACAACAGTTGAAAAAAGATATAAAATATCTGATTTTCAATTATTTACGAGGCACTACACCGTGCAGTTTATTTCTTCATGCAATAGTTGCGAATTATCTACTTCCTTAACCTCTTGCATATTTGCAAAAGTATTCAGACATGAAGCAAATTAGAATCCCAGGGTAGAGCGACGAGACGCAACTGCGTTACGGTGATAGTGTTGAAATTACTTTCCTAGTTCGTCCCAATAGAAAATTTATCGGCGACTATCTGAAAGTATCCGATGCCGCCTTCATAAACTTCGAGTAAATGTCTGATTTGCCTGTAGCCCATTAGTAATCTGAGAGCTGTCTGTTTTTAAGTTTTGCTCTGAAGTCTACTTGTGTCACGGTTAACTATAGTGAATTCCTTTATTTACGCCGTTTCTTCTTTGCAGATCTCTTTATTTTCCAACGTACCGGTATATCTCCCTGATGCGCCATCGAAGTTATCGTGAATCCATTTTACGTGAGAACCAGCGGTCTATTTAACGGAGAAATTAGTTCGATTATATATATTAATTATTGGTTTCAGCCGGACGCTTCGGGCTGTTCGTGAAGAGGCTGCTTTGTCACGCGGCGAATTGCGCTCAGCTGGAGGGGAGCCTGCGAAGATTGTGTCACGAACATCTCCCTCTATATTAGTAGTAGCTTCTTTCATGGTTTAAGGTACTGACCTGTCGTGAATATTTCCTCGTACGTTGTTTGTTCAAGAAATTTGATAGTTTCCGTGTTGTATGGGCATTATATTCAAGCCGCTGGCAAGAAACAGTAAGGCATCCCATATAAGTTGGCTGTCAATGCGCTCGGTTCCACCTAATAATAATAATTTCCTCCTTACAAACTACAACTACTTTTTAAATATAAAATGAAACATATTCCGCGCCCTAACGGTGCACGAGCGTGTGGACAGGAATAGTTCGGCGCGATATACGCAGTGTGCCACTGAAATGCTAGTAAAATTACTACTACTAGGTTCCCATTAGTGCTACACTAAATGAGTAAATGTAGCTGCCATTGACGCTGCGTCTAATAGTCACTCACGCATCCATCCCGTATATTGTATTAGTCACAATTGTCCTACGGTTGGGATAAGAGTATCATCGACATCGTGAAAAAGTTATAACATGCGTTTGATATCGTACATATTTTCTCCGTCCAGTAATATGCTAATATCGGACCAGAAGCGTCAAATCGATGTTCAGTGATTACTTCTTGTTAGCTCTTTCCGTGGTCAGTATAGCTCCTTAGGGGTCATAACATTGTCAGCAGGGTCAGTTTAGTGAGGTTCATTCTTCCTATGTAATTCAAAGTAGGTCGTGGAGTCGGAGTGTGATGGATAAAGTCTGACTCCAACTCACGGAAATAGCCAGTTTGATGTTAGACCACGAAAGTTTCAGAGTAAGCGTCTTTCCATATAATTATTATTTTACATAGCGATTTTTTCTTTTAGCTTGGGTGCTATACGCTGATATTCACGAAACTGATATTGAGCCAAAATTAATTACTTCGGGGATTGTAAATTTTTGAAGCCGCGCGCGTGTTTCGGTTCCATCATGCATGCAAGTAGGCTAACTGTTCGATTTGTGTAACCTCGTAGATATTGGTGACTTCAAACGCTTCTTAAGTTTAGCCAAGTATCAGCCTCCCTCGTTTTATTTAAGATAGGTTTGGTAGTAAGTTCGTATGCAAATCTGTGGTATGTTTTCTGTTATAAACATCTATTACAAAATAGTTTTGAAGCTCAAATGCTTAAAATCAAACGAAAATAAATAGATGTTGCATTTTAATCGTTAATACACAAAACCAGGAGAAAATGATAACGCAAATCGCGAAATTCTGTAGTCGATAGACTCATCATATGAAAGTGAGAAAAATCTCCTGGAATCCTACTGGTGTGTAACGATTCTTGGTCTATCTAGTGACCAATAACGGTAATTCATTCTAATCTATTCAGCGACCCAATGTGTAATAATAACGGTCTGGACATCGACCTCAACCCCATTTCATCCAGGCTGTATTATTTTGCTATCGGCTTTTTTTGGACTATTGTAGGCTTATGGGGCAAATGCGTTGTAGCGAGATAGCCGAGCCTAGTTTTGATAGTGAAACCTTCCACTTTATAGCTATCTTGATCTTATATCTCGCGTAGGAATAACGCCAATATGTATAGTTAAGCTCGAAAATATTCATGGGCCCACCCCTGTCGCTTTTTATTTTTATTTCTAAATTATCTATCAAACACTCCACATTTCTAAAACATTAACAGGAAAATGTCTGGGCAATTGGTGACTTGAACTCAACAAAGTAACTAAAAATGAATTATAAAAATATTTAACAATTATTTGAAAATGACAAGGTTGAAAGTTATTCATACTCTGCTCATCAACCACTTTAAAATGCATGATAATTATTTTAGTAATTTTCAATGTTTCTGTATATAAGACGGTGTAACAGATTTTTCTGAAATATTCGCACGTCTGCTACGAGGTATACGCACTTGCAAATTTAGACATTCCTCTTCCTGCAACATTCGAGTCAACATGGCTGAAGGAAAAGAGCTCAGCGTGGACCTGAGAATACGAAATTTTGATGCTCACAAGAATGGTAAAGGTTATGAGGTAATATTCAAGCAGTTTTTGGTTCCTGTCTCCGCTGTTCATAGCATAGTGAAAAAATACCGAAAGCTTCCGATGGTTGAGAACCGTGAAGGACGATTGAGGCAACAGAAATTTTCGAAAAGGGACGCCAGAAAAGTAGTGCGAAAGGTTGATATCAACCCAAGAATCACTTCTAAAACCATATTAAATAATCTCAGTATCTCGGGCATCGAAAGATAAGTCAACGTTAGAGAAGATGTTGAAGAAGGAAGACCCCAGAGGTTACCCACCAAGGAAAGCACCTCTTCTGCAGGATAAGCGCATCAAAGGTCGTCTATTTTGTGCTAATGAACATCTGCATAAATATGTAAGCTTCTAATCATTAGTGCTTTGTCAGACGAAATAAAGCTTGCGCTTTTTGATCACAGGGACGTTGACTTCGTATGGCGTAAAATGGCGAAGCTTTAAACCTGAAAACACTTCCAGCTGTTGAGCATGGGGGTGGAAGTTTGATGTTTTGGGGGTGGTTTCTTGGCCAATGGAACAAGAAACCTTGTGAAGATTAATGGCATCATGTAACAAGACCAGTACATCAAAATTCTAAGTGAAAACTTGAAGCAGTCTGCGGAAGCTCTCAACCTGGGCCCAACTATAACCTTTCAACAAGGTCACGATCCAAAATATATTGCGAAATCAGTGAAAAAAATTGTTTGTTGACACCCCTCAGGGGCATAAGATGGGCCATAGGGTTAGGTAAGTTAGTTCTCTCATCATATGTTATTGGGAGCAGCGTCCCCAGCCCCAGGGTATTGTATAGGTTACCTTAGCCATTAGCTAGGCCTTCGTGCCCACTCTGCTTCCTTCTGATTTCATGCTCCTTCTTACACTACTTTCGTTTGTTCTTCCTCTTTCCTGATTTGCTGTTCCCGTGCACTTTGACTTGTGCATGGGTCCCAAGTTTCTCTTGGCATTCTTCCTCTCTTTGAATCACAGTGTACCCTGTGGGTAGGGAGGCTTAAACTAGGAGAAAACCACTACTACTTGTTTGTCGACAGAAATGTAAGCGTTCTGGAGTGGCCAAGCCAAAGCCCGGATCTGAATCCGATTGAAAACTTCTAGGGGATCTTCAAGAGAAATGTGAATGCGAGGAAACCCAGAAACCTTGAACATTTGAAACAAATTGCAGTAGAGGAACGGGCTACTGGATGCTGTTATTGCAAATAAAAGGCTTTGCCAATATTAAGCTAGGTATGAATCTTTTTGAACCCTGTAATTTTTCTATTTCTATTATTTACGATGAGTACCTTTGAGATCCCTAGTACAATAGGGGCGTAAGACGGTAAGCGACAAGTTTTTCAAAAGCAGTTTTTTGAGCCTATCTGACTGCACAGAACGACAGGTCTCGATCTGTATTCTCCGATGGTGCAAAAAAAAAAAAACTTATGAAAAAACCTGTCGCTTACGCCCTTATTGTTCTAGAGCCCTCATTTGTTTCTAATAATTTCGAATTTTACCTTATGAATAGCCCTGAAACTTTGACAATTAACTGTTGTTTGAATTTGATTGGTAATGAACGAGTAATTTTAATATTTTATAAAAATACGAAGGGTATAGATAATTTCAACCTTAACTGTTCATATATAGAAATAATTTAAATGTTCAACGAAAACATTATCATCTCTCACTTCGTTCGCGGGTGATAATCACGAAATATACTTGTTCGTGAGACAGTGTTTTTTCGGATATTTGATTCGATGCTGCAAATCCTGTTTTCTTTAGAGTTGAAGGTAACAATAAATGTTTATTAAAATTATGTTCTACGTAAATAGTTCGTGCGAGTGCAGTCGTAGCAAATTATTATCCCGATAATGGTGCACTGCTATCTTTTACGTTAACAAAGTTTCCCAGATTAGTGTCGCATTTCAGTCGTAGCTGCAGAGGCTTTATTGAACCAGCGCGTCGATCCAATCAAGTAACATTCCTCCACCTCCGAGCACCTCGGACTTGCGCAGGCGTTGTTATGCTGGATACGACAGCAAATAAAAAAAACTCGTAGTCATAAATTACTAAATTATGTAGGAGTTGAAGTCGCGATACTCTGCCGCATGCAGTGGTTCGGGTATTTTTTTTTATTTTTCTCAATGGGAGATAGATACGCCTAAAATGGGCCAAATATTTTGTGTGTGTGTTTGTTTAAAACGTTCTTTTGGGTGTAAGACAGCGTGTGTCAAATTTGTGTAGTCCAGGGGGGGGGGGAGCGGATTGTAAACCCCACAAATGGGGGAGGATCACAATTTCTAAATATTTTTTATGCTTCCAAATTACTCCCTTGAACGTTTAGTATCATCTACCTTTTTTTGCGTGAATCCCACTGCAAACCCCCCCCCCCTTAATAAAAAAACAGAGGGAGATCTGTGAAATCAATGAGTGGAAAATAGAAAAAAAAAAAACTCATGTGGATGGCCTGAAATGGACCTCGACTACGGTCTCGGTAACTTCTAAATCAAGAAAAAATGTTACTAGTGTGTAAAAACTTTATAATACTTGTTGCAAATAGACATTTTCTGTGGATAAACCATATAAAGGAAGTCTCTAAAGTATATAATAACTTAGAAATGTATTACATCAGTCTTCATATATTACTGGAAATTTCCAGCGAAGGACATAATGGTGTGTATCATCTTACTTTTTCTGGAGCAAATAACATTTGCATTTAATTTTTAGAGGTAGTAATAAGTGTATTTTACCTAAAGAAAATTTTTGAAGCACACATTTTAACATTTCAACCATTGTAAGCAAAAAATCTGAATTGTACTTCATTTCGCATTCCGGAAAAGTTGCATTTTTTACACTCAAATCTCTACTCCTAGAGTTTTTTTCTAGAGCAAAAACTAAGATGGGTAGCTTTTAGAAAGAGCAAACCATTACTTGTTGCCCAAAAAGTTGCACAACTTTTCTATGAGTTCTGCAGATATACTACTGTATGTGTATTTTAATCTGAAAGTCTTAAGTATTGTAATGTATAGCTGTGTGCAATAAACCTATCAAACCTATCCTGAACAAGTGATCGGCTCGTGTTTTTGCTCTTCGAAATAATTTTCTATTAACAAGCCAAAAAGTATGAAAAATTGACTATTGTTGATAAAAATGGAAATTTGTAACTTACCAGGAATTTTGTCATGCAATTAGAAAACTAATCTGAAATTTAAAAAAAAACAGCCGATCCTTTTTGGAGGCATGTTTGCTCATTAAAAAACTGTCTTTGTTTTTATTCTATCACAAAACCACTAAAACAATAGAATAATTTAACTATTAAAAAGAAATTTCCTTAAAAACTATCAACACAACACAAAAAAGTATATGAACAAAATCGAGTTATTTTTCGCTTTTACATAAATTGTGAAATTTTAATCAAAATCGGCCCAATAATAAAATAATAAGTCAGGCTGTCATTCCCTGATTTCCAATATTCATTGTCAGAAAAGGTGCGTTCCAAATTAGATTTATTTAATATTGCAAAGCCTATTTCCTTATCTCAGTTCCCCCATCGAAGAGTGGCGGGAATTCCCCCCCCTTTTGGTGAGCACCATACGCGTAGCGGCTGTGTTGGTGTGCTGGCATGCAGAAACGTGTCCAGAACAGGACCTGGTCACGTGCTTCCCACGCTGAAAGACACCCGACTCGGGGGTTGCCCATGTGATATGCTAGCATGGACCTTCGTGTGCCTAGCGACTTCACGCGCATCTTTTTGGGTTGTGAGCCTCCTCGCATGCGTTGAGCTCACACTTCATGCTCGTAAATTGGAGGTCTGTTTAAACAAGTTACGCGACTGACTGTAATTGGCTTCAATTTTCGAAACCTTTCAGAGTAGAAGTATTAAGCCCGCTGCACTCGAAAGTCGAAATTTGAAAACGTTTCATGTTCTTGGAACAAAAAAGGTTTGTATGGCTGTGATTACAACTTAGCCTGTTTATAGTATCGCTTTAAAATATACGATGTTGTGAATTGAAAATAGTTTCAAATTCAAATCAAGAGAAACATTTGAAACTGTGCAGTTGGAACCTGCCGTTGTGAAATGACTACAGGAGCTGCTCAGATTTTTTTACAATTTTTACATTTTGTATGTAGTACTGGGCAAGCCGAAGCCGTCCCCGCGGTAACTTAATCGGATGAGTACGGAGAAACGATCTTTCGTTTCGAAACTCATTTGCAGCGGGCTTGATAAGGAGGTCGAGTCAGACATGGCTTACCCCAAGAATCGGAGTTGGATGAAAATTGATTTACTAAGTTGAGTCGGAGTTGGAGCTTTTTTTAGCCCAGAATCGGAATCGGACTTCAGGCCCATTGCTCAACCCTTGTTGATGCAGTTCGTGTGCAAAGAGCCCTGAGATCACTTCTGTCTCTTATATGCTGCTGCTAGATTATATATTGATTTATCGCGTGTCTCCTATACCGGGCTATTAGGCGGGGATGTTGCTGGAAAGTTATTTAGTTTTAGTGTTACCTTTCGGTATTTATTGCTCTCCGCCCTCAAGTTTTCGGTACGTTTATTTTTCTTGCCCAATTTGTGTCCTCATGTTTCGGCTACTGTCAATACTTGCTCAGTTACTTTGCTGACTTTGTTGCTATGTCCATTGTTGATCCATGCGGGAGCCCACCCAATGCTCAACGGTTCCACCTGTATTTTAACTTGAAAAAATACGTGCCTTTTTTTGGTACACCATCTTCCAGTTTTCCTTTTCTTCTTTCGGTCAGGCTGGTAGTACCCACGAAAGCGTTTTTTTTATCAATTCTGTATATCCATCGCCCAATAAATTCATTACCGGTAACTTCATCGGCGAGTGACCCTATAATTATATGTCAACGTAGTTAAGCCCGCTATGAATTTAGCTACTGCTTCATGAATTTACCCCTTCATTAACTCACCAGACGATTTCACTAGGTAATAAATTTAGCCTACAGTATAATTTACACGCAAAAAATTCCCTGCAACTAATTTACCAAGCGATGAACCTATTTACTTAGGAATGTAATGTAGGAACGATGTGAAATGGTTTCCATATGCGGAGTAGGGCATTAACTCTGCTCGAATGGATATTTATGTAATCGACTATGACATGCTATGTAAGAGTGCCTCAAAAGTAGATACTTTTAGTAGGGCACGTACTCTGGTAAGAATATTGTTTTATTGATTTTAACTCTGAAGACTGTAAAGAGAGTACAATAAAGGTGTACTAGCTTTGAATTTACTAGACAATAAATCTAGCCTAGGTTGAATTTCGAGGAGGTACATTTCTGCAGTGATAAATTTACCAGGTGATGAATTTACCTAGCCATAAACTGATCAGGTGATACATTTACTGGCTCTCCTGCACACCAAGAATAATTCGAAAAGACCATTATTTTGCACTTGTGTAACTGCTCGTCGACAATAATTTGAGGCAAATTTGTTTGTGAACGGAGTGGATGCTGCACTGCTTGTCGAATTTCCTGAAATCATTAGTTTCTTAAGTTAATACCACCTAAAGGCTGTGGCCAAAATCATTGCCCAAGCAGAAATTAATAGGCATTTATCCGATGTTATCGAATACCTTGCACTATTGACTCATAGGCAGCTGATACATGCCTCTAAAGTTCCGATTGGGTGGAGTTGTCTCTCAGAACCAGAAACATTCCTTCTATCAGCCAAGCGCCCGCAGAGCGGCAGAGTTGTAGTTATTTTGTCCTTGAAGTACAAAACTTTCGTTTTAGCTTTTGGTCTAAAAAAAGTAACAGCAGCAGAAATGTAGTTACTTATTTCTTAATGGGTCAACCTTTCTACCAAGTTCCAAAAAAACATGAATAAAATATTCATCGTGCAAGCGTCTGAGGTCCTGGCACTGTTGCTCTTATTCATTTTTTCAGGAATCTGTTTTTCTGGAAGTATATTTGATGGTAGAAACTGAGAAATTTCCGTAGTAGCGCCACATTTGACATATTACTTTTAAAAGAGATAGCGCTGGCTTCTTGTGGACCCACTTGTTTTACTACGGTTGGATATCGTATTTTCTTGCGTTGCCATTTTGTCTCTGCGTACTACGTGTCCCTTCCATTCTATCTCTTGAAACACCACACAGCCGAGGGGGATTTAAGCTAACATAGCGACGAGTACAATGGATTACCCACAAAATTCTCACGTGTTTACTACTGTTGAGCATAGTGCCGCTGTCGCAATAAACACACGTGCGTTAGTCGCTTCCAATTTAGGGCTTGTACGCCCAGCTAGCTAGCGTGGGACCGCCTGACAGCGTTCAGCCTCATAATCTATAGCTGTCACCAATGCTTTATTACGTGTACTTTTATCGGTCTGATCTCACTGTAAAAATTGGTTCTTGCTCCTTCGAACACACGTACTTGGATAATCATATGCAGGCTAGTGAACTCCTCCCTCCCTCTTAGGAACCGCTTTTTTGCGTAGTTCCTAGCTTGTAGAAATGAACATTCTTATAATTAATTTATGCTTCACTATACTTGCACAGCGTCAGGTTTTGCTGTAGTCTCATCTCGAAGTGAAATTTTGTTCTTGTTCCTGTGAGCCAAGTTTGGATAATGGCGTGCATAATATGTGCTTTAGGGCTGGTTCTGTTTCCTCCTTAATTAGGAACCGCATATTTTGCGCTGCAGCTTATAAAATATATGCCTACCGTAGCCTGTGCCTGATTTTTACTTGTATATAATTGTATGCATAATATATGCCAGTTTTAATGCCCATTAGAAATATTAGTTTATGTATCTGGAACGTCAAAAATATACCCCATGAACTGGAATTAAGCGACAGCAGCGTACTGGAGAAAGTACTGGGCACAAGCGACAGGTTTTTGCTTTGCATGCTTCCGTATAGAAAACTGGGCCCGCGCTGCGCTGCATTGCTGCTCTATGGTTTCTCTTCCTTGCTTATCCCTGTCATAAATTGTGTGTGGTAGGATGCCAAGTGCTTGTTATCCTATGGACATCTGCATCCGGGACAGGATATTCAGCTTGGCTGTCCTGTTCGAGAAATCTGTGTTGTATCTCTTTGGAATAGGCATTCCTTATCTGTAGTTTGTATTATTTTTCCTAGTTTAGTAGCGAGCTGTTCTATACCTACTATTTAGTTTTAATTGAGTTATAAACCGCTTTGGTTTTATTTTTTCCGACGTTAGAAACGCTGATACATCTGTTGTGCAGCTGAAATTTTAACTGCATTTCTGGATATCTTATTTCAAGATAAAAGTATTTTCTATCTTACTATTCTCTCTGTTTATAATCAGGTGTTTTACGTACTAAAAATTTACGTGAAGTAGTTATGTGGGCATATGTAGCGGAATCCATAGGTAGTTTAATTTTACATGAATTTATTCCATTTGTGCTGGACTTTTCCAGTATTATACTGGTAAAAAATATAAATTATACGGTAGTAGAAACACTCAAATCCAATGAGTGACTTTGTTTTTATTCGTGTACATGCTGTTAAGATGGGATGCCTTTCGAAATGAAAATGCCTCGTAATTATGTTCCGCTAATTTTCCTGCTTGCATTATTGATTTCGAGATTAGTTCGGCTAAGAGAAAAATCCCATTGAGCTGGTGAACTAGAGAGGGCGTAGTGTGGCTACGTTCGTTGATATCCTTTCTGTGCCACAGCAAAATGCCACCGCCTCCTTGTCTGGTATTTCGGCCTTAGTACGCCGACCGTTCTAATGCTGTAGTTCATACGCTGAGGTCATGGCATTTATCCTTATGCAGAACGGTGCCTTTGCTCAGCATCTTTCCACGTAGGATAATTAACATTTCCCTATAGTTGTGAATTTATCCTGAGTGGCAATCAGATACCCCAGTCGACTGCAAGTCTTGAGATCATGTTAGGATATGAGGGGGGGGGTCTCTCTCTGAAAGGGAGGCTCCATTCAGGACGCCTTTCTTCCGTTCCCACACTGCTTTTCCTTTGTTTGTATGTCTTTCTACCCAAAAACTGCCAGAAGGAATTGAGCTGTCATCACAATCTTTTCGCGGGTAGCCGGGTGGGTTAGCCTAGATGTGAAAAATGCCCCCCTCCGGGGGCATAGGATGGGCCATAGGGTTACGTTAGTTAAGTTCGCCCATTGTATGTTATGGGGAGTAGCGCCCCCAGGGGGTTTGAGTAGGATACTTTAGCCATTAGCTAGGCCTTCGGGACGTCTGTCTTTCGTGCCCACTTTGCTTCCTTCTACTTTCATACTCGTACTGATCTTACTGTTGTCTGTTCTTCCTCTTCTTTCCCGACTTGCTGTTCCCATGCGCGTTGATCCTGTGTGGGAACACCTTCGTGCATGGGTTACCCGTTTTTCTGTCGACATACTATATGTCCCTTCCTTTTCCTCTCTTAGAAGAGCTTAGTACTTATTTAGGGAGGCTTAAATCTTCTTATAATACCTAATACCATACCTGTGAAAAATGCCAAAACTGATGCTTCACTTCGTACGTTGAGAGCGTCGCGCTCAAGCCGCCCGTTATTTTGTAATGCGTTATTGCATATTTGCAAAGCTCGTGCGTGTATTAACTCGTGAACGCATGTAGTAAGCCTTTACCTATTGTTTTAACAATAGTACTATTAATATCGTCCAGGAACATGGACAGTGTGCGGTAATAGGTTAGACACCCTTCATAGAGTTGGAAGCGAAGCACCTAAGACAGCCTTTATTTATCCACAATATATCACTAGGTATATTTTTGTCACCCCACGCACTATTGGCGAACTCCATCAACGATAGGGATATCGATGGGCTCGTTTTTATGCAGCTGTAGTGCCACACCTTTTGTCCTTCTATCCTTGGTGCAGCTAGTGAAGCCTGCCTCGTTTGTAGATACATGCACTGACCTCCAGACGTTAGTGGGGGGGCGTGTTATCGGTCCTCTGGCATCGCGGGTGTGTTACCGCGAGGCTTGCTGGAAATTTTTTGGCTAAGCAGAATGCCATCAAATGCGGCTTATGATCCTAGTAGTAACAGAGTGAGTTTTCGATCTGATGGTTTAGGTTGCTTAACTCTGTAACTGCTTGCAGTTCGCCCTAGTTTTAACATTGACGTGTGTCCCACCGGTGGATCACGCAACAGTTTAACGTGTTGAACAAGGCTTCTCCATACTGTCTTGAATGAGCACACTGCATATTTTTTCTCAGCCCCAGGTATTTCACTCATGCTTTCTTTGCTTTAGCAGCAGCTATGCTTCCTGGACGTCTTTCTTTCGTATCCAAATTTCGTCTAATTTTGTCCTCCTGCTAATGATACTGTACTTTGTTCCGGTTTTCCTCTTCTTTCTCAACTTGCTGTTTTCATGAGCGTTGATTCAGTATTGTAACCTTCATGTATGTGATGTACATTGCGGTTGATCTGATGTGTATCCCTTTCTTTGGATCGAAGATGATGTTGTGAATCAAGAGGCTTAAACTAGGAGTATGGTAATAATCACTATTTCTCACTTTTCTTTCAAATCCTATTTTAGTAATCAATAAGGCTAATTGTGGGCTTTACCTTTTTCCCACATTTTCTGTTACAGTTCAGAGAGCTTCTCCGTGCCCAGAGTCCGTTTTTAACCTACATGTCCGTCTTGCTCACCCAAAGCCCCTGATATTATTTAAGGAAGCTGATCAGGTTAAATTATTCATTGTATTAATATTAATCCTGCATCTAGGCAAGATTCGTCGTGAAGTTACAGGCGTTTATTATAAGTATTGTTACCACCAGCACTGTTTTCATATTATTGGGTCAACCGCATTTTCTGTCATTGTGCGTCGTAGCTCGTCCGCCGCTGTTTTGGTTCCGTTTCTTTTCCTTATTGTAGATCACGATGACTTGTTTAGTTAGAACTAACGTAGCTTCAATTGTATGGTTGTTGGAGATATCAACTAATTTATCATTAGGATGTAGCTAATAACTACGTCCAAGCGATTTTTTTTCATATCTCTGTTTATTTCAACTTTATGGTTGACTGTTGTGTTGATTGTATGTACTACCACGATTGTTGGAACTACGCACCGCGAGAACTCTTTGTTCCGGTAAGAGTTTGTCTTTCTCGTAAAACTCATTTCTAGGCTCACCTTTCTTTTATGTAAACATAAACTGAACATGATAGAGATATCTCTTTGTAGGAGTAATAATAAGTCGACCTAGCTGCATCTCTGTAGCTGGATGCATTGTATTTCACGCTCTATCCCACCTCGCTTTTTCTGAGGTGTCCTTCACCTTTATTATTACAATGGCTGGCTTCGGAAACATGCCCGCGGTCTCTGTATTATAGATGTGTAACCGACGTCGTAAAGGCCGAGCCATTGATTTTGGTTTGAGTTTGTGCTGTGAAGGGACGCACCGCCGCCTCTTTGTTAGGCTACGGCAGGTTAAAGGTCTTGGTTGCTTCTGGGCTGCAGATTCGTAGTCATAAGATGCGGAGGTTTCTAAGTGCATGGTAGAAACTGAGAAATTTCCGTAGTAGCGCCACATTTGAGATGGGATGAAGATGGTGGGAGTGGGGATGGTGTCGGACATCCGACTATAGTCTTAAGAGTGAACTCACCTTTACAGTTAATTGTTATCAGTCAGGTTCGTCTTGATGGGCACCTAAAAGTAACAATCAACAATATGCACTGTTGTAGGATAAAATTTTGTATGAACTCCATTGGAATCAGGTCATGATTTTCAGCGAAAGTATCTCCCGAGAAAATAGTTTCTGCAAACACATAACCTTACTACGTTTTGTACATATTTGACCAACTTCTCGCTGTACAAAATAAGTTAAATTCGTTAGCCTGGCATGTGGTGCCGATAATGTTCGGTTGAAATTCATTGTTTGTTTCGTAACAGAACATCGGGATTCCTGAGAAAAGGTTTGTCATTTGACAGTGACGAAGGCATCATCGTACAAATTCCTTCTCATAGTATTAGGGTTACGCACTCTCTTCACGATATAACTTTGTAGTGCCCGTAAATACTAATACGGCGCATCCGCAGAGGAGCCGAGAACCAATTAGCTATATTACCAAGACTTTCAGTAGGATGGAATCATGGCTGTAGCATACACTTAGAACGGAAATACATGTTATAGCTTTATCGCAGAATTGACCACATCTCGATTATTTGGCTATAAATTTCAGTGAAAATTTCACAGAAAGTTAAACTTATGATGCTTATAGTGTCTGTCAATTTTACTAATGTCACTGAGCGGCGGTAATAGCTTTTTGGCTAAAAAAAAATATTCATAGTTTTATATCACCAAAGGAGTAAAAATAAACAACACATATGCGAAAAATATGTATTAAACAAGAAATCGTTAATCAAAAGTTTACAATGACTGAAAAAAATCGTATTTGCCAACATGACCCTCATGACATTTAATAACTTCAATAATCCTTAAATCCATCAGCTAGTTGTTTCTTTATTGCAGAAGGTGGAATGCCCTTGCTGCAGCAACAGCATCCCACAAGACAAATTTTGAGTTGTACTGCCTTCCATCTGCGTAAATTTCCCCTTTCAGAAGGGCCCAGAAGTTTTCAATTGGGTTTAGATCAGGTGAATACGGTGGCCAAACCATTAGTTTCTCTCCATGGAACCTCAGAAGAGTCCAGAAATTCTGTGCCAGTACGGGCAGAGTGAGAAGGCGCATTATCATGCATGAAAATAAAGTTTCGAAGCAGCGAAAGGAGTATGTCATCCAGCCATGGGACCAAGGCGTCCTTTAACATGTCAAAATATGATGCAGTTCTAATTTCCACACCATCAGGTGCTGTAACCGGACCTACAAATCGATTCCCTATGATACCAGTCCATATCCTAACACCACCTCCCTGTTGTTGACGTTTTACTCGTTCATGACACCTCCAGGCTTCAGTAGCACCCAACCCTTACTTCACCCATCAGGTCTATCAAGGATTGCCCGGGTTTCGTCGTTGAAAAGAACAAAAGATTCATGATGACCTTCATGTATTTCTCTGCGCATTCCATCCTCAAAATTTTATGTTTTCGGGTCAGAGTTGGCACTTTCAGAGGGGATTTGACGGAAGTAATGGAGTGAAGGATGTCATTTCTTTTGGTTTGTTATTTCAGGAAGCCCAGCAGCCGTAAAAATTGATTTACTTGTTTGCCCGGGTCTTTTACGTAGCTGACGAACCGAATTTCTCATGTCTCTATCAGTAACAGTCCTTGAATGCCCAGCATCTGATCGTTTTTTTTCTTGGTGAAGGGTCCTTCAAGAATCTTGTCACTGTGTCAATATGGCGTCCTATTTTTCGGGGGATAATATCAGGAGAGGTGCCTTTAGCAGTTTCTTTGATAATTTCTGTCTCCTCCTTAGTTACAGCTTTTCTACGTCTTATTTTAGCAGAATATACAAGAAGCTATTATTGTCATTCACCTCAAAAAGAGAAAAAATGTAAAGAGTTGTCGATCAGGAGACACAGCAAAATGTAAAACTCAACAGAGTTGCCATAAAATGTCACGATTTCCCTGCAGGTTTCATGCAAATTTTATCGCGCAAAAATGAGATATGGTCAGTTTTGTGCTAATGCTAATATTTCCGTTCTAAGTGTAGATAACAGAAGGAAACATTAATGGCGAGAAGTGCATTTAATTGGAATACTGGTAGCCTGCTTAAGTACTGTAGTTTCACGTTACTCCTCGGATTCCTACGGAGAAGTACATGATTAACTCTTCTCATATGACTGGCGAATTTCGTTCAAACAAACGAAAATTTTCCCTTTGAGTGACACGAGTGCGTCAAATAGTGGAAGCGTGCAGCTCTCATTAGTAGGTATTCACGCTATCCGCTTTGTTTCTTTACTCTGTGGTGATGCTGTATACATCGAACTTGCTTACCATTCATCTCTTTCTCTACAGCACAGTGTAAAGGAAGGTTGAGCCCTGTATCACCAAGTGTATTAACCTTTTTTTTATATTTCAACTTGTGCGGTGGTTAAGCCAAGAATACAATAATAAGATAATTTGGCATTTCCAGCAGCGCTGTTCCTGTAAAAAAAAGTACTCTTGGTTCATCTGTTTAGTGATGAATGAACGTATAAGCTGATCTCAGGATGCACTTGTACGGGAATTGAAATACCAGCTTTGCACTTCATATTCTCTGTAGTGGTTTATTGTCAGATATACTATAATAATGTGAGCGTTGAAATTACTTTGGTGGTATTCCTAAAGTTGCTTATTTCTTAGTTGATCTCGATAGAAAATTTATTGGTGACTAAGCTATCTGAAATTATCTGATATCGCCTTTATATGGTAAACATCGAATAAATGTCTATGATTTGCCTGTGGCGCAATAGTAGGGTGAGAGCAGCCTGGTTTTGAGTTTTGCTCTGAAGTCTACTAACGTCGCGGTTAACTGAAGTGAATTCTTTTATTTACGTTGTTCCTTCTTGGCGGATCTCTTTATTTCCAAACGTATTTCTCCCTGGTGCAGCCATCGAAGCTAACTATCGTGAATCCATTTTGCGTGAGAACTTTTAAACGGACGAGTTAGCTCGATTATTGGTTTCAGCCGGACGCTTCGGGCTGTTAGTGAAGAAGTTGCACTGTCACGCGGCGAATTGCGCTCAGCTGGAGGGGAGCCTGCGAAGACTGTGTCGCAAACATCTCCCTCTATATTAGTAGTAGCAGCTCCTTTCATGGTTTGAAATACTTACCTGTCGTGAATATTTTCTCGTACGTTGTTTGTTCAAGAAATTTTATAGTTTCCGTGTTGCATGGGCATTATATTCAAGCCGCTAGCAAGAAACAGTAAGACATCAGATATGAGTTGGCTGTCAGTGCGCTCGGTTCCACTTAATAATAATTTCCTCCTTACAACTAGCTACTTTTTTAATATAAAATGAGATATTCCACGCCCTAACGGCGCACGAGCCTGTGGTTAAAGAGACAGGAATAGTTCGGCGCGATATAGGCAGTGTGCCACTGAAGTGCTAGTAAAATTGCTACTATGTACTAGGTTCCCATCAGTGCTACATTAAATGAGTATATGGAGCTGCCATTGACGCTGCGTCCAATAGTCACGCTTCCATCCCGTATATGGTATTGATTCTAAAATTAATTTCCACCTTTCGTTTAGTGCTCGGTTGTATTTGACTTTCCGGATATTTTTCTCTCGTATCTAGTCCGCAATGTCACGGATCACCAAGCTTCCAGGAAGTTGGCTTACAGGAGAGTCGGAGAAGCCAAATCTGTATCGTAGCTGTTAGCCTGCAGTGTATGCCTAATACCGATAGGTGGCAGGCACGACTGCCTGTTTGAGAAAAAAAAATTATATATTGTGGAAGGAACACTAAAGTCGAATTGTTCCTTCGTTTTTTTTTTTTTTTTTTTTTTT
>LQNS02278178.1:5456581-5469636 GCA_001587735.2 Parhyale hawaiensis | reverse complement strand
CCCAGCACTGTGAACCCGTTAAAACATATAGAATAATAGGAGAACCAGTCCTTGCGCACCTAACCCAAGGTTCTCGGAAGGGGATGTACCTCTATCAGGCCATAACGAAATATATATATATATATATACATTCAATAAACAATAGGAATGAGACTAGCTCACTACACGTACGATTCTACGAGACTTCTAAATTTTTTCGACAGCTGTTCACGAGGTACCGGCCTTGTGCGTTAACACAGTTTCCCCGTGTTAGTATTAGGGTGCTGTGCGCTTTGTAACGTTATCAACGCGTTTATTTGAGGCAACAAATGTTTTTCTTTTACTTCGTATGTGGATACACAATATGGGGGTGACCTCCAAAAGGATGATGGTTCTTTTCGCTCAGCTGTATTGGACTTGATTCAATTTTTCATTTTTTGGTCTGTGTAATTTCATGTGCTTCGCTCAGTCAGCAGTTTTCTTCTATTCCAGAATTAAAAGCAGTGATCTGACTTAACTTACTGATAATGGGTGAATTCCCTAAGCGTTCGTTGCAACCAATGGACGCATAAAGTAAATTTCGATCCTTTATTCCCGAAGCGTTCCTTCTAACTAGAGCTAGGACACAGCTCTTGAAAAAGAGCTGCAGTAGCGGCTAAAAGGAGCACTTGTAGCGCTTAAAGTGTGCAAGAGTAGCTATAGGAAAGGGCATCAGGAGCACTTATGTGAGAGTTTGGAGCAGCTACCGGAGCATTTAGAGCACGTACGGGAGCATTTAGAGCACTTATAGGAGCGCTTGGAGCAGTTGCTGGAGAGTTTTGGGCAGTTATCGGAGCGATTTGTGGACCAAAGTATAATTTACTCACCTATGGGAGTAAGAATTTAAACGAGGTTTTGCTTTTGAAAATATTTTGGAGGGATTCAGTACAAGAATTATCCTGAAAAACCAAACTATGCAGGGTGTTGTGTAATTCGCTGCACATATGTTTTACCATATATAGAAAAACGCAAATTAAAAGATTTTCACGAGTGACAAAAATCTCAATACTCCTTCGTTTTCAAGAAATGCCGACCTGAAACACTTGAAGGGAGGTTTCGGGCGAAAACGAAAACTTTTTTTTTTATTCTTATACCGATTTGAATGCAACTTGGCATATATACCTTCGTATAATCGGAAAAGAAATTGTTTTTACTCCTGTACTTTTTTTTTATTTTCCCCATAGAAAACGAGTTATTCGAAAAAAATGGCAAAGAGGAGGCGAGGGAAAACCCTACTCATACAGTGCTTGAGCTAGCCACAAAGACGATTTTGGTATCAAAAGAATCGAAATTTGATCCTCTATCACGGTCAAGTATTTCGGGTTGATTTTCGAAATAGTTCTAGAAAATTAAATTCTGATTCTTTCAGTATGATACCATAAGTCATCTGTAGCTAAAAAAAATACTGTAGGATGAGTAAGGTTTCTCCAGCCCCACTTTTGCCGTTTTCTTTGAATAACTCGTTTCTATGAAGAAAATGAAACAAAGTACACGGGTAGAAACAGTTTCTTTTTCAAATTCACGTATCTATACCTAGTCTCGTTCAAGTCGGTAAAAAATGAAAAGTTTTTATTTTCGCCCGAGCCCTCCCCTTAAGTATTTCAGGTCATGTCTCGAAAACAAAGGAAACTTGAAGTTTTCGTCACTCCTGAAAATCGTTTTATTTTGCGTTTTTTCTATAGATGGTTGGATATGTGCTTCGAATTAAATAACACCTTGTAGGCCTATATATCTATAAAAAATCATGAACTGACCATGCACGTCGAATTCATCTTCCATTGTGCCATTTTATTCGTTAGTGTGTCATAGTATGGGGGAACTCATAATAAAGTCATCCCGCTCCCAAGAAGTTCCCTACTTTAATCATTCTACCACATTCAAACTGATAGACGTCTTGTCAATGTGTATTGAATTTTGTTGTTGGCGTTTATTTATGCTTGGATCAAACTCGTTTATATTCAATGCACTTGAAAGTACGGCTCACCACCTGCTACTACTGCTCCGTTTATTTGAGATTGCTCTAACTTTGCGTGCAGTTAGAGTCAAATAGAATACTAAGGAGCACTTTGGAGCCTTTATAGCGTTTGGAGCACTTATAACGCTGGTAGCATTTTACGTTAAATATTCCAATGTCCGAGCTCTACTTATAACCCATTAATGCGTGAAGTAAACCTTCATAACCGGGGTCTGTATCAATCCACTTTAACGCATAAAGTAAACCTTTATTTATTGTACGAGTAGCAACAACTAATTAAAGTTGATACCGTCCAGAAATATCGTGTGTATGTGATAATGGGTTCATTACTTTATTAACTGACTACTATTTGAAAAAGGCGGATGTTTATACATACAGTAGCGGCCGTAATGGTTCGGACACCTAAAAGTTAATCAAAAAATCTTTTACTACTTCAATATTATTGGAGGCATTGAAGTGTAATTTTACACAAGTTAAGCAACATGTCATAGCAAAATTGCGTTAAAATTTCAGGTGTTAAGGGGAAATAAAATAAAAGTTACAAGCAAATGAATTATAATAGTAAGAATTTAGTCTGGACAAAAAAAGTTTGGACACTTGATTTTTTCCATTTTATGTTAAAAAAAAATGTTGCCAGAGAAAGAGTTATGTAGGTTGGGTTTAACACACTTGCAGTCATTATCGATTCAATATCCGCTCTATCAACATGCCTTGGGGAGTCCCTACACTTTCTTCAATTCGTGAGTTAATCGTGAAATTGTGTCATGATGATAAACTTTCAATAAGGGCAATAGCAGACAAAGTTAATCGACCTAATAGTGTGGTTAGTGATATACTAACTAAATGTGACCAGAATGGTTCTAGTACCACTGGTGTTTCAAGTGGTAGACCACGCAGAACCTCGAGAAGAGAGGATAGTGTGTTGCTTAGATTGTCAACGAAGAATAGGTTAAAACTCGCAGCAGGGATTTCCCGTGAAGCGAATGATACGCATGGAATCAAGGTGTCTAGGAAGACAGTTTCACGCCGCCTAAAAGAAGCAGACTTGCATCCGAGAACTCCAGTAATCAAGCCTTTAATGAGCAAGAAGAACAGAAATGCTCGGATGAATTATGCAACAAAACGCGTTCTTTGGACTCAAGAAGACTGGTCTAAGGTTGATTTTTATCGATGAATCTAAGTTCAATTTATTTGGCTCCGATGGCAAAAGATTTGTTCGTCGTTCAACTGGTGAAAAATTGTCCACAAATTGCGTCAAGTCAAGTGTAAAGTTTGGCGGCGGAAGCGTTATGGTCTTCGGTATGATCTCAGCACGCGGCACGGGTCCCTTAGTTCGTCTGCAAGGAAAAGTAAACGCACAGGTACCTATACAAGGAACTTTTACAAAAACATGTAGCTAGTGCCGATCTTCAAAGCCTTTTCAACTCATAAACCAATATTTATGCAAGATATAGCTCCCTGTTGCAATTTGGTCAGCTCTTGTGGTAGACGATGTCAAGCTGTTATCGACAGTAAAGGGTACCACACAAAGTACTAAATGCTAAAAAGTTAAATTCATAACGTAGTTCGCATTTGTAGCCTCATTTCATGTGTTTAATTATTATTCTTGAATGTTGTCCAAACTTTTTTGTCCAGACTAAATTCTTACTATTACAATTCATTTGCTTGTGACTTTTGTTTTATTTATCCTGAACAGCTAAAATTTTAACACAATTTAGCTATGACATGTTGCTCAATTTGTGTAAAATTACACTTCAGTGCCTTCAATAATATTGAAGTATTCAAAGATTTTCTGATGAGTTTTTAGGTGTCCGAACCATTATGGCCGCTAATGTATTTTATATTTTTTACCTTATTGTTAAGCATCTAAATTGAACCTGATTGCATCCACTCATGTCGTAAGTCAGTACGTGCTTAATTTTTTGTGTGCGTAGTCCGTATCTTAGCATCGAAGCAGTAGTGATGATTATGGTGCTGCGGTGCAACTAATATTAGCCACGCGTAGGTGGTTGCAACTACTAATAACTAGCTAAGCAATGTTTCACAGACCTGGGAGAACCCAAATCATGTTGACGAGTCCACGGGCGAGAAGGGAGACAACGACCCCATTGATGTGTGCGAGATTGGTTACAGAGTCGCCAAGCCTGGTGAAGTGCTTCAAGTCAAGGTGAGTGTCTCGTTTGTGCTGTTTAGTCTTTAACTTACTAGCTGTGTAGCGTCAAGCGTCAGCTTAAAGAACTTTTCTCAAAGCGAAGCCCCCGCGTATTACTCTCGAAATAAGCCCGAACAGGAAGGACGAACACAATTTGCTGCTAGCCTATCAGGGGCGACAGGACGGGTCATAGGGTCAGGTTCGCCCATCCTAAGTTATGAGGAAGAGCGCTCCCTGGAGGATCTCGTAGGCTACTTTAGCCTTATCTGGATAGTGGACCTCCTTCATACTCACTTTGCTTCCTACCATTTTCGTGCTCCTACTCCTACTTATAGTTTGTGTTTTGTTCTGCCCCTTAGAACTTTCTCCTCCCAACATGATGTGCCATGGTCACTGATTCTCTATAGGAACACCATTGTGATGAGTTCCACGTTTCTCTAGACATTCGTAGTGTCCTTTCTTTCTTCTTCTGCGTGGTCGCCGTTACAGTCGAGACGGAGGCTTAAACCTTTCAGAAAAATAATATAGTTTACTAGACCATAACACTGCAAACTACTGAAACTAGAGCTCTCTGATAACACATACCTCCGCCAAGCAATGCAATTTTAGCAAAAAATCACATTGGTCCCGAAACCAGAATGTATTTTTTATCAAAATTTGGTCATTTGTGACTCTTGGGATTAATAAGTCTTTTTAATTTTCTTGAAGATCCGTCCGGAACATGATGAGTTATATCCTGAAAAACATAGTCAAACACGCAAACGAACAAACTGGTCATCACAAAAATTTGGTCATTTGTGCCTTTTAACATTTCTAACGGTTCCTACAAATTTCAGGCATATCCGTCCCAAACTTTCTGAGTTATGTTCCAACAAACATTAGTCAAATACACAAACGGACAAGCTGATCATCGCCAAAATGATGTCATTTGTGTCATAAATTTCTAACAATGCCTGCAAATATCGTAAAGCTTCGTTCATAACTTATTGGGTTATATTGCTGACAAAAGAAAATCTAACATTGAAACAAACGGACGAGCGGATGATCACAAAAATTTGGTCATTTGCTCATCGTAACATTGCTAACAATTCGCGCAAATGGATGAAAATCCGTCATGAAGTTCTTGAGTTATGTTACCAAGATTGTTTGCACTGGTCGTGTTACACTGTTTTTCGCTAATGATTCTTAAATGAATCATCGGATCACTTTGGTATTTCAACGCAAAGCCTTTTATACCCCTACCTAATTCATGTCCACATAGCATATTGCTATATGTGTTTACAGAGGAGTTTTCTCGTGGGTTCCTGGCTTCAGCTTAACATAGGCTTAATGTACACGAGTAAACTCCTCTCGAAACACATATAGCAATATGCTATGTGGGCCATAATTAGGTAGGGGTGTAAAAGGCTATGCGTTGCAATACCATAGTGATCCGACAATTCGTTTAAGCATTATTAGCGAAAAACAGTGTAACACGGCCAGTGCAAACTGTAGTAGGGTACACAGACAGTTAAGCGGCTCTTCACCAAAAGCTATTTATCTGTTTCTCTTAACATGCCTAAGAATCCCCGGAAGTTTTGTAAAGATCCGTCCTTAACTTGTTGCGTTGTGTTTGTGACCGACCGACAAATAGGCGAACTTTATAAAAACATGACCTCTTCGCGGAGGTAAAAATTTGCCGATATCAACGTTAGATTAAAAATGCAGTTAACAAATCTTTCAGTTACGAGCTGCTTGCCTACGGTGTGGAGGGTGTTTAAATTAACGTATTACTCCAATTGCACATTTCTTCATTTGCGCAGGTTCTAGGTATTCTGGCCATGTTGGACGAAGGTGAGACGGATTGGAAGGTGATTGCTATCGACGTAAACGACCCTCTGGCTCCTCAGCTCAGCGACATTAGTGACGTAGAGCAACACATGCCCGGCTTCCTCAAAGCCACCGTCGAGTGGTTCAAACTTTACAAAGTCCCTGACGGCAAACCCGAGAACCAGTTTGCCTTTAATGGAGAAGCTAAAGACCGAGAATTTGCTCACCAAGTAAGTGCCCTTGTTTGTGTAGCCAGTTCTTGTTTTTGTGTGCTTGCACTTCATCGTTGATTGATGCATTCCTTCTCTGGCTCTGACATGGAGGCAAATGGTAACTAGTTATTGAAAATGCTCTTCGGTGAACTTTTGCTTTCCCATGCGTTGTTTAACAAGTTAACAACTCCTGCGCCCTCAGGGGTATAGGTATTCTGGTGGGGGCTTTCCCTGCCACAAATTTTTGGGCCTCACGCAGCTTGCCGCAGTTCCTGCTGACGAGGTTAGTTTTGTATAGTTAGTTAGGCTCTCAGTACTTCCCCTTCTGTTTCGAGAGGTGGCCGACCTATTCCCGCTAGACTTTTACCTTCTTGTTTTTCGTTTCCTCCCTCTGTGCGGCGTACCTGAGCGAAAGCGTTCAGCCGTGTCCGGGGGTTAGAGGTGCACAACTTGCCCCCTTTTTCCTGTCAGTAGCGCACTAACCACTCTGAAACCTCCCGGTAGAAAAGCAGAGACCATAATTATTGATAATTTAAAACGAGACGCACCTCGCGTCCTAGTGTCGCACGAGTCTGTGTTAAACCACAGGAGCTGGTTTAGGCTCAGTGCAGGGCGTCAGTGATTGGACATCTAGCTGACCGCCAACCTATAGCCCGGAGGGCGCAGCGGTCTGTAGAACCGAGGTTTGGGGAATCTCTCACCGCAGGAGGAATAGGGTGAGGCCCTTCAATCCTCCAGCCTATCCTACAAGCCCCAGCTATATTGAGTAGGTAGTTCAAGGTTGCTTCAGTTTCCAGATGGTAGTGGGGTGATATTTTGGGTAGGGAATAGATGATTCATAACGAACTGGTAAGACCATTGTGAGTTCCAGAATATGTTGAGATCACTAGCAAAACTAACACCCGGCTTCTGGTTGAATATTCAACCCGTCACCAAGATCTGTTACTTGCACGCAGACGTCAGTTGATATTTATTCATGATGATGCAACATCAAACCTGGCAAAGGCTGCCATTTCATTCTTAAATACCCCGACCATCAAAGGAGAACATCTCATCACTTGGCCTCCTGCTTCATCTGTCCTAATCCCCATTGAACAGCTCTTGTTCATATTGGAACTGGAGGTATATGACAGAGGTTCTTAGTGTACATACGAGGAAGGGGAGCTTGTGGGGGAGATATCAAAAGTGTCACTGTGTCCGTATCAGCTGCTCAGATTAGTCGTATTACAATTCCTGTGGACAAACAACTATTTGATGTGATATCCAAGCATGGAAATTATGTTGACTTGACAGATGCAGTCACATCTGCGATAGCACACTTTTGCTATCATGTATTTATCACCCGCAAACGAAATGAGAGAACTGATGTTTTCATTGAAGCTTGAAGTATATTTTCTCCACCGAAAAAGAGAGAGAAGGAGTTGAGCAATGTTCATAATATTTTGCGGGAGTCAGGTGGGTTGACCTAGATGTGACAAATGCCAAGACTAGAGTTAGCTGGCCATCGATTATGACGGCGTTGAACTTTGCCCCCTCTCCCCACCGCGGGTGATGGTCTTACGCCCTTGTACGTTCCAGTTTGCTGATATTGTGTTCCTATATGTTTCCTCAAATACATTAAACGGTACAGGGAATATATCTTGGTTTATTGGCTTGCAAATGATATTTTCACCACTTGCAGTAAAGCAGGACACATTTAAAAACAAAGCAAAACCCTTTAGTTGATATGTCGTTAATATCCTGTATCAATCGTGTTGAAACTTTTCTGAATGTTCCTAATTGCTAGAACATGCTCTGCATTGAAGCTCATTTCGATACTGTGTCTCTTACTAAAACTATTTTGAAAGAAGGAACTTGTAAAATCGTAATACGCAGTTCATTAGACGGCAAGCGAGTCTGACATCAGCCGAACAAACTAACATAGTATTGCCGATTTTTAAGATATTTATGGGCAGCGCGGTTGATAGATCGAACGCATGGTAGCACCTTTTATTTGATGCGCCGCCCTTTTTGGCCTGGAAATTCTGTTGTCTAAGAAGTAGTTAATTGAAACTATGAAATGGTTTAAAATAGGAAGCGTTAACTCTTATTCCTATCTTTGTGTTCCTTAGTGGGCATAGAATGGGCCTTGAGCAATTGAGTTAGTAGTATCATGCGTCCATTCTGTGTTATAATATTGCCTCTAGAGGAACGCTTGTGTTACCTTAGCCTCAGTTAGGCCTTCGGACGTCTGTCATTCGTGCCCACTGTTTTGTTTTTCATACTCCTCATGATACTTGTTCTGCTCTTCCTCTTCTTTTCTAGCTAACTGATCTTGTAAAAGAACACCCCTTGTGCCTCGGTTTCACGCTTCTTTAGACATAACTGTATATCCCTTTTCACGAGGCAGTATAGTATCTTTAGGCTGGTGCATCGTGCTAATAAAAAACTCTAGAAGGAAATAACCATTCTTGCAGATCATTTTAGGAACGCACGTGCAGTGGCGTGACCTCATTTCTGGCAAGTCTGACAAAGGTGAGCTGGACATCAGTTCCGTCGCTGTGCCTTACGCTGCGTCTCGTCTCACCCCCGAGGAGGCTTCCAAGATCATCGCCGCCACCGCCGACGTGGGAGAGGCCGCTTCTACTGATCCTAAGGGTGAGTGTTCTTACCAGGCTTGTGACCCTGACTTGCATATAATATGCTGCATATACACGGCAAAACTGTATGCATATTTTGCATAGTATATGCGTCTTTTGAACATTGCATATTTACCACAATGCATACAATATGCATGTGCATAATTTATGCAAGTATAATTTGCATATAATATGCACGTGCATATGTGATGCAAGTGACAGTTGCATATAATATGTACATGCATATTTATGCATAGTGCGTCACTATGTATGTCCATATTTTATGCTGATAAATTCCTAATCAAAGTAAAAAATAACGTTGAAGTGGTAAATAAATATACTCCTTCGACTAGGGATCAGTAATTGCTAATGGTAAATGGCGAGAAAGATGAAATATACCTGCTGTAATACTTTATTAAGAAGTGTACATTTTTATCAAATATAAGTTTTTCAGTCGATCAAAATTATAAGACCTCTAACAGAAATCGTAGCTAGCCTTTCGACAAGGTCTTTGAGATGAGCAAAGTTTGAACTTAGTAATGAGTACTGCCTCTATTCTTGTTGACCTCAAAAATTCTTTGTGGCATACTAGAAGTAAGGGTTTCCCAGAGAGTTGACGGAGTTCGTTTAGGCCCGCTGCAGACGATAGTCTTTTGTCCTGTGTTTTCACTTCACCGCGTTCGAATGCGTTACTCTGTTGGTGTAAAGAAGAAAAAACAACACTGCTTCTAGAGATGACATTCGCTTAAAATTTGAAAATTATGCTAGACACTGCACTAGTGTCACGGGCTAAGCCAGAAAATACGACGGTAAACATTTTATCGGAACTTTTGATAGAATCACAGACGTGTTTGTAAGGACACTGCGAAATTTTTGAACGCGGTGAAGTGAAAATACAGGACAAAAGACTATCGTTTGCAGCGGCCTTTACTGTCCCAAATTGTTTACCATTTCCGTAAACATCTCTCGCCATCCATCCCAAAAATGTTCTGTTGGGTTCAAGTATAGCGAACGTGCTGGATGACGTAAAAGAGGGACCCCAGTTTTTTGAAGGAAGGTCGTGGTCTGGCCGGCCGTGTGGACTGCTGCATTATCCTGCTGGGAAAATCTTTCCTCACCAGGCAAGCGAGGGCCTTCCGTCGACAAAGTTGATATCTGTAACATGCCGACGTAACCAGCAGCTGTTTACTGACCCTGGACCTCCAAAGGCTTCATTGCTCGTCTGTAAGAATAGGACATCATAATGGAGCCACCGTGCACCGCTGTGGCACTTGGAAAACATTTCAGGAGGCATTTCTTTGTCATGCCTGTACCGTTGGAAGCCGTCAGGGCCATCCAGATTGAACTTTCATTTCGCCAGAAAACAAAACTTTAGACCACTTTTCAACGTCCCATGTTTGGTGCTCTCCAGTAACTGTAAACGGTTCACTTTGTGACGCGGAAACAACAGAGGACCTTTCAGATGCTTTTGGTTCTTCATGACTTTTGTGGTGTTACCTGATGGTTATTGAACTGCCATCAGCATCTGTGACTGCCGTGATTAGCCTGGAAGACCGTCCTTTGTCTTAAGAAACAATCCATTAAATTCTCCTACGCAATGCAGGGTAAATTTTTGTCGGTCTACCTCTAGATTTGCTGTTCCAAAGCTCTCAAGGTCCTTTAGGAAACTGCAAGTCACAGTTTAACTGCGGTGAATCTCAGCTGCGACCAACCTTGCCTATGCCGTTCAACAATTCGACCACATTCTAATTCGAAGAGTTTGCTTGCTTTGGCCATGGTGACACCTGCACACTATCAGTGCAAGCCTGTAATTGATCCGAAGCGCCGGAAATTACAACAGAGCTATTCATTTATTACCCTAGTCTGATAATTTTGATCAACTGAATTATTCATTACTTGACGAAGATGTAGAGTAACTTAATTGTTACTGGCGGTATATTTTGTGTTTCTCACCTTTTACCTATAGGAATTACTGATCCCTAGTCGAAGGAGTTTATTTATCGCTAAAACTTTATTTTCTATATTTTAAGGTGGTTTTGGACTTTTGATGAGCAGTTTATTTGCAGCATGAAAATTATATACACTGTAAAAGTTTTCCAAAGTGCATATTTTATGCAGGAACCTTCTGCATATTTTATGCAAGAACGCTCTGTATATTTTATGCAAGCGCATAATGTATGTACCCTGTGCATATATGCAACTTTTTTGTAGAACGTTTGCATATTTGCACAGTCACAACCCAAGTTATTACAGGATTTTAAAAACTCCCTTTATCAACTTTACTGGTAGCTACGTACGAAGTGTTTTGTTATCTTTGGTGAAGGGACGTTTCGCTACTAGTGACGAGGATTCGATCTCTGGGATACTATTAGTATAACTGTATTCTAGCAGTACCGCACCTTCTCGTGGTGGTACCGTTAGTATACCTACTTGACATCTTCTGTCTTCTTTCTTAGATATTTTTCTTTTTCCATCACAATCTGATGTGTAGGTAGAACCAACGCAGTCAGCGCATGGTCTTACCGGACCGTGGTTTTCCTTTTTATTTTGTGTTTCTGACTAACTGATAGATGGTCGGAAGAACTGAAATTGAGATAATGCCGTATCAGCCCCCCCCCCCCGGACGCACTGGCGGAAGGGTGGGCGATAAACAGACACCAGTGAGAACGTAGACGGTTGGAAAAGGACCACGAGTCCAATTTCCCGTTTAAGCAGGGAGTGCAACGAAACGTCAAACGTTTCTTTGATATCTCCACCAGAAGGGAGACGACATCAGTGGTATAGATATCATAAGTCCTTCCACTTTCATACTCCTACTGATCTTACTGTTGTCTGTTCTTCCTCTTCTTTCCCGACTTGCTGTTCCCATGCTCGTTGATCCTGTGTGGGAACACCTTCGTGCATGGGTTCCCCGGTTTTCTGTCGACATACTACTATATGTCCCTTCCTTTTCCTCTCTTAGAAGAGCTTAGTACTTATTTAGGGAGGCTTAAATCTTCTTATAATACCTAATACCTAAGATATCATAAGAGCTCACAGCGGCCTGCAGCGGACGCTGGGAGGCAAGCCTGCTAACGTTACAGAGACGAGGGGTTAAGTTCAGACTACATTACTGCAGGGGAAAGTATTATCTACAATTTAGCCATTAAACAGTGTATGATGAAATCAGCACTTTTTTTTTAGGTATTACGGTACCCATGAAAGAAGTTTTGAAGTCTGGCAAGTGCTATTTTCGTTTTTTATGCTTGAATTATCTTGTAGGATAGGAATTTTTATTTGGTCCATAACATCAGTTTGTAGCATATCATTGACATTATTCGTTCTCAATTCTTTCAGTGGATCAGTGGCATTACGTCAACATGAAGTGAGATCGTACCGGCGAGTGGACCCTCTTGTGATACTACGATAAACTGGTAACGTTCAGTGCCGTGATTTGTTAATCTTTTATTTTAATTTATATACGTATTACACTTTGTCTAACGTTGGTGCACTAAATTTCAAACTATTGTTCTTCCAAGGGATGTATTGTACGAGCCAAGGATACAGTGAAATAAAGGAGACTCTTGAAAATCTGTATTTTTAAAGTTAACAAACGCAACAAGTAATGTTCTTTCCTATCAACAATAGAAGCCGTATTTTATCCACGAAAAACGTCTAGCTAGGCGCTTTGGAGCAACCCATATATGCAAAGACCTGAAACTGCAGCAGTGGGTGGCAAAATATTGCGACCACATTCCAACACTGCAATTATGGGAGACATAGCCTATTCGAGCGTCTTCCCGGTCATTGGCAAGGGTGTTTGGCTGTCTCAGGTCGTGCACAGTGCGCCTCCTAATACAAGGCCCTTCAATAGCAAAGATTTTCCAAAATCCTTACACCAAGAACTTTCCTAAAATGTATATAAAACAATATCAGGTGATGCGGCGGCTGTCAAACGGATATTATGAGTATGTGGTTATTAATATTAGACGAGTTCTCAACTTCATGATATTACATTACTCTCTGTTATCCCAACTATTAAAATTGACACTTGAATAAAATCTCAGCTGCTCAAATTACTACGACAAAATAACGGAAGTAACCGCTCGCTACTCTCTACGCTTGTCAGACTCCAGTGAAATAGATTGGTGTACGGCCCAAACAACGCTTAAATCTACTGCATATGCCACACCTATTCAGATGAGGCTCAGTGGCCTGTCACGCACACGTAGACAACATTTGCCGCAATAACGGAGGGAGCGAGGAGGAGGGGGGGGAAGCAGGGGGCGTTA
>LQNS02278178.1:5432601-5456576 GCA_001587735.2 Parhyale hawaiensis | reverse complement strand
GAGGAGGAGGGGGGGGAAGCAGGGGGCGTTAGGGCGGGCCGGGAGGGGAAAGGGAAAAGGGGAATTAAGTGCCCTTGGGAGTGAGGCTGATAGGGGAAGGAAAGGTTCACACAAGAGGGGACCGAGATAAAGGGCGAGAGGAAAAGGGAGTCATTGAAAAGAACTTTCGATATGAATCGTGCGTGCTGGCGAACCATTTCCTTATTATTATGTTCACCATTATAAGAACAGTTAGAATTAGAAACATTATCCACTAAAATCAGCGTATATGTGGTAGACACAGAGGCCTTTGCTGTAGGGCAAAACAAAATCATAGCAAAAATAATAAGACACTTAAAAGACTCTATCCTCACAATGATTGTACACTGTTGCAAACTAATAAATCGAAGCAACCTATTCAGTACTCTACGAAATAATTTTTCTAAAATCCGTAAATATTTAACCTGGGACAAACTTTTTAGGCTAGGCTTATGGGGAGAACAAACCGAGAATTCGGAAACATGTTCAGTAAACGACTAAGTTAGATAATGACAAGTAACCCACACGCGAACTTGACAGTCGGGACAAGATATTTCCAGAAAGCTGGAATGTGAATTATATTTACTTCACAAAATTAGAGACTGGCGTTCTAGAAGGGTTGTGCTTAGACTTTAGATGTTCCTTTACTCATGAAGACGGGCCGCAAAAAAATGAAGCACAGCGGAAGATTCAGTCGCTTGTACTTATGCTAACCTAACAAGACGACTACTGAATGAAAAATGAGCGTATAATGCAGGCGCAAAGCAAAGACAGAATTATCACAAAAATCGTCGCCAACAAAACTTGCGAAATGTGATCTACAAACTAGACTTCATCGTTCGTGCCTGCAGCCAAGCGAATACTGCAGTTGAGTTAAACATTCGTCTGACTGTTCCACCACAGTTAGATGATCACCACACTTTTTCTTCCATCACTGAGCTCACAACACCACCACTCGCATTCACTTACAGCACACACACGCACTGTCTAGTGGAGCACCCTACAAGGTCAGGCTTAGACGCTGGTTACATATATGTAGTACCACATGACTACAAAGTTTCTCCACACACTCCACCAATACTACCTACGCTCACAGTACCCTCCACCAATGCACTATTCAAGATTATTATTATAAATGCAAAGCCACAGCGGCTAAGAGTGCCTGACACGAGCAGAGTCTCTCTGAACGAGACGTGAAAACTCCACACGCTGGCATTCTTTCATGAACATCATATATGCCAAACAATACTGACAAACATAAACAAAACAACTGTATAGACTATCAGGAACAGCCAACATGATTTGCTTTAGAAAACAAGAACCAAGAACATTCAAATATACAAGTCCACAAGTTCTTTAAGTTACGTAGGTTACCATCACTACAAGTATATTAATTTGTCCATAGTAATATTCAACAGATCTAACCCTCTGGCGAAACCCTTTACCATTCCTATAATTGCTAGACTATGCAATAACAACCCTTACTATACACAAGACTATTAACAGGGGGGACATGAGAAACGAAGGTTGTGGTAGACTGTACAGAAGAGTCCCGGCAATAAATCCGGTGTAGTGTACCGGGCGTCTAATGCTCAACACCAACGACGAAGTTCATTCATCAGCACGATCGGTAAACCTTACCAAAAAGATAATATAACACTAATTCTGGGTAGTAAGTACATAATCCTAATCACTTTGTTTCACATGCTAAGAGGTGATCAATTCATGATAGTACTGGGTCACTGTTTCTGTCTAAACTGCCAGGTTAAATTCTCCCAGTAAGATTTGTAGACACGTGACTGTTTCTTTACTTGAAAGTTGCGGAGATCCATACACTCGATTACTTGAGAGCGGATACAATTCGAGACAGTGTAAAACACTGAGAGTTAAATATAGTAAAAGTAATAGTAGATAACAGTAGTCCATTACAGACATAAGCAGATAAGTATTTTGAGGTATGAAGTAGAGCGGTACCTTTTTTCTAAAAATGTTCAGTTTTGACTAACACCACATCACAAATGTATCATCATTCTAATATTTTTGGACCAATCAGCATTAACAATAAGCTTCATGAAGTTCACGCAAATAGGAGAGTTACTTCATTCAGTCCAAAGTAGGTCCATTAGTCGTACACTGCAGCAAACGTTTGCTTGCCTTATACACGTAGCGCTTGATGTTAAGACTCGAGACAATGAGTTTACACGGCCGTTTCTGTATGACTATGAGAGGATAGCCGCTCCACGTCAATTTCTGGCACTGTTAGCTCTTCGGGCTCGGGGCACATATCAGCATATTCCAAGGACGAACCCTGAGAGAGACGTTTGTTGAGCGATGATTGCTTCTTCAACACCGCAGCGAGGTTCGGGTTCGACGGACGGGCATCCAGACCCTGTCGGAACGCATTAACAACTCGAATCTGAAAAAGACGGGAAAACTAATCAGCTATCAATGCAGTGATGGCATATTGATGAGCTCTATTTATATGTCACTGAGCAAATTTTCAGTCAAACAATGATCAAATCAAACTTCCTAATGATCCGATATAAATTTTGTCACAGTATTATTATGATGACAAAAACTTCAATCAAAACACGTCTTTCAATTTTGTCCAAGTGTCAGTCTAATTTAACTTCAAATTTCAGACTAAATGCCTGAAGGCATTACTAATAATAAATGTCTAGATAGCAAATAGAGATAATGATGGACAAAAGAAGCGTTAAGAGTTGTTAGTGAGAAAACCACCAAAACCCAATAACGCTGGCATGCTGTCACAGATTTCCATAAGCATGCTACAACACACATAAAACTAACAGATTTTGAGTTATGGCCACACCACTTAAATCAGCAGTCGATTTGTGATTTAGGAATTAGTAATTTATTGTGAGCGAAAAGAGTGACGGGATATATATATATATATACAGATATTGACGTGGGCACTGGCGACAGGGATGATTTATATTTATGCCTCCCAACAAAGATGCGAGGGAAGGAAGGAGCATCAGCAGCAGCAGCAGGAATATTTTTTGGTCAATTGTACCGCGATGTATTTACACACGGATGATAGTCTTGACATCATCACACATGAATGAAAAAAGTTAAAGCAGACATAATTAGAAACCTTACGCAGAACTAGATTATTGTATATTGGGAATGATGGCCGTATTGGTGAAATAAAAAATAAACAGCAACAGAAGTAATAAGAATGATATATGAAAAGTGGCGTTCAGTATTATCTTGTAATTTATAATAGGAGCATAGTAACAGGAGCGCGGGAAAGCACTGCACGTAGCTGCAAATTCAGTGGCGCATGTTGCAAGCGTGCAGGCAAGAGAATGTGTGCATGCAAGAAGGTCCACAAGCCATACATAAAGAGTGTTGCGTTGGTTGATGCACGAAGGAGTACAGTGCACCATGCAGCAATTACTGTCGCCAAGATCTTGGCCAAGAAACGCCTCCAAAATGCAGAAGGCAAGTGCTCCTAAATTATCAATGCACAATAACAACAAAAAAATGTTTCGTTTAGGTGCAAGTGTGCATCTAGCAAATCTGTGATATCGATGTGCCATAACGGAAGCATGTTGAACTAAAATAAAATTGCTGAAGACACCCGAAATCCCACGGAACAGAATACTCACAAGCAATACACGGGAGAAAAGAGAATACAAAAAAGTGATACGATTTACCCCAAACGATGAGTTTCTTTGCGATTGATGCTCTGATGCTCCACAACCATCACACTTGTCAAGGCAGCTACTACTGCATGCGACACCAATACACGGTGATGACCACCACCACAGCAACACATGCACGGTCGTGTCTATTCTAAACCACGTAACTCACAAAAGCTCGCGAATGAACTGCTAGTACATACGTGAAAAACTCAACGATCCCAAGATATACTTGGCTAATACGACAATGCACAGACGATATCAAACGTAAGAAACAGCTACAGAGAGAAAAACATTGAAGAGTACTGGAGTTCCTACATTCTAATCAAAAGGAGTTTAATTTACCACTGAAAGTGGCAGCGATGAACAGCTAAAAAGTCTACAAGAATGGGTCTCTTACACAAGTATACATTCGAGTAGGCACGAGGGTAGTCATGCTCGCTTGAATTATTGAGGGCAATAGGAAAATTTTATGGAAAGGGTTATTTTTTACATTATATTACAAATGTGATGAACTATATATAATATATATATTGAAAGGATGAATTAACCTCGTGAGGTATAAGTGAATTGTGTAAGAGACTGCCTAGACGAGGAAATAGGACGGTCCTCAAGTCCTAATCTTGTTGTCAATTCTAAATGAAAAATGTGGGCATTCAAATGGGGATAGTGACGTGAGCAAGCCTATGCTGGCTAGACCATAATAATGTATAAGGAAACGAGCAGCAGCAGCAGCAGCAGTGTAAAATAGACAAGAGGCAAAGAACTGAAGAACGAAACAATAAAGAGGCAGCAGCAATGTGATCGAGCTGTCACGAAGCTGGCCATATATAACGAAAGAATAGAAGAGAGAAAGAGTGAGAAGCAGAGCTGGGGACATGGTTAAGAAAGGAGAGGAGCTTACAGCCTGGTCAGTTGAGGTCTTGCTATACGGTACGGGAATGAGGCGCTCCTGCAACGTGCCACCGATCACCTGAACCATGAGAATTATTAGAGTTGGACTACTATGCGTAAGAATAGCAGCGGGACAGATAGAACGTGAGCGAGAGAAAAACAAAGATGGGGACAACACACGCTCGCTCTCACTGTCTCACGAATTTACACACACATACTAACACACAAACACACACACATCAGAGAAGAAAAGAAGCTCGGTAAGGAGAAGCAGCCTTCCGCTCTAGAGAACTATAACGCGGGCGATCTTCTGCTTCCGTCCCCTAGGAGTTATGTGAGGTCAATAAAGTGGCGGCGTCTACAGGATGTTACCACCTCATACGAGCAACAAAAATCCTTAAGAAAGCAAGGACAACAGATACAACAAAGTCCTAGCACTTCCTCATCTCCTGTATACGATTTCAATTCATGGGGTTTGCTGAACGGCGCCAAAAAATAGGTGAACCCAAGGGAAGGGAAGGGTAGGGCAGGGAAAGGTTTGGAAAGGGTAGCACGTCGCGCAGCAATGTGCATGTAGGTGTACGTATTTACAAATGATGAAATGTGTTAACACAGCGACGAATAATGATGACGATGAATGAAGGTTGAGCGATAGTAACAGCAGCAGCAGAAGTATAGCTATAATACATATATATATATATGAAATATATATATATATGGGATATATGGGGAAATTTATCGCTGGAGTGCCACAGACACAATACTACTAAACGGAGTATAGCAATGCAAACTGGCGAACAGTAACATTAAGGTTAGGTACAGTCTACACGACTTTAGTGCTTCAGAACTAGCTAAGCTGCACAGGATGTTTATATCATGTGAGAGGTGTAACAGCTTCAACTGAATCGCAACAATATACCGTACTACCCGTGGAATATTAAACTATTTCATCATTATTACTGTTATGTCTACTAACTATTCCATTAATACTTGAATTAATGAAAAACTCACACGGTAAAGTTACAGTGGTCATAATCACTTGTCTGAATTAGAATTTAAAAATCATGAACTCTCGAATAGTTTAAATGAAGTCTTTACGACAGCGCTGCAATAGCACGTGTAGGGGCAAGGACTCACAATATGAGCGGCTCCAGTTCGGTGGCAGTAGAAACACACCTCATGCACAAGGGTCACAAACTCCAACTAAGATGATAATAATGATAAGAATAATAATGATAATAATTATAAAATCCATCGGAAAAAGAGCTCAGCAGGGAGACCAGAGATAGGGCTACGGTGGGATGACTAGCGAGTGTTTAATATTACAGTGATTGTTATATATATAGGGAGCCTGATGAGGACAGGCTTTTATTAATGATTATATGGAGAGGAGGAGCAGAGCACTGCAGCAGCAGCAGTAGCGGACAGAGGGACAAACGCCACGGCTCGTGGCACTAAAATGTGTCAAAGCTACTCACAGACACGTGTGTACTTTGGGCTCATAGACAGTAACAGAGAGATAGAGACAGATAGTGTGAGAGAGAGTGAGTACTGCAAGGTCTGCCGAGGTCTCATACCTCACCCCCAGCATGCGCAACTGCCTCCTCATCCTCCTACCAGAGAAGATAACAAATGCCATTGCTCAGAACCGCAACATTGGCCAAGCCACAAACAACAAGAACAACAGCAGCAGCAGCAGAACCTTAAATTCATCATCTTAATACGTAAGAAAACACAAAAAAAGAGACGCTGCAAACATCTCAACACGAAAATGGTATGAGTCATATGTCATACAGTTAGTTGCGCTACAACGAGAAACCGCCATTGTAAGGGAATCTTTGGCATATCATAGGCATGAACTCAAGGTCATACACAAATTATAATAATAATAATTAAAATTAATTGTAATAACATTAAACAGAATAACTGTAATAAGAATTCTACTTCAATCAAATCATATAATGTCCTAATGGGGAAAGAAACACAAAATACAACAATCAACCAAATCGGAGGACGGTAAAGTTGGTAGGGCACTCACGCAAGGGAACCAAAAGACAGGAGAACCGACCAATGCAAAAGACAAACGGAAGTTGTTTTCTGAAACAAAGGCTCGGCACTTAGCTAGATGAAATGGACAAGTTAGGTTAGTTTGGACAGATGTGGATGGGAGGGCACGGAAGAGCTCAGCATGGAGGGTAGGTAATGCAGCAAGGATCAACAGCTGTAAGGAGCAAGGCAGTTCTCGTTTCAGAGTGCAAGCAGTCTCTGAATGCTGTAAAACCACTAGTTTGTCACGTCATGGACAGGTGGAGTGCGGTCAGTGATTGCGTCAGGGTTTTCTTTAATAATACCTTCAAAGGGTGGAGGAGTTGGTTATGCAGTAAATTAGGAAATCAATGACACTATTGATTAACACAGAAGGGTTCCAGCCACAGCCACATCAGATACCGTACGATGCAAGGCTTAACACAGCAACGGGTTCGTACAAATGAAAAGAAGCACAATCATCTGTAGCTTCGGGGACTTATGAGGGTGTCGAACACAAATGCAACACAGGATTATTACAGCGATGAAAGGAAGGCAGCCGCATGCAGTGCAATCCACGCCTCTAAGAGTCACAGAATTACAAGACACGGTTAGTCCTAAAACTGAAGATGAGCTAGCTAGTACGAAGTTAGTTACCATGACAACGCTAGTAAGGAGAGCGCACCACATCCACTGGTTAACCAAGAATGACTAGTAGTAGAGAATGAAGAGTAGTAGTAGTAGTAGTAGTAAAGTACATTTAGTCGAAGTAGGCAGTGGGAGAGGAAGAGGTGAACTCTTCTCTTAAGTTTGAGGAAGAGGAGAGAGAGACGATGTCGTGTTTCGATTGCTCTACACACACTGTATTAGAGTAACACGTCTGTATTGCGAATGGCAGCGATGCCAGCAACTGCAGGCTTTGCCAGTGCGACGCGCACACCCGCTCACTGCTGCAGTTTGGGACCGTTTTCTTCCAAGGATTTGCTTGGACTTACGATTTGCATAGCCTCTTGAGCAGTGGTCGCACTACACTTTTCCGCGCACAACTTATGACCCGAGGTTCAGCTCGCCCGTCTTTCTAGCTACTATGGTATATCGGGACAACGTGCGAGATGAACGTCTGCTCATAAGTCGAGCATGCAACTGCATCGTGTGGTCCCAGCATAATAAACACTAGACGGTCACAAGTCAAACTAAAAGATTTCATAATAACGCATGTCTAAGCAAATTGTGTTCTTCTTACGTGTTGACGCTTTACGTCTGCTAAGAGGAAGAATGGTGGGTGGTAAATGCATTCATAGCGACCTTTCTTGCAGGTGTTAAAACAAAAAACGCTGAAGTATACAAATCTTTTGATTCCCAAGCGCTGCAAATTATAATCTGTCACTGTAATGAAAGTAGTACGTACAGATCACCAGAGGAACAATCCCGTCACCAGCACAGCATTTGACGTGAAATTTTCACACGACATTTTCCTCTATTTTATCAACACGAAAACCCTTTAGTGTATGACGCAATTGCACTCTCGAAGTACAAGAATATATTAGCAACGTAGATTGAGTCGGTACTTCCGCAGCCCACACACTAAAACAGACGAAAAAATTGTGACGGACGATCGCAACTAGGTGCAGAAAAAAGGTGCATGCTCTCGGTGCGAAGTGTTACAGCTCGCTAGCTCGTCGTGTAAGTAGACCTTTACCGCCAAGGCAAGACAACCCAAAAGCTTCCTTCTGGCAGCGAGTCATACATGGGGACTATAGATTACAGAAGTTGCTTGCAGCATTCTGGTATGACACGTGCGCACGTTCCTACGATAGTATCAAGGCAGCTACAACTACGGCACCCACTCCACCGCACAACCATGCAAGGCGTTTAGCTTCTGCCGAGACTGGCGTCTACCGCAACCTTATAATGCGCCAAATCAAATTTCGTGTTTATTAGAAAGAGCGCTGCGCGAAATGTCAGGAAAGTTGACACTCGACGATGTAAGGTTCAATCAAGGCAGAAGTTACTACGCCTGCCCTCGATACGGCCAAAGCAGCGCGTCGTAGGTATTGCCACAAAGATAAAGTGGTGCAAAGGCCTGCAGTTGATGGCAAAGATGAGCAGCAAGAAGGCTGTCACAAGCGCACTCCCAATGGAACTCTAAAAGGGAAAAATAAAAGAAAGAAAGCAATACACAAAACTGAGTACAAGAGGCACCCGACACAAGCCCCAATAGCTCAACAAGAAATCTTACAAAAAGCATGAGGCTATGCAAAAAAATCACACGCATCACTATGAACAGAGATAATCAAAATACATAATGGAGATAAAAAACAAAATATCTAATAAAAAAGTCACTGCAGAAATTAAAACAACATAGCAAAAGCATATTCTGATCTCGGTAAAGTTACAAATTGCCCGCGAGGCATATATAAAAAAAAGGAAACCTCAAGCAAGACACACAAAAAGCAAGTAAAACCATAAGGCTACAAACAGAAACAATAATGGAGGCAAATGTTAAACCGTGCGGTTAAAAAGCGAAAAGATGGTGAGGAAGAGAGCAAAGAATTATAGAACTGCGTCAGATGCTCGTCTCATGAACGAGAGCAGGTAAGTCTGGCAACACAGGCATATAGGACGGTTCCAGTGAGTTGGAGTGTGCAGCCATATTGAAGTGAAGAGATTGAGATACGAGCTTATTGAAGTGTTCGGAAGTAATAGAAGAAGAATTAAAGTAGAGGTGTTGGCGGTGTCGTAGGTGTTTAGTACTTTGAGTAGCTGTGTTGGAGGAGGGGGAGAGTGGCGAACGCGGCACAAGCAGTTCGGTCTCGCCGTCTGTAGCAGCTGCAGCGGCGTCAGCTTCTTCAGGAGATGGTTGTACAGATGGTGACAGCGCTGGAGCAGCACCAGCGGTAGTAGCACTGTGTGGTGATGAGTGCGTGGTGTTGTGGCTATCAGGTTGTCTCGTGTAGAGAGGTGCACTCCGCGCCGAGCGTATATTTTGTAAGCCCTGAATACTTTGACACGACCTCCGCTCTTCCAGGTCTTCCAGGTTCGACTTGAATGCCCGAATAACCCTCAACTGTAAATGGGACGGGATAACTAATGAAAATTGGCGCAAACAGAAATAAGCATTACTTGGTTACAGTGCAAAACCAAAACAAGAAATAAGTAAACAAAATTAGGAAAAAGAAAACAAACTAGTAATGCAATAAAGGCTGTAAGGGATTATTGTAATACAGGGTCAGAGGCGGCACTCCTAGGTGTCTAAAAGGCAGAGGCGCATGTGAAACAGCATGATGAAGGGCAGCCGCGGAATATACACGGCGAAGTGTGTGTCACACTCTACAAGTCTGGTAGGTATGGTGAGCAGCAACGGCAGCTAGAGCATTGGCGTGGCACAGCCCTACGTGACACTAACCCGCTGCCACTTCCTTTCTTGGAACAAGGAAAAGGATCGTTTCTTTATTATCATGCAGGCAGTGTTTGGTGCTGAGCACACGCACACACACATAGTGGTTAGTAGTCATGGAAGGGAGGGACTGCCTACAGTAATGGCGGCAGCAGCAGCAACAGTATGTGCAACATCAGACACTGAACGTGACATTTGCCCCAACCACCGGCTGGTGGTGGGTTCTTCGCACACAGAGTTCCACCCGCTCACATCCACAGCCACACTCATCAATACACCCGCACGAAGGGTACATCAAATCGCCTTTATCCGGCCGAAGCAGGAAACAAGTAAGGATGAGGGTACAACGTGGAGCTGTGTCCGCAGCAGGCTAATACGCTACACTGCCTGATGGCCGGGATGTTGCTTTCCAAACGCAGACAGCGACTACACATCGACCCATTATCATCGTCACGTGAGGCTTTAGTTTCTCGTAGGAACATCTCTATTTAAAACACATGTGCAATACCAACAGCGGAGGCTTTCTGCCACGTGGGGTCTCCACCGCAGACCGCTATCCTGCACTGCAGAAGTGGCGTACGGTGCGTCCGACCGTGTTTGTTGGGGCGCCACGGCCGCGATGGCCGCACTACGCCACAGCCACGGTAGCCGCTGCACGCCACAGCCGCAGTACGCTATAGCCACAGATGCGGCAGCCGCAGCACACCAGAGCCGCCGTAGTTGCAGCACACCACAGCCACGGCAGCAGGAGCACACCACCGCCACGGCTGCAGGAGCTCGCCACAGCCGCGGTGGCCGCAGACACGGAGCCACGGTAGCCGTAGAACGCCACAGCCACGGTAGCACAATTTCACATTCACACAAACTCATACATACTAACGCATCCGGCGATGGGAACACGCAAGCATCAGTAAGGATGCACGAGCAGAGCACACAATTACAACATATGACACAGAAGAACACTGGGATGGTCCGCTAATAAACATACAGTACGGCGATCCTGTATAAATAAGCCATACTCTTACCAACCTGTTAATCATTAGTACCCAAGGTGGTGAGAGAGGTTTTACATGGGGGTAAAACAGATCACTGTTAACAATGTACAAGAGTGAGAAAGAGTGAGCGAAAGAGAACACAAAACAGCGGAGTATAACGGAGTATCTAAACCAGGACAACCGCACGATGTACTTTTGTTTTGCGCTCCCAAAAGGAGAGGTAAGGTACGCTACAGCACTTGTGCACGCGCATCCTAGGCTAGGTGAGCGCAGTGAGGCTTCAACCTTCATGTGGATCAATATTTGGAAAAATACGAAACACGTGAATTTTAAATTTCCCGAAAGTAGCGGACGTGACGTATTTGTTTTTTTTTTAAGCAAATAGCAACACATGAATTGATTTTTCACAGAATTTGAAAACTGGCAGAGATGAAGAGCAACGACGTTAAACATAAATGGTCCATCAATTTCCGTTCTTCTGCACGGCAGAGCCTTTTCAGTCCTACTTTAACGTCACAGCTATCTACACCAACACTGGCAGCACAAAACAAAAAAGTTTCATTTTTCATGAAAAGAATCTGCTACAAGATCAGCGGTAACAAATGCAGATGTCATACAGCGACTCTTGACCTACTCATTATTGCTGACAAGTGTATAGCGAATAATACCAAATAGTTCTTGCATGAAAGGACGTAATCAAAAGCTGCGTATCACTAGACGATCAGAAAACAACGGAAACTTTTGAGCATCTTAGGACTCGCCCGAAATCTTTCGAGACTAGCGTAATATAAGAGAGTCGTGCAGTCCAAATCTCTGTTGTCGTGCTCGTTGCCCGAACAAAACGAAAGCAAGATGGACTGCAAACAGTACTTCAAGCTTCAGCTATATTATAGGGCTCGGCCTAAACGGATTTTCCTGGTCAATGGTAACCCTACCATCACTCGACATCGGGTCTAAAAAAGACTAAAGAATAGTAGCGACACGGGAACAGTACAAGTTCCGCGTATTATTGCCGGGCAGCGCCGTAGGTAAACTGATTCGTATACTGATATATCTAACAGCGACATATGATGCAATAACCTCTTTGAAATGGAACTTAACAGCATTACTGCCTGTTCCATATGACGCACAGAAGATCGCAATCGTTTCGGTAGAACAGAAACATTGTTAGGAACATCCTGTACTCGTTCCAAATTAGAATCATTTGAGCACTGTAACGGCTAGTATCATGGAAATTGTCAGTACCTGCAGTGTTCATGTGCTGCTGTTTGATTGGTCAAGAGCTCAGTATACGTTCGTACACTGACCCACCCTTCTTTTTATTTTGCAATGAGAGTTATTAATACACGCTGCTTTTGAGGTAACAATAGAGTTGTTTAAATAATAATTTGTATACTGTTATTGTTAACATTGTTATAAAATAGGTGGGTGCACAGAATGCAGATTGTTCGATGTCTAAATTTTACGCGGCGAGATACATGTTGAGGGCAAATACACACGTTGCGTGCAGTAGTGGGCTACACGAAACCAATAGCCCTAGAGCATAAGTAACACATGTGCCCATTACTTAGGGTGTAGAGCTGCTTGCCGGTCCAGTACCCGCAGTAATGAGCAACATATGCCACCATTGGCTACAACATTAGTACAAAAGTACTAATTACTGAATCGTTATGAGCAAAACACGGGGCTCGTTATCACCAAACACGGACAGCGTGTTATAACAGTAGTGGGCTGCAGGGGAGCCCGTTCACAGCAGAAGCATCCGCCTTTCGAAACATGCATGACACACAGCCAAGAATGGCTGAAAGAAAACGTACACGCAAGTGAAACGTCATGCAGAACTCAAATCAAAACGCGAGGAGCCACAGCAGAGCAGTCTGCAGTCTCTAAATAAAAAAAACTGAACGTTATATACCACTACAGAGGCTGTAAATGAGGGAGGCCATAGGGACGTTAAAATGACTTATTTTAAACACAGTCATACACACGAATTAGGATAATGACCTAACTAAGGAATAAATTATAGTGTGTGAGAAAATTACAGACAAAAAGTCACGCAACCATACGAGGGTAGGAAACTATGCTGTCCATTTGAACAATACGTCTACACTATGCAAGGTCACGACAGTCAGAGGAGAGTGTGGGGTATAGAACACATCAGTGACGTGAGGTGGTAGTAGCAGGTGTGGGAATTACCCTTCCTATAGAGTGCGGAGAGTGGCATTAACAAGGTGGAGAGTGGCATTAACAAGGTGGAGAGTGGCATTAACAAGGTAGAGTGTGGCAAGTGTGTGGTGCGGATAAATTAGCCTTGGTATGGAGTGCGGGAGGTGGCGATGGCAAGTTAAAGTGTGGTAAATATGCGGCGCTCACATATTAGCCTTGATATAAATGTAGAGAAAGTGCGAGAGGAGGCAGAGTGAAATACAAGGAGCGCAACTGTTGTTACAGGAGCGTGACAACTAGGGTGGGAGAAACAGCGCAGTACTACGACGAGCCACCCGCGAGCGTCGCAGTGCTTCATTAAGAGTGCGGTGGTAGTAGGAGAAGTAAAGTATAAAACGAATGATAGATACTGTAAGACAAGGAGGGTGACCTACAGTGGAGCGAGAACAGGCTCAAGCAAAGTGACAGCAACAATGGTGGCGTGAGAACAGACTAGCATTAGAGTGACAGCAGCAATGGTAAACTCAGAAAGTACAGGGAAACGAGCAAAAAGGCATGGGGAAAAAGGCGTTGTGAAGCCTCGTGGGTTTCAAGAAAGACTATGCTGTTGCATGTAAGATAATGAATGTCATTACGGCACTAGTGCTCTTTATTTCATTAAATATAGGAACTACGAATACAGAACGTGCCCTAATTCACATTTAGAGGTGAAGACTCCAAGGTGCTGGAGTCTGACGAAGTGAGGAGCACAGTATTCAACTGGAGAATGGAAAATGATTTATGATCGGGACAACAGTATAGTAATGGAAAAGCAGTAATAGTCCTGTGACTATACTAGATTTGATGGGTACCAACAGTACAAGAACTGTTTTAGCGCACTGGCAATAGTAGCTAATGAATTTATGAAGAAAAGTTACAACAGGGTATGCAGGGGAGTCACGCTAGTAGTTCTTGGCCTGAAGGAAGAGGTAGTGACCTGAGCAAGACTCTGTGTACCATTGTGAATTGGGATATATGCAAGAAAGAGCATGAGGAGCTATTGTGTGAGTGTTGAGTACAGTGACGGGGAGGGGAGTGTAAAAAGTACGAATTGAAGGTGAACTTAGAGGAGAGAGGGTATATCGAGGCAGCATTCCCAAAAAGAAACTACTGTAGGGGCAAAACTCGTGAATGCCAAAGATAGGTTGAAGGTTGTGGTGGCTACCATCTAAAACTACTGTTCTACTGCAAACCAAAGGCTATCTACCGGGAGTGAGCACGCCGTCCTAGGGCATATGTTTACTTGATATTATTAGCTGAATGCACTTCACCATGACAGGCACACCATTGCCCTTCTTTCGAGCTGATTACGCAAAAAAGCAAAAGGAAATGGCACAATCCTGCTACACTGAAGCCTGAGAACCTGTAGAAGTGAAGAGCGCGCAGCGCACGAGGCTTTCTTACTACAGGTCGACAGCTCATATCATTGAGGATTTGCAGCAATATCTACGGCACAAGAAGTTTGAGTCTGACAGGTCACTGAAGATGACCCTGCATTATGACGAAAGTAACAATGTGCGGATGGAGAACAGTACTGATGAGGTGTGGTGATGGAGGCGCACTGGAGTAAAATGGAGCGCTGTGGTGGCAGTAAAGATGTAGTGTGTCTTCAATGATGATGAAAGACGACTGACTAGTTTCGCTAGGAAGCGTAAGCTCGATCATTAGCTGCGACTGAGGAAGAGCAGTGCTCGAAGGAAAAGGAATGTAGGGATAGAGAAAGTAGCCCATCTCTATGTACGATAGAAGCCGAGTCACTCAACCTTGAATAAATTTCTTCAAAATTGTAAAGTTTGCATACGCTGCTGCTCGCCCCGCCAACCCTCTACACCTACAGGAGTACGGGAAGTGATGAAGGAGAGGCTCTAGGATGGTAGGATAACTAAGGGAATATTTAACGTCAGCGAAAGGGAATATTCATGGCAATAGACTACTAGAGAGTGTAAGGCGCGCAAACTACGCAAGAGTGGGGGACCTAACGACGCAACGTGAGGCGTCACGTGTACTGTGCGTCCGTCTGAGTTCATGTCGATTGTCGTACAGTCTCGTTCGCCGTGGCACTGCCGTTCGTCAGGATAGTCAGACGAAGAGAGCACGTCAAGGAATTTGAAGGAAAAAGCAACTAATAGTAATAGTAAAAATGCAAATGTAAATAAAAGGGACCATTACGAGTAGCTTCGGCATGGTAGAAAAAGATATTACCTACTCATAACTCTTTATGTTCGTAAGCCAATGTTAATGCCTATTTACCGCAACTCAAACGCAAAATAAAGAAGAAAATCGCAGCTACAAAAGCGAGATGGTCTAGAAAGGTCTACCGTGAGTTAAAGAACAAAATAAAATACGCAAAGGAGGAAAAAAAGTATACGCAGCAACTTCCACAGCATCGGGGCGCCATTTATAGGCAGCCTGCTGCAAGCGGGCAAACAAACAAACTTTACGGCAGAGTGAGGAACCTTTAATTGTACGCTTCATATATATAATATATATATATATATATGGTATTTGTCGTATATACAGACACGCAAAGGAAAGCCGCCACAACTGGCAATGACTGCTGCGTTGGCATCACATTACAACACGATTTAAAGCGACGACAATTCGAAGACAGGATACGCTGAGCTCGACCAAAATGAGAGGGACCTACAGTACTATCTTTCCAGCAGCGACCGTCTAAGTTTAGGAGACGTAACAGAGCAACACTGTGACGTAGGTACTTAGAGATTCGGTAATGCAAAGATTACACCAATGACTTAACAACCAACCAATGTGAAAGAGGATTAACGAGGCCGTAAAGCAGGAGACTGCCGCAGCAATGACTAAACCAACCGCGGTTAACAGAAGCAGGGATTCTTGAAGGAATTAAGTGAACCCACGGCGGTTACCAGAAGCAGGGACTTTCAGAGGAATTAACTGAGCCAACCGTGATTACCAGAAGCAGGGATTAACGAAGGAATTAACTGAACTAACCGTGGTTACCAGAAGCAGGAATTTACGGAGGAATTAACTAAAACAACCGTGGTTACCAGGAACAGAGATTTTCTAAGACCAAAGAACTGCCTGAATAAAAGAAATGCCAACAGTGTAGTCCAAACCCACAACAATCATTGTAGGCAACAACAACAATACGACAGACGTACGAGAACCTGATACAAAACGAGCTAACTGGACAAGAATGGAGAAGCTCGCGCCAACAGCACGACAATCCAAATCATCAACCGAAAAGAGTCACGTACAGGTTGCATATGGCCCCATAGTCCTACATAAGTGAAGAGCGAATTGCCTCAAAGTCCTACAAAAGGGAAGAACGAGGTATTATAACAACGGCTTCATAGTACTGAACACGTGCAGAGGGCAGTACCAAGCTAATGTAGTAGCCTCACAAATCAAGGTTGTGTACTGACGCTTGACGTACGAAAAGAAAGGGTACCGTGTAGAGACACAGTTTGTGTAGAAACGGCGCTAGTCATCCCATCCAATTGCGTTACCTAATATCTCAAAGATAATACTAATAATAATAATATCCAAATTATATCATTCACTAATATTGCAACATGAACCACGTTCTACAGATAAATTGATAAACATTCTCGTCAAACCTAAGATTTTGCAATATTTCATGTTTCACCCTGTACCCGAAAAATAAGCACCCTCCACGAAACAGAATGCAGGTATTTATCAGCAATATAAAAAATATCATTATGTTTCACCCCGCATCCCTAGAAGTACCGTCCACGAAGAAACATATGGCATTTATCAGCAATATATAATGCACAGATATGACAAGACATAAGCGTCCTCAGCGAGAGGTACTGAGATGTTACCTGGGCTGCAACACCTAATGTTACAGCACAGAAGAGACTCATGAGACGCATGGGAGCTATACACTAATGAGCTACCCAGGCACACACGGGGGGCATACCGGATGGATTAAGGGCACGGGCGAATTGATTCTGTCGCACACGAAGGATTCGCGGCGTAGGTCAGGAGCGGTCTGTACGGGGGGATACAAGAGTTGCTCAAAATATGGAAGGCATGGGTGGCTTTCTGGCCACCAGGCGTTGCCTTAAGTAACCTAGTAATTCAACTTTTGTGCAAATGAGAGCATACGAACGTCCAGAACATGGTCCCAGCGGGCATTGACTAGACTGAACATATAATTTTAAATTTAATCTTTCACCTTATTAGAAAATATGATACGTTCAAAGGCAATACACTAGAATAAATCCACTGACTGGATAATGGGATAATGGCCATATCCGCTAGTGGACGCACGCTGATCGGAGGCGTCAAACGGAAGATTGGAAATTACAGACTGCGCTTCGCGAGAAATTTCAGATTAGCAGGCTAAACGCTAATGGGCACAGTGGCTAGTCTTAGTATGCGGCAATTTGTTACAAGGAGAATGATCTAATAATGCTACCTAGTTTGGCTCTTGGGAAAGAGACCATACTATGTCTACAAAAAAAAAAACATTTTTAGTATTTGGCACCAACACACGCGACGGAAGATGGCCGTTGAGCTCAGTGCACATTAAAACATTGGCTAGGAATACTTCAGCTCTAGTCCTGCGTCTAGCCACAGCTAAAGTTTCTAAAACTACAGTTCTAGAGAAAAACTAAGGCTAATCGTAGGTTGCAAGAGAAGGCTCACTAGCAATAGCAACACAAGCTGTACAAGAACCTTTAACTATTTGCTCGACGGTGGCTACTGACGACGGAAACACTGCATTCTACTGATCTGTTTTCATCTATATAAAGTGGTGACCAAACACGCTTGTTTTAGCTTGGAGCAAATACAAAAATGTCTTGAAGTAAAAGTGATCATGAGACAAAAACTTTTGTAAACAATGCTGTCACACAACCCAGAATGTCCAATGATAATGACTTTCACCATAGAAACGATATGAAAGCGGTGCACAAAGTACAGAGTTGACAAAAACCTAGCCAGCGACAGAGAAGACGATGAAGCTGCGCCACGATAAGCTTGATTACGATTAACCTAGACGATTCTGATCAGATTGTACCGAACTAAAACTTAGACCAGATAAACTAGGTACGCCATGCTCTGCCTGCAGTTCGTGTACATGGCAAAACAGTCCAAAGGATCCGGACTCGACTTCTGTTTACATACTGCATCCCTATCCCCATTCGTAGTAGTGGTTTGGTTCTATTTTTACATGCCTTCCTATTAAAGTGCCGATGATGACGCCGGCTGTGTTCGACACAGGCGACATGGATCAAAGCTATTAGAAATAACATAAAACTCCAAGGCGCAAAACGATATGAAGCTAATTACCCCTAGTGGCCAAAAAAATGAATTTAAAAAGACATGATTAAACCATTCTAAGAGTCGCATGAAAATTTTTCACCACACTATTCTCGCAATAAAAAAATTAAAAAAGTATTTATACATTGCTCATAAAATTTACGGGCGGGAAACATGGGAAAAAGAGGAAATTAGGCGCAGTGCATAGCTGACGACATCGGAAATGTAACACGCCATGTGTCCAGTGTCAGTTTGTTTGTCTGTCCGTCCGTCAGTTCAGGTGTGTCTCTCTGCACCTGGAGTGATGACATTACAGAGACGAATGTCCCAGAAATATACGTGGGAAATACGGTGGAAGTTTGGGGAAAAGAAGTATAGGTCATTGACTTGGGGAATGGAAAAGAGAGGCGACTGCCTCTCTACCAGAAAAAAATGCTAAGTACGGTGCACAAAATGACACACGGAACGAAGTAGGTAGAAAAAATAATCAAAAATCAAAAATGAAAAAACGCGAGAATTGGGCAGTAAAACAGCATAAAAATAGGTTCCTGGAACAGACGCATTAGAACATTTGAAAATATTTCACTTACTCACCATAATAACAAGACAACAACAACAGCAACATTAACGATATAATCTGGTCATGGGACACTAGGAACGGAGGAGAAATAGGATGGAAGAAATGATAACAGAGGAAAAACGGAGCGAAACAAACGAGAATTGAGGTAGCAGCAAAACAAATGCTAGGCACATGACTGACATTATATTAATATTAGCGACAAGAGCACTGAACAGGTGCCACGCAGCACTGCTTTGCATACACAAATGGTAACAAAATATAACATCTCAGAAGACTCGCTGTGTCCCTGCAAACATGGCCACCGCCAGGCACCATAACGCTGCCTCGAGCTGTGAGGTGAACCTTTGTTAGGGTTAGTGACGTAGCTTAAGTAGGCCTAATAGTTGGTCCCTCGTTGACACTACAGCATCATCGTGCCTCGTAATCTAAAAGTTACGAAATGATGATAATGGTAGTAAGGATGAAAAGGAAAAGACTAACATGGCCAACAGCCAGAGGGCTGATGAAATAACTGGTTGGTAGCTGAGATGCGGGGAAGGATGGTGCGGGTACAGAGGTGTGGCATTGATGACAGAAATGAGCAAGTGAGGGGCCAGAGATGTAGGATGGATTAACTGAGTAAGAGAAAAAGGAAAAAAGAGATGAAGGCAGTGAAGCAAAGGAGTATGACGTAGGCAGAGTACAGCAATAGAAAAGTGAGGGTAAGAAGGTCAAGTTAAAAGGAGAAACGTCGGTGAACGCAGCATCCTTAGCACAGCCACGTACGTATCGGTCATGTTTAAGACGTAAAGCCATATATCTTCAAATAATCGATGGTAAGGACTTCTTGCACAGGAAAATGCACTAATAATGTAGCATAGGTACGCAACAGAACTGAAATGCAGCACATGATAGTATAATTTTGTTGATAAGCTTCGGATGTTGCACCAGATAGGGTAACATGTCTAGTACCCGTAGACCCGTCCACCATGCTAGTAGCCGTCCACTTGGCACTAAAAAACTACCTGTGTGAAAACTAGCAGTGCTAGAAAGCCGTACTAAGGCTTAAACTGTAGACTAAGTAGTGAAAATGACGGGAAAAAATAAAGCAAAAAAATGGTGGTAGTTTTCACATTTTTTTATGTTTTTAGTGAAAAAATGTTAACACTACCACCATTTTTTGTGTTTTTTTTTTTGCCATTCATTTTCAGGGATGGTGCGGCACTACTTAGCCTACAGTTTAAGCCTTAGTACGGCTTCTAGCACTGCTAGTTTTCACACAGGAAGTTTTTTAGTGCCAAGTGGACGGCTACTAGCATGGTGGACGGGTACTAGACATGTAACCCTCCAACAACGAAGTTACTGATCCAATATTTCAGTAATCCTATTCCACTTCAGTGAAAAAATTAAATGAGTAACAAATTATAGCACACGCTTTTGCAACAATTAACATTGTTGGCAGCTTGTTTCTGCTCCAAAAAAAAATTAAATATAGCTTTAAACAATTCCACTTTAAAAAATGAAACGAGCGAACAGTTCCATTGCATATCTTGGCCAACGCAGATGAAGCGCTGAAATGCCGTGCGTAAGGAGGATGTACTGGGAGAGTGAAGTGAAAAGTAATGTAGGATATGCGAACGCTAGCGAATACCCGCATCATGCAATATAGGTAAGCTGAGGAAAAAAACTTATAATGGTGTCCAGCACCGCCTGAAAGAGAAGGTAATAATAAACGAAACAAATGATACGATCGCAGCGGAAAAAGATGCCGAGCTTCTAAAAAAGAAAATATAATGCAGTACGTAAATAGATAGTAAATGTGGAGTATCACCGAGGGTTCAACCATCTCCTTCTAAACATGACGCCCGTTGGACAGGTGAGGTTTGAACCGGTGATGTAGGAATCTCACACTGACCATCTTTGTGACGTCACATCACGACTGGCCAGTGAAGTATGGATGGCAAAAGTTAAAGTGACGTCACATCACGACTGGCCAGTGAAGTATGGATGGCAAAAGTTAAAGTGACGTCACATCACGACTGGCCAGAGAAGTATGGATGGCAAAAGTTAAAGTGACGTCACATCACGACTGGCCAGAGAAGTATGGATGGCAAAAGTTAAAGTGACGTCACAAAGGCAGTCAGCAGCAGAGGCGGGCACTTGCCGCCCAGCTACACCAATAAAAAAAAATACGGCAGGCCGCAGACCTTCGTTTTTTTCATTTTTTCATCTCGTGACCGAGTAGCAAGTGCGCGCCTCTCGATTCCAGCGACGTCACGGCAGACGTCCCCGTCCCTGGGTGGTGCCTCATGCACAGAAATCATAGGTTCCACAAGAGAAAAGAAGCAGCGCGATTGATCGTTCAACAAGACATTTTGTTTCTAAGCTGTAATGACTCCCGGGGTTTAAGAAATGCATAGGAAAATAAGAGCGCGAGTTCGAGGGTCAAATCCAGGCCTTGATATCTACACCGAAGAAGCGTAGCTAAGTACATATTACGTATTTTCTCTTTACAAACTGGGAATTTTTGTAGTTTTCCTAAGACGCTACACGACAAGTTCGATGATCAAGCTCTCTCCAGTGACACGCGAATGACGCGTAGCTAAATTTAGGAATTTGGTATCTCCTTTTGCTGGTTACAAATTTGGCATTTGGACACAGTGTTCATCAAAATATAGCCTCAGCATACATCAAAATATAGCCTCACTTCAGGAGGGTGCGCATATAGTCACACTATCGCAATCAATAAGCGCAATGAGCCTATAAAACTGGAAATTCAATGTACTTTGAGACAGATGGCATGATAAGAAATCGCACAAATGGGTCATGATATACAACTTTTATTGACAGTGAACCTCATCCCTTCCTACCCTTATAATAAAATGTACACTTGAGTTGTGGACAGATCGAATTTATGACGTAACCGAGTCGCAACTAAGTGACGTTCGTTCCTAGGATCGACGGCGACGACGCGATCGCGCGGATAGATGAGAAGTAAGTAAGTAATTAAGGGGCAGCAGAGAAGGGTTGGTGGAGCAACTAAAGAAGAGAAGGGGCTGCAGTGATGCCGCATCCGTGACAGACACGCTAGTAGAGAACAACCTGCAAGGAAAGGGAAACATGAAGTCCAGAAACAGTTCAGAGTTGGGGACTTGCCGAGACCGGAGGAGGAAGGTAGGCAGAGCCATAGACTGTCTGGTTAGGTCCATCACGGGGACCCTGAGATGGACCTAACGTAGGCAAGCCCATGTCCTCTAGTGAAGGACAGCTGGCAGCTGTGCTCGACTTATGACTAGTAGCAACTAGTCACAGGTGTGACGAGTGACAGATGATGTCACGGCAGCTAGTTACAGGTGTGACACCTGACGTTAGTGCACAAGTGACTGCACCTGCCACGATCCACAGCCAACTGATCACGCGTCCAGGCGCCCTGCCACACTCGCCCAACTACGGTAGAGACTACGCAGCTACGCTAGCAGAAGCGACGCCCACCACCAACAACGGTGAGGTCGTCTTGTGCCTCCTGCGGCACTCCCTACCTGAGTCTGAAGGCGGGTGAGGCCTCGGATCCACAGGATCTGTCCGGTGCGTTTGGTGTCCTTGTTATCGAAGTCTGCCTTCTCGTCGTTGCTGAGGTCAGCTATGGGATCGCTGGCGGGCTCTCCAGAGCCCCACCTGTCGTGGTGTTATATAATGTCAAATGGGAATACAAAAAGGATACAGCCTCAGAGTCTCACGCTAACCATTCGCAGATATATTTGTACCATTATGACACCAGACATCCATTTGGAGAAAACGATTAGCGTGAGAAACAGAAAGGAAGAATGTTTTCACAAAAAGCTTTCAGTTCTCTCCAGAAGCAATACCTACAGTGATGTACTCTTATACGCCTCACTAGCATCAACTCTACTCCTATCAGCGTATGATATAGAAAAGAACATCTTTGGAAAGTAGGCTCTCGGGCCCCCGGTGCCAAGCGCTCAAACGAAGACCAACACTCCACCTCCCAATTGACTTACGAGAAGACGTTCTTAGGCAGGGAGTGGGTGGGGATAGTCGTGACGACTTGGCCCCAGAGAAGGGTAGCCGCACCGAACAGAATGCACCACATCCACAACTCCACGGAGAGCGGTGCTGTAGAAAACGCCACTCCACCAAACTGGACGATGATGATCTGGGAGACCACAGTGAAAGTTGCATAACTATTCCTTTCAGCCCCTTCAGAGATTTTCTCCCTGAGATTGTCAGAACGCTAAAGTGCCTTCTAAATGTCAGGCTTATCTGATTCCAAATATTACAGATCTAAATTTCCTGCTTACCTGATTGTACTCAAACAAAATTTAAAATAATCTGCCCAGTACCAGTTGATGAGGATTTAAAAACGCCGAAACGCCACAACACCCACCTGTGCGCCAAAAGTGCTGATCCAGATGCAGTAGAAAATAGGGTTAGTAAAAATGCCTCTGAAAACGTTCCGTTGGCCATGAATCATACGGGCGTTGATTTCGTTGAACAGCGTCATCATGACAAACGTGTTGAAGATGATGGTGAAATGTATGGAAGGTGGCTCTCGGATGTCTGCGTAGCGACCGCTATCGATGTCTAACAAGACATCGCCTGCAATGACAGGATACACATCATAAAAAGTTCACAGACAGACCCAATTTTAGAAAATAGGTACTTCTTTTCTGTAAAGAAATGAACTCAAGTGGCGCTCGGGCACAAGCTCGTCAGCAACATAGCTACTAAGGCAAACCAGTACAAGTCTTTGCACTAGTAGGCTTTTGATAAAGTCCCCCATCACCGGCTAATGAAAAAATTGGAAGCCCATGGCATCCAGGGTGACTATTTACGATGGCTCAAGGCATGGCTTACGGGTCGGCAGCAGCGAGTGAAGCTTCAAGGAGAGTCAAGCGACTGGACGCACGTTTCATCAGGGTTTCCAC
>LQNS02278178.1:5413533-5424562 GCA_001587735.2 Parhyale hawaiensis | reverse complement strand
GCCCCGCCGGAGATTTCGCCCGACGAGGCGGTCCTCTCCCGAGCGGCCCGTTCCACTCTATCACAGTTGCGCTCAGGTTTCTGCTCTGCCTTGATGTCATACCGCCATAGGATCGGACTGGCGGATTCCGACTCCTGCCCCCCGAGTGCCACCGCGCCCCCCATACCCTAAACCACCTGTTTGAGTGTCCCGCCCACCCTACCGCCCTCTTTCCTACCTCTCTATGGGACAGCCCTTTATCTGTGACTGACTTCTTGTGTTCCCTGTCTTCCTTCTCATACCTTCCGCCACACGCCCGACCCCCTCCGGAGCCGCCCCCTACGTAACAACAACAACATATACAACTGAGTACCCAGGTCAAAATACCATGCAAAAACTATTTTTTTTTTTCTTGTAGGAATTCTGAAACTGCTCTGTTTGGTCATCAGGCGCAAATTTTTAACACTGAGTATCTCACGACTATGTGCTTGGGACCCCTGGTAGCAAATTGAACGTGCTAAAAGATCGTGGTTCCCACACCCAAGAGTAAGATATTTTTCTGTAAGTGTTAGCTACGTGTAAAGCTATTTCTGTAATACTCTGAACTCTTAATATATTCAGCTTTACTATAACTCCTAATAAGGTAAGTCAGACATAAGCTATGGTCTACACACAGAAGAACACCAACTGACCTTCTGATTGTTATCCTTGATTCTGCTGTTGAACTCCTTACCCTCAATGATGAGGGAATTATCACCAGGCTTGAGAATACCGCACTTGGAGGCAATGGAGCGGGCAGTGTTGATGTTGTCACCGGTGACCATACGCACGGTGATGCCTGCTCTCTGGCACTTTCTGATGGCTTCGGGCACCTCAGGACGCACGGGGTCCTCAATACCAACAACGCAGATGCACGTCAAATTGCTGATAATGCGGTCCTCGTCATCCCAATGAGGCTCCGAGTCGAAGTGGACTTGATTGATCTCGGCGTGGCCAGGCACGAAGTCCTTGTAGGCCACCGAGATGGTGCGCAGACCATCGCAAGCCATCGGTTCAATGACATCCTTAATGAGTCGGTCCTGCATCTGCTTTGTGAAATTCTCCAGTTTGCCGTTCTTGCCATAAATAAAGGAGCATCTGCGCACAGGGTCAACAGTAAACGCTGAATACATTTAACCCCACAACAAAGTCACACAATACGATCAAATGCAACAGATGGTTAGATGAAAAGACAAACATAGGTATTATCCCATAACAAGTGACATGAAGTATATGTTGGTTATTTCCATAAATCCTCCCCTCTCTGATCTCCGTTGCCCCTGCAGATGCATATTAAAAGTAGAAGAGTAGGGTATATACAGTATATAGGTATATGTCCAGAGACACGGGGAACCAACGCACGAGGGTGTCTCCATTAGATCAACAAGAATGGATACAGCAAATTGAGAAAGACCAGAACGATACTTCATTAGTAGAAGTATAAACTAGAATAAGATAAAGGGGGCACTAACGAAAGAGTAACCTATAGTGTCCCCAGGGAGTGCGAATCCCCATAAAGTAGGCTGGGCGATCTAAACTAGCCTCACCCTATGACCTATCCTATACCTTCTAAGGAGCAATGCAACAGTAACCACGGTAGAAAGACACATTTATAGGTAGTGACTATCCGTAACGATATACATATCGTAGTGTTCTTCAAAAGGCGTACTGGAGCAACAGAGCAGTAGTACTAGTAAAGGAAAGGTTTGCTAGTGCTTCTATGGCTTCTCCTATAGCGTACCGAAAGTCTCTCTCGTAATACAGACCCACACCAGTTATATTTTGTCAGCCAAGTACATCATATAATTAATTCGAAGAGCAACATAAAAGTATATGATTTAACTTTAAACAGTGTACTTATTTCAGCACTTATTATTATTATATTATATTGAGTAGTTTAAGTCTCCGTCTCCACAGCAACGGCGATCTAACAGAGGAAGAAGCAAGGGACACCTAGTGTGACGATAGATACGTGGAACCCATGCACGAGGGTGTTCCCACACAGGATCAACGCGCATGGGAACAGCAAGTCGGGAAAGAAGAGTAAGAACAGGTTGAAGAAAGATCAGTAGGAGTAAAAGATGGGAAGGAAGCAAAGTGGGCACGAAAGACAGCCGTCCCGAAGGCCTAGCTAATGGCTAAGGTAACCTACACAAACCCTCTGGGGTCGCTACTCCCCATAACATAGGATTTCAGCACTTCACAAAGATGGCTATTCGTATAACTCCTGCTCAATTGAGACATGGGCTACGCAAAAAAAAAACAATTCGATCATCACAGAGCAAATTACAGCCACATCAATGTTCCTAAGTGAAAAGAAAAGCAGGATATGGCTAACATTCGACACTAAGTACAGAAACCTGAAGATCGCAAACACCGAAATTATGTAGGCAGGACGGAAGGCAGGCCGCGCCAAAACATCACTGCTGGCAGCCGTTAGAGTAGCCACTGCACCCATAGGAGAGCCGGCATTGACCACGGCAGGATAAGGTCAAGGGAGCAGTGATGTTACCACTAAAAGAAACGGTAATGCTTAGGCCAGCGGCTTTCAGCCTTTTTTGCTCCATGAACCACACCTTGTACCTATGCCAGAACCTCATTCTAAGCCCCTCTGTTGGATAGGAACATGCATGATATGTGCACGTAAGGGAAGTTTCAGTCTGTCAATCTAGGGTACCAATTATTCCTCCCTTTGAAACCCGAAACTTGTGTCAGGTAACGCGTAAATTCCACACCGTAAACAGACTTTGGAGGCCCCGAGTTCACTTACTTTTTCATGACCATTTCAGAGGCGCCCTTGGTGTAGATCCTGTAGCCTCCCTCCTTACGGGGCACCACGGTGCTCATGGACTTACGGATGGAGTTAAAAGTATAGACTTTGTGGAACCTCTCTTCAGGCAGCTCGTCTCGATGCATTTGATAACTTTTACCCAGTGCTAATACGAAGCCCAGCAAGGCGCACTCCGTCTTGTTGCCGAGCTGTGCGAGAGAAAACACCACACGATCATGCAAGCATTGCCAGCTCATTGCCTCCTAATATGTGAAAACTTTCAACATTAACTGTTTTCGTTTAAGATGACAGCCATTCCAAACGAAGGTGGAGTGATTATAATCCAGTAGCACTGAAATGCTTTTACCTCTTGCGCACATTAATGCAGACTTAAAAAAATGCCTAGTTTTTTATCACTTCGTAGTTACTACAGTCATGCGATACAAACGCTATGCTGTGTATTATGCACGTATATTATCTGATTTGGCGAAATATTTAGCAATGATATCTCGAGGGACCTGCAAAAATTCCACGGAACAAGGAAAAATTTTTGAGGGGCAATGTGGAGAAATAAAAACTCATTGTACATTGAAAAGCTAGGCTACGCCAATATTTTTCTGTCATTTTCTACACATGGCAATTAAATTCATTTCCTGGGAACTGTGCCCGACTCCTTAACACATGTTTGCCTTTGTCTTTTTAAGTAACTTAATCCTCAGATGACTCAATCTTGCCTTTCTCGTACACACAACCCTATTCGGTGTGTGAGACACACTGTACTGTGCACTGAAGGGTTCAAATGATGCACGTAACTCAACTGCCAGTTACTGTGCACAGCAACATCAGTCAGATGTAACACTGGAGCAATGTTCGGGTTCAGGGACAAACATGAGAAACACACATGGGAGAATATGGTACGCACCTGTTTCGGAAGATCTCCAGGGTTGTCTCCCGGCAACACACGAGAGGTGTAGGCAGAGTTGATGGAGATGGCAGCCACCAACAACTCCGCCAGGTTCCGGTTTAAATCGTCGTAGCTGTGAATACGAAAACATTTTGTAATGCTTTAGGGACACCTCAGCTTCTACAGCTGTAGTGGTGAGTAAACTCTAAACACGCTCCGTGCCTTTGGTTATGCACGTGAACTTTACAACATGCGCACAAAGCTGGGTCGTACGGCAAGAAATGTATTCAACAAAATTTTATAAAAACTCAGCTGATGGCCCACCTGCACTCACAAGATCCAAATAGCATGGGGGACAAATTTCCACACTGAGGGTTGTTCTTGAAGTGCCACTACTACATGTAAACCTAGTAAAGGTAGAGTCAGCTTTGACCGAACCCTCGACTGGGAAACCCACTCGCACTGGTTTGTGCTGCGGATATAGGCCCACTGGCTCCAGAGGAGTGAGTGCGGCTGCAGCCGACTACGGGTCATCAAGAACTATGGCGCCAATTTGACGGAAGACTCAAATGAAACGCTCCCCCCACCTCCTCATCTCTGAGCAGGGAGGCATCCCCACGGCGCTCGGCACGCCCACAACTGCCAAATCAGCACACCTAGATCAGCAAAGAGCTCGCGTGCCTGGCCTCGAACCAGCGATGCAAGGATTGTGAGCTGCGAACTTAAGAATGCTACCGTGGTAATGGAGGCTCAGTGCAATCGATAGAGGAAAATTGTTTGAAGAGCAACTCAACAATAAGAAGTTTGCATACCGAGGTGTGTTCTTGAAGTGGGTACCGCAGAGGTAGCTCTGGACGACCGTCATCCTGTTGGTGGTGAGGGTTCCCGTCTTGTCGGAGCAGATGGAGGTGGCATTGCCCATGGTTTCGCAAGCGTCCAAGTGGCGCACCAAGTTGTTATCTTTCATCATTTTCTGAAGAAGTAACGGATATGGTATATAGGTAAGGACTCTGCTACATGGCGGGCAACAGAAATTTTACTTTTTATTGTTCCAGTAGCTATATGTATTTCTTTTTTTCAAGATCTACTAGGGCAAACTGATATAAACCGATTGGGACCCCGGCCCCGGGCAAACTCGGCCATTTTTGCCGCCCCAGGCCTGCCCGTTGGTCATTATAGTCAACTCTCTCCTGGCACTGGCCAAGTTTCAATCCCGGTCGGTCTAAAGCGACTGATACAATAGGAAGATTATTACCTCCGTCAAGGAGGTTACGTTTTCGGTTTTGTCGGGTTTGTCAATCTGTTCGTCTGTTATTCTGTCTGTCACCAAGATAACTTAAAAAGTTATCGATGGATTTTGACGAAATTTACAACGATAGTTAAGCATGTTAAGAGGAACAGATGAATAACTTTTGTTGAAGATCTGTGAATCAGTCTGTTTGTTTGCCTCATTTTTCCGAATGCCATAACTCGAAAAGTTATGGACGGATTTTTAAGAAATTTACACGAGTTGTTAAGTGTATCAGGAAGAGTAAATGATTAAATTTTTTTGATGATCTGTTTCTTCGTTCGTTAGTTTGTCGCTGTTTTGAATTTGATGCTTGTTAGCACAATAATAATATTTTTATACAGCAAGCTGTCACACTTTCAGCAGCGTAGTTCGCGGAACTAAAGTTTCTTCGTCTTTGTCCAGGCAGGGGGCATAGGATGGGCCATAGGGTTAGGTTAGTTTACTTTAAATATTTCTACTACTAATGCTGAGAAAAATGCATTGCAACAGTGGAGGATTAATGCCAAGAATGAGGCCTTTTCGAGAATAGAGGGGAGATTGAAAAATGTTTTTCAGGTCGACCGATGGTATGTAGAGGCTTAGGTCATATTAATATACACTACACAAATACAAGTAATGCCCAACACGTCGCTACGCCAATAGATGGTTGCTGGTTGAAAACTTTTTCGTGGTTCAGTTAAAAGTACACGCAACGTAAAGAGTAACGAACCTTAACGGAGTAAGCAAGTGAGAGAGTGACAGCGAGAGGCAGCCCTTCAGGCACGGCCACCACCAGCACAGTCACACCAATGATGAAGTACTGCACCAGATGGTTGGCATAGTAGGCGTTCCACTCTTTGCCCTCCACAACAAACTTCTTGATGCAGAAGCGGATCACCAATATGAGCACCGTTAAGATAGCGATGAAGGAACCTGCAAGAAGAAGGTAAGAGTTAAGGGAAGCGACAGAAGCACATGCATAGCCTAGCACTACACCGCGCTGCAAAGACAACGCCCCGACCAAAATTAAGAGCTCAACTGACACTACAACCGAAACTTCAGCATTAAATACATATGGAATGTTTTTAATAACGAGATCAAAATTTTGTGCACTAGCTACAAGCTGGACTATGGAGTCGGACGCTTGAACTCCAACTCCTTGGTCTAAACCAATGTCCGACTTGTTGCAAAGCAGAACTGTCTGACTGGCAACTCCCGTTATTGATCAAATAGACCCAGTATCACAGACTCTTGGGTGAAGCGCGTGACCGACTTTGCAACCCCGGCTACAAATGTGCAACTCACGACTGCAGCCAATCAGAAGTGCCCAAGCGCTTCCAGCTCGCATAAAAGAGCTCACCAGCATAACACAACTACTGTGAACAAAGTAAGTGCCAGAAGAACTTACCAGTGTAACCAATTTGAATGGCCAGTTTGGTAAGCTTGGCTTGCAAGACGCTCTTCTCGCCCAGGTTGCCTCCGCCACCACCTCCTCCTCCGCCTCCTTCTCTCTCCTCCGATGACGCCTTATCGTCTTTGCTTTTGTTGTTCTTGATGTCGCCGTCAGCAACTGCGGCCGCGGAGTTGGGATGCGAGTTGCCGGTGGCGTTATCGGCGGCGGCAGAGTCACCTGAACAGCAAAAGTGCAGGCAGACGAGTGAAAATGCTGTCACAATGGGGCATCACTAATTGGGAAGGTATTTCATAACCATGTTGCAGCCATAGTGAATAAAATGATTAATGATGCGGCATCCATAAGTAAAAAAAAAACGAACATAAAAATGATGAAGCATCCATAATTTCTAAAATACAAGTAAAAATGTGCTTAATATTGATGTGGCATTTATAATTTATGCTTGTGACAAGCCAAGGGCGCCGGAACACGCCCCTTCTCTCACCTCCAGCTCACTTGACACCGTACAGGACTTAGCCCAGGGGATCCTACTGCTCTTTACATCTGATCCACTTTACAAGTGGGAATTCTTATTCAAACCGGAACAAATTCACTCAGTCTGATTACTTTTGTAAGTGTTTCAAATGGGAATAGGGATTAATCATTATGTTCCTTTTTGAAAAAAATTTCAGATCGTCTGTCAGGCCGCCGTCAGACGCAACAGCGCACCGCCAGGCCGAGTGGCGGCCAGCTGAACAAGCGCAGCCTTCAGCCAGGTGGCGTGGCAACCAGTCAGCCGGCTGGCGTATACCTCGGAGGTGGAGCTGGCTCACCTCTCCATGCCCACGCAACCATCTGGTCGCGACGGGGAGCTAGGCGGCATTCACAGTGTCAAGTTCGCTTATGGTAAGTTAAAGGGCGTGTTCCGGCGCCCTTGGCTTGTCACAAGCATATTTTCTCACCTCCAGCTCACTTGACACCGTACAGGACCTACTATCGACCGCCCGAACGGGTAACAATATGGATGTGGACGCGACCAGAGATCAGATTATGAAGGCAGAGACTAGCCAAAACATATCAAGTCCCAGCCTGTTGCATACAATTCAGTTTTCAAGACTTTAGGGTACCAGACTCTAGGCGGTATTTGTATATCAAGAGCTGTAGGGGGGATATTCCTTGGGACCGAGAATACCGGTCTCTACCCAAGTGGGTACAAGGGGAAGTGAGTAGTGAGGTTAAGATATTTCCGCAGGGCTCGGCCTGGAGGTAGGAACTCTGAAGCAAGCTTCTGGGCCAAAAGGCCCGAGGCAAGAGTAACGAGGTTTCCTGAAGTCAGGGCATCCAATAGGAGCATGGGATTGAATGAACCTGAAGCCTGAATGGGAGGCTGCATGGCATACAAATAGAAGAACGTCTCCTAGTAGAGCTAGGAAAGACCAAAAAGCGATGGCTAAGTAGATAGCCCGTATCATAAGCTAGGGCACAAGCGGTGTGTATACTTAGGGCTTTGTACCCTGAAGTTATTATGATTTGAGGTCCTGAGGTCAAGGGCGGTGATGACCCATGGTCGACTTAGCTGGAGCTGAGTCGTGCCTCAGGGGCCTTGACCAGTAAAGGAACAGTTACAGACGGAGATACCGCAGGTTAAACATAGAGGGGACCGAGGCCTAGGGCTTTTATTCCCTGAGGGGCCAAGGTGTAACTTTATCTCGTGTGAAGCACACGGGAGCGTAATGAGGACAGGGTAGAAGCTACCGCTGTGCGGCCTAGGAGCATATTAGTTAGTTTGGCTCTGGATAAAGCTAAGAGCTTGAGTGTGGAGATGGCAAGATTATAAAGAGACTCTTTGGGAGCCCCAGAACACGAAAGACCTTGATCTCGTATAGAGGTGACTGTCTCCGGGAAGCGTTGCAACAACCCTAGAGAGTAATTGGGTGAGCCGTAGTAACGGAGCGGGGAAGGCACTTCCAAAACAGGCGGGAAATCAGAGATACCCGAGCGAAGTTTTTGAGCTAAAGAAGCAGAAAACAGCTGCCTGAGTTCTGTTCCGAGAACAGGGCTGTAGACCATAAGTGTAAGTGCATAAGCAAGTTAATATAGAGCTTAAAGCGGGTGGCGGGACTGGTGTACCGATAATGCCAGCCCCTAACTGAACTATACGTTTCTTCATGGTACTAGGACGTGGTTATTTTCCTGAGTATGGACACAGCAGTTAGGGCTACTGTGTAGCGTATCTGTGAATAGAGCAGCTAGAATACGCGGGTATTGGAGGAGTTAGATTGGAGATCTAAGGCTCAGAAATGCCAGACACATTAGTGTGATGGAGACCGCCCAGTGTACAGACATGGGCTGTGGAACGATGGGTCGCCGTCTGACGTGAGCCTAATCAGGGAGAAACGTCTTCCGTGAAGAACTACCCTGAAGGTCGACGGCATAGCTTCACTTTGGAAGCTGGAGACTATTCAGTCCACGCAGTTATAGACCTAATGAGGCAGCACCTCGGTAGTCGTGCTATGAATGGCTAAGAATGACCCAGATGGTCGTGTTAGCAAAGGCGTTTCCTGCGGGAACACTACCGAGCAGTCGTGCGACGTCTAACGCCGAGGTAACGGCAAAGCTTTTGCTTCAGAGGCGAAACCGAATGAGAATTTCCGGCCTAGCCGGGCAAACAGGTTCAAGGGGCATTCGCAACGCGATATGTTCCCTCGTAGCTTAGGCTTACTCGCCTTTAACAGACGGAAGACCATTTAACCAAGAAATAAAAAACTGGGTCAGATCAATTCTGGGTGTTATAAGGTAATCCACTATGGAGTTATCTATATAGTAACTTGACCCAAGAAGCTGGAGTACCATTCCTGGGGGCGTGCCACTGAAGAGAATGGGTGGGTATACTGCGCCTCCCGCAGTCTGGTGCGAGGTACCTAGTATAGCAGCGAACCCAGTGTAGCTAGGGCGACGCACGTACCGTGCCGCCAATGGGGATATAAGAATATCCGGTGTTGCCGGATGAAACCAGTTCAGAGCAACTAAAGAGATACAGGTTGCATGCAAGCGGGTACACCACTGCGGTAAGGAGCAAAGTAACGAATGCTAAGCGCATCACTATCAGCAATAAGCAATTGTTGTGAGAGACAAAGTGCACAGGGACCCCCTCGTAGCCGGGGTGAACAAGTTCAGGTCAAGGATGGTTCCGGCTTTGCCTGGGAAACAAGTTCAGGGCAATGTTGGAAGAGGCGTGGATTTGTTTGAGGCTTGAGTTCGCCATCTCTTAACCGCGGTATGACCCTTCGGTCACTGAGCGTTTTGGTCAACGTCGTTGTTAGCATAAGAAGTAAGTTTCTGCTGCCGTAAGATCGACTTACAAGAATGCGCTATTAGGTTGCGTTAGCGTGTTCCTTTCTAGCGGGAAAGCCGCTGAAAAGTGCAGGTAGCATTCGTCAGGGGTCTTACCTCAGGTCTCTCGTAGTCTAGCACGAGACACCCCACAGCACAGAACTCCCAGCAGAGCCAAGGTGACAAGTTAAGGGCAAGGATGAGAATTAACGAATTCCGGGCTGCCTAGCGGGGCGGAACAAGTCCAGGTCAATGGACAAAAGATGCTGTTTTTTACAAGCTCAGAGCAGCGTACAAGCCGATGAGCGGAGTTCCCAGAATAGCGGGCACGGAACACGTCGAGGACAACCTACAGAGGACGCTCATGGCAATGGACGAAGCCAATGCCCGGCAAAGACCAGCGTTCCCAGCATAACCGCCGCGGGGACAAAGTCCAGGGCAACGCATTGAAGCGGTGGAGTAATCAGGCGCATCTGGGCGTCATGCCAGGGCCCTACCCACACGTCAATTTTTTTTTAATTTTTGAAGTTTTTTTTTCTGCTGCTGTTGTGAGCGAGGTACTCACGCAGACTAGAAAGCCATGCCAAGGCCATACCAACACACACAACAGGTAGTAGGTGAGTACACCTGACCCGGTACGACCTCCTGGGACTAGGTCCCCAAACTCAGCGGTACCAAGTCGAGCGCAACACCCGCCTCCTGCAGAAAGAGTTTCTTCTTCTTTTTTTTTTTTTCAACTTCCTCTGCTGTCTTAGACCTCCAAGACGGTAACGGGAGAGGACACCTAACGGCATTGGGGTGTGTTCCCTTGTACCTTGCAGGTAGAAGTTTTTTTTTTAGTTTTGAAAGATTTTTTTTTCTAGTTTTTTTTTATAAATTCAATTTTACATATGATCTTTTAATTACATTAGCAAAGGGCATAAGTAGGTACGAGGCAAAGCTCGCCGGGAGTAATAGGGTCGATGCTAGAAGTGAAGTCGGAGGAGGCAGACACCAGAGCACATGCCCCGCCGACTTCACAAGTGGGCATGGAGAGGTGAGCCAGCTCAACCCCCGAGGTATACGCCAGCCGGCTGACTGGCTGCCACGCCACCTGGCTGTAGGCTGCGCTGGTTCAGCTGGCCGCCGCTCGGCCTGGCGTAGCGCTGTTGCGTTTGACGGCGGTCTGGCGGACGATCTGAAAATTTTTTTTTTTTCAAAAAGGAACATATCAACATGGTTTCCGAAATGGTAGAAGCTGCTTAACAAACCTACTGGACTTTTTCTCAAAAGTTACAGATATTAAAGATGAAGAAAAGGGTGTGGACCTTGTGTATCTAGACTTTCAAAAGGCTTTTGATA
>LQNS02278178.1:5392508-5412888 GCA_001587735.2 Parhyale hawaiensis | reverse complement strand
AGTTCTTTCCCTATTTCATAGTCAGCATTTGGAATAGACTCCCTTCCGACGTTGTTGGTGCGGAGTCGGTCAACTCGTTTAAAAATCGTCTTGACATAGTCTACATTGGGAGAGACATCCTCCACAGCTAAGAACTCCTTCTCCACGAATCGCAAGCACTTAACGGCCAAAGCTTCCCAGACCATTTTAAGCTGACTTCGTCCACTTCCGCTCCATCTATATATTTAAGATCCGCATATCAGCGGCCATCGATCATGCTTGCGGGCATTCATGACCATCGCTTTGGCGTAGATTCTTCTCCCACTTCTTTTTTATTTCTCCTTTTTTTTCTCTTTCGTCTTCTATTTTTTCTCCTCTCGTTTCTCCATTCCTCTACATCCTACTCACATAATGGCAATAGTTCATAGAGGGCCGGGGTGCAAGTCCCGGTGTCTCTTTGGGAATGGGCCTTTTGGTTCGTCTACTGCCGCCTATCTAATCTAATCTAATATTGATTAATCCCTATTCCATTTGAAACGCTTATAAAAGTAATCAGACTGAGCAAATTTGTTCCGGTTTGAATAAGAATTCCCACTTGTAAAGTGGATCAGATGTAACGGGCAGTAGGATCTCCTGGGCAAAGTCCTGTACGGTGTCAAGTGAGCTGGAGGTGAGAAAAAATGCGTAGTACTTAATGGTGTGATATCCACAATTAAGAAACTAATGATGAATGAAGGGGCACCTACAATTTAGAGGTACAGTACAATGTGACATCTATTATTTTCTAAGTAGTTAATGATAAATAATGCAACTTTCATAGGTAACTGGTATTTAGTAATGATGAGGCAGCCAGAATTTATAAAATACTATTTAATGAAGTGACCCCATAATTAACAAAGTACAGATATGAATGATGCGGCATCCACTAATAAGGTACCTATTTAGTAATGATGTAGCATCCATAATTAATAAAGTACTGCGTAATGAAGTAGCAGTCGTACCCAATACGATACTTATAAACAATAGAGCATCCATAACGAGCCAGGTACTGATTTAGTGCAATACTCTGCATCGAAAGACATCCATTACAGGCCATAACATAATAACATTATCCCACTGTGTTAGTAGCAGTAACAGAAAAGATATCGCGGTAAACTGTACAGAATGGCACAATACTGGATCCAATTCAGTGCAAAAGTCTCGATGAAGGCCAATCAGTATAAAAAAAAACAGCAAAACTCTCATAGCAATCAACAGTCCTCATGTTAACTTCTGTTACATTCTTTTCGAATGGCTTTCTTCTCGTTTTAGTGCTGGTATTTTAAAAATCAGTGTAGCGAGTTTTATTGTTTCTGCACAGTGTGTCTCCTAATTGGAGTTTGACAATAGTTGTAAAGATCTGAAGGGCATTACATTACCGTTGACGAGCAGCCACAACGCATTCTCTTTCTGTAAGGGAAAAACATTGGGCGCCTACCAGTACCAGCCTACAGTAGGTCTATGTAATTTGTGTGCATAGGCCAAAAAATACCTACGATACTGTATAAAAATCTCAGAATACATGATAAACGCAAATACCCTTCGTCGAGTGCCTCATTGAAGACTGTTCGCGAAGTCACTCGTTGGTCTGTCCACAACAGAAGTCCAGAGATAAGCAAGCACTACGGGATAGCTAGCTAATTATTACACATTCTTGCTAATACAGTAAATCGAAGCCCGGCCGCCATGCATGCATAATATCACACAAGCGGAAGCAAAATCAAAATCACTCTGCAACTCTAAGACAGGAATGAATCAGATTGTGATACAACTGCAAGCGGAATGCAGGACAGGTACAGTAAGGCAAATGGTGCCCGTCCTAAAATAAAGATACGGCAATATATCACGCCATGAAAGGTGGCTAACTGCATATAAAGAGGCTAGCAATTACTACCAAACAAGCTCATGTTTGACACGTTCGGTATCATTGAAAGTAACAACGTGTAAATCGACACAGGATAAAGACGCAGCAATGTTCATTATAGTTTGGGGAAACGGATTTACATTGGCACTTCACTAAAAGAAGCCTTAATATGAACGGCAAATACAAGTACTGAGATGTGCACACAGACGGCAAAGACTGCAACTGAGTAGGAAGTAATAGTAGTTGAGTTTGCGTTTCGAACTTCAGACACAGATTATGTTGCACTGATTCACTAGATCAGCAGTTAACCCCTTTCACCTCCTGCACCATTTATCTTCTTGCACTCTTCACGAGAGTAAAAATATGCATAAGCTGAATGAATACAAAATCTGACTACATTACCATATGTCTGGGATTAAGTATAGGTATTGTAATAACACGAAGGTAATTACGTAATGTCACACACACACACACCTCTGGTGAAGAAACCTTACAATATGTAAAAAAATTAATATATGTAAAGTAACGAAGCCATTCAAACACACATCACAAGACAATGCAAGGTCCCGCCAGGCGAGCTCGTTAGTCGTTACCACACCAGCACTGAGGGCAGCACAAACAGGTCGGCGAATGGTGCACGGCACACAAAATTTAGGGTAGCTGCTGAAGAGCAGCTCCCTGATCGACTTACCTGCTTGTGCCTACAGCCAACGCTTGGCTGGTTAGTACGATTATTATTGATATCAATATATGTACAATATACTTAGTGCACTCCTTCTAAGCCACTGCAACGGTGCGTCAAGGGGGGAAACTAACTGGCATTTGGGATGCCAAAAGAAACAGGGGACAAATGAACGGACTAGTCATGGGAGGCCTAAGGACACGAGCAAACAAATGAGCAGGCGGGCGGATGAGACAAAAACAAGCTTAGGCAGTGAGTGAAAAAAAAAAGAAATTATAGTGAGTGTTTATAACGCAGTCTGAAGAATGAGACACGAGTTAATCTGTGCATTGAGTGGGGCATGTGTAACTTCAATGATTTACGCTAAGGTTTTTTCATTAAATGAGACATTTAAATCTGCAGATAGCCTATATAAGTATATCACTGAACTGGTGAAAATACTAATCTGAAAAGCGGTTAATCAACAAATGCTTCAACGAGTGCGACCAAACGCAGTAGTAATCAAGGAGTGAGACAAAAGCGAGCGTTTGCAACGAAACATACATAGGTTGATGGGGTGAGTGCAACGCATGGAACTGGAATGAATGAGACATATAATGAGTGAGGTATGGGCAAGATTTTTCAGAGCGAGATGAGACATAAGTTAGCTACTGCCAAGAGTGAGACACAGGTACGATATAGCTACAATAAGATCACCTTGACCAGCCGCAGCAGCGGCGGCAGCAGCGGCCGCCTTCTGTTGCTTCTTACGGTTCTTTTTAGCTTCTGCAGCAGAAAGTTAGCGAACATAAGGAGAGTAGCGACGCCAGGCTCGCTCCACCACCACCAAGTGGTTGGCAGGACGACATATGGTTGTGGTGGTGGTGGAGGGATTGTGGTAGGTTGCAGTACCAGGCAGTGATGGAAGAACAGGGAGGATACATGCAAAAAAGACCAACATAAAAATAAATAAAAGTTTACAATCTAGCAAGCAAATCTAAAGGCCCGGGCGCGCTCCCAACCCCAAGCTGCTGAGAGAGAGCGTTCACGCACACACACACAACGCTGGTATACCGGTAGTTATACTTGGTGACCCTGTGCCAGTCTTCCGTATCGTTGCTTTAGTAACATTGAGCTATCGTAATTATTACCATATCGATATTTATACTTTTTGTTACAGCTTTTCTGTATGAAATAGAGCATGGCCAGATATTCATGAATATGACTGAGAGCGACAGTCATGTGGCACAGGAAGACAGCCATTTCACTGACATAAAGAGTCCAGTAACTACCGCACCAGCTGAATGGTTGGCACAGTAGTCCAGCTGGACACGCGCACAGCCACATGGCTGTCGGTGTCAGCCACATGGCTGTTGGTATCAGCCACATGGCTGTTGGTATCAGCCACATGGCTGTTGGTGTCAGCCACATGGCTGTCGGTGCCAGCCACATGGCTGTCAGTGCCAGCCACATGGTTGTCGGTGCCAGCCACATGGTTGTCGGTGCCAGCCACATGGCTGTTGGTGTCAGCCACATGGCTGTCGGTGTCAGTCACATGTAGTCACAGCAGTAACCTGACCCATGTGGCACCGCAAGAGCCACATTTTTGTACCAAAACCAGCGAGCAAACAAAACAGCAAGATGGCTCTCAGCAACAGAGGGCAGGGAGTGCTGGGCCCCACAGACTGGGGGTATGGGGGTAGAGAAAAGGAGGGAGGACCTGGACCACCTGCACCTCTCGACACTGCTGGGCGAAGTTGCTGACTGCTTTTACAACCGAAATAAGTGGCGAAATGACGTTGCACTTAAGTGATGAATGTCTTCGGCAGTGAAGAGAGTGTGCGTCTATCGTATTACAAGCCACTATCATGAATTTAGACGCAGCACTGTGGCATGGTGCGACCTATTCATATGACAAAACAACGCTGAGACAGACACGGCGGCTTTGATTGGCCTAATTCCATCGAGATAGTCTAATCCGATTTGTAGCTTTTACTTCATCTAATTAAGTGATGTATAATCTGGATGGAAGTGGGCTAAGTGAAGGAAGCCCGCCTGTCCCATTAGCAGCAACTCCGTGGCAGCGGGACCGTCGCGGGGGTCTTAGGTGTAGCACATCGTGGCCACCGACACGCGAGACTTCTGTATGGGGCGAGAATTGGGTCAAAATGTCACTGTCGGCATCTCCTGTTGACGTCACGGTATCAGGCTCAACACTGGCCAATGATATCTCTTTCTGAGTGCAGTGACGTCACCAAGGGAGGCCAATAGGAACACGTTAGCACAATCCCCGCCCCTTAAGAGGCCCGGTGATTCAACAGACAGAGACAATCTAGCGTCCCATCCTCCCTCTCTCCAGCAGAGGCAGCGACACGTGAGATATAAAAGTGACTTTAGTTAAGGTCCAGTTTAATAAACGAGCTCAGCTAATCAATTAAATAGTCTAATTAAAACAAAGGGAGGAAATGAATAACTCAAAAAAAGGAAAATAACAACACAAATAAATAGAAACACTAGATCTTTAAATGAATTTTAAACAGAAAAATTTTATCCCCTCGACAAATGAATTATTGCCAAAACATAGGAGGTCCAAACGCATCGCCAGAAAAATGAAAAGTTAAAAAAAAAAAACACACACTCTAATCCCCACAAAAAAGGCTTTAAAAATATCAATAACAATGCAGTTGAACGAATCTCTGCAGTTTGGCCACAAAAAAATATAAAAAATAAAAAACTATAGATCCTCAAAAATCAAACGCGGCAGGAAGATTTTCAGAGTTCTCAAAAACTCAGATAGTACAAGAAAACCCCCACAAAAAACGTCAGTATATTAGCTAGCAAATAACCATCACTTCAACAAACTATGCGATTCAAATAAAAATCGGGAGCCGACAGGCTGTCTGAAGCAGTGGCTCATCGTACGTTACGAATTTTTAATGATAAAAATTCAAACCAAACAGTGTTCACATAACGGCTGGGATACAAAACAAATTAACTAAAGAAACCATGATGAATAAATAATTTTTATGAGTTGTATCAAAAACCGTATTAACCAACGCATGGGGTTGAGACTTGGAGCTTTCATGAGCAGCAACTTTCTAACGTGTCATTATGATGGTGATATGACTAACTTCATCGTATACTCTGAGAGTGTATAATGCACTAAATGAGATGCAAATGGAAGAGCGCCAACTCTATAGAAAAAAAGCCGGAAATTAGTTTCTCGACGGACCAGCTTTGTTTGAAAATTTTAAAAAAGTTGAGATTCAGCGTTATGCAGAAAATGTTCGCTGAAAAATTGCAAAGCGTTTCATATACGGCAAAAAAATGGACATCAAAATTGAAAGACAAACATGGAAATCTCTCTTGGGAATACATGTAGATAGCTAATATTTTGTATATCCTCACTGACACGTCATAAACAGAATATTTTCTAGGACAGCTGAAACTCTGAACGCGAAAAAAAAGTATTTTAAAGAAGAATATAATTCAAATTCAATATGAAGTAATAATACTGTAGCTGTAGCAATATCACTAAAAATTAGAATGAAAACCCAACCGGGTTCTACTACCAAAACCGTAATAAAAATACACGTTGATTTTGAATAATGGAAGACTCTCAACCTAAGCTGTACCAGGTAGTGCTAGCTCGCAACACATGCGTATTTTTCCCCCATACGAATAAAATAAGGCTAAGAAACCTCGGAGAAAGATAGCACAGGCTAATACGGATAGGGTTAAAAATAAGTTCGCAGAAAAAGTACTAACAGATCCAGATTATTTATTTGAGAGGAAACTAAAACAAAATTACCATAGGCATAAAACTAGAAATAAAACATTACGATATTTTGCGATGAAATAAGAATATCTTAGAAAGTCTTGAATCAAAAGGAGATACAATAAACCTTTAGAGATATAAGACCTTAGGATATTTTATTGGCAAATTAATGCGAGGTTTTTAGATCATTTCAGGATTCAAATTATAAGAAAAAATCAGAACAAACTTGAGTTACGATGAGTAACAGCTAAGCTAAAGTCTTAGCTAGCAACTCAATTATTATCATAAAGTGAATAGATTTTATAAGGGGTAGCAGCAAAAGCCTTGCATGAACGCAAGGGTGGTCGCTATATTGGTCATAAGCCACACACACTTTGAATTTAAAATATTCAATAAAGGGGTGGGGTGGGGGTCACTTGCCATGCTTTATAGACTGAAGGCCGGGGGGGGAGGGGAGATGAGGAACTGAGCCAAAGGGTAATAAATGACCGAATTATCAGCAAAACGACGATGGCCAACACTACGAGCTTCTTGGTCACGAGAAAATTATAGCAGCATTGTCAATATGGTTCTTGAGTTGCCTTACGATAGATGCAACATGGTAGTCCAGCAATAGGTAACTCATTTAGTAGCATCTAGGCGCATCTTTACCCGAACTTTATGTAACGCCTGACAGTGACTCTGGGGAGCCGCTGACGAAAAGGCAGCGTTGCAGATGTAGTTGTCAGGAAGTTGATAGCAAGGGAAATATGGTATATAAAAGTATAGAAAAGAAGCAGTAGTTCGAATAGCCGGAAGAAACTTTGGCTACATAGGAGGTAATAACTAACAAGAATATCAGTTAGTCTAGGCTTTCAAGACACACAAGTGTTTCAAGTGAAGAAAAGGGGATACACCTTTGAAGTTCGTACATTGGTAATCTTGGTATCTCTGGCAATGCATAGCTTTAAATACTTTGGAGCTTTAACAATGTTATTTATGACAGAGCTGGTCTCCGAAACGTATTCAATATATGAAATTGATTTTAGCTGTCGACATGGTCTAAAATTTCTAATAAAAACATGAGTAATGCTAAGGAAGGAACGATAGTGCACGGCGCGAACATTTTGATTTTTCGACAACAGAAATGTGCTACATCTACGGCCTAATGCAAATCCTAATGACAGAGAACACAAGTAGAATTATTTCATTAAAATGGCGCACATAAAAAGAGTGCTTTGAAATAGCTTCCATTAATACTATTACGTATAACATATTATGTTTGAACTTCTCTAGCCACTGCAACCCTACCGTATTGCAAAAGAGAAACAGGGATTCGTAGTAGGCATGCCGAGAAACACGGTGAGCCCTTGGGACAACCACGCGTGGGAAAAGGAGGGACAAAGGACTATAAGAAGAAGCATGAGAAAGGACTAAGAGGAGTGAGTAAGAAATACTGTAAAATGTCGACATATTGAGTTTTCAGTTTCGCGAGACCATGAAGCTGTGGTGGCCATCGTCATACCACCGAAGCCAATGTGGTCTTCGGTACAACGGTCGGTCACCAGTCACGTCAAATGCTAGCAACTCTAGAACACAGCAGTAAAATAAAGGATGTTGCATCACTAGCAGATGCACTAACAACTAGAGAGCTACACTAGTGATGACCTGCAGCACAAAATGCCGAGATCTGGCGTACATTTGAGTAATGATTATAATAAAGGGTGCAGCTACAGCATAGCTCGTCTCGCACTGCAGAGCATTGGGTGGTGCGTCTAATGCCGGGGCCACACCAGCCCATCGCACGCTCAACTTATGAACGAACGTTCAGCTCCCACGTCGTTGAACTCAAGTACCTTCGAAGGGTAGCTGTGTTACCGAATTTCACAGTGTACCGGGTGATGCAAGTGCTGAACGTCCAGTCATTAGCTGAGCTTGCGATGGCACGGTGTGGTCCCGGCATAATGGGAGCTAAAGACAGTAAACTAAACCCAGCAAGTCCGGCTGACGATTCCCATGGTGTCGTGACGTCATCACTACACAAAAGTGATGTGACCTTGCTGTGAAAACTCGACAGTTTACGCAGTAATGTTGCGTCACTATGACGTCACGGTTCCAGTGGAATCTCCTGCTCTGACTTACTACCTTCAGTGTACTGTGTAGCTACTAGAATATAAAGCAACGCGAGCAATGCAGAGAAAAGAACACGTTCCATTGCACTGGGAGCTCGCTCACGACTGTACGGGAAGTGGCCGCAGCGAGAGAGCAACAACATGGCCAAGGCATGGCCTTCTTGAACAATCTTACCCGTTGAATTTCAGCGAAACCCATGCGAATATACCGCGTACGATTATCAGAGACGTTGTATCTAGAAAAGAAGTGTAGTGAGATGTTCCGCCTCTAGAGTAAAAGCTAGCTACCTGTAGAGTATACCTATTTTAGCAAATGTACCTATAGAAAACAGGCGTAGTGAAAGCTCCTGATTCTGAAGCAAAGCTAGGTGACCTATGCAAACTGGGACTAAAATTATATGGAGAGAGCATGTGTCCAAAGTGCACTGAAACACGCACTGAAATTTCCCACATTACCAGTACGGTGTTGCTCGAACGATCGCCTCAGTACGCTTCTCTGGGCACTGATTTCTAAACGAATTCAATTCACCTATAAAAAAAATTAGCTGCCACAGAAGTGATAACTCTTTATTGTCATTTAAAAAGTCCCAACGCTCCTTGTCATGAACCAGCTACCTGCCTGTGCTTTACACTGAAATGTATTTGCTGCAAGCTATACATGTACTTCTTACAGGTTCTATAACTATACGCACACCTCAGAACTGAACATAGAACACCATACCTCAACTCTACGCTATTAAACACTCAAGATATTCTACGAGTACCTACATCTACCTCGTCTATATAAAATAATCTGAGTTTCTCTTTCTCACACAGCGCCTGAGACCGATCATGTCCTAATGATTTTAACTTCCAATACCTGTCACGAACTGCCAACACGGAAAAATTGTGACCAAGGAAGAAAACAGACCACATGAAGAGGTACAAAACTCACCCTTCCGCTTCTTCTTGGCTTCAGCTGCCTCTTCATCAACTGCGGCTCCAAGCAGCGTGAAGATGATGCCAGCCTGCGAGTTGATGCCAACCGCCGTCACTACAACCTTGCCTGAGCCTTCCATCACGTGGGTGCCTGCGCAACAGTGTTATTATTAGCTACAGCCAATGTTTGTCTGAGCACTCCATCACGTGGGTGCCTGCGCAACAGTGTTAGGATTAGCTACAGCCAATGCTTGTCTGAGCACTCCATCACGTGGCTGCCTGTGCAACAGTGTTAGGATTAGCTACAGCCAATGTTTGTCTGAGCACTCCATCACGTGGGTGCCTGCGCAACAGTGTTATTATTAGCTACAGCCAATGTTTGTCTGAGCACTCCATCACGTGGGTGCCTGCGCAACAGTGTTATTATTAGCTACAGCCAATGTTTGTCTGACCACTCCATCACGTGGATGCCTGCGCAACAGTGTTATTATTAGCTACAGCCAATGTTTTTCTGAGCACTCCATCACGTGGATGCCTGCGCAACAGTATTACTATTAGCTACAGCCAATGTTTGTCTGAGCACTCCATCACGTGGGTGCCTGGGCAACAGTGCTATTATTAGCTACAGCCAATGTTTTTCTGAGCACTCCATCACGTGGGTGCCTGCGCAACACTGTTTGCGGCGCAAGGGTCGGTTCATACGTTCTGCTTGCACTAACAAATGCTCAGACCCTCACCAATTCTGGGTGGCCCTCAGCTCGTGTCTGAGGCAGCTAAAAATTCTGTTACAGGTATCATCGCACACATGGATAATGCGCTGGAGCCTCCTTTACAGATTACTAGATGAATCACGAGACAGAAAGGTAGAGCCGTGCAGCACATCAAGGCCAAAAACATAAGCCATGAGCGCAAACTACAGCACCAGAGAGTTGAACATCGAGCAAGAAGAAAGAGAAAAAGAATCGGTACATAAACTTCTTTTAAATGTTCTCATTTTAAGCCACCATCCCCAAAACACTAATAATCCAAGGTAGCAGGGAACATGTACGTCACGAAATTGAAGAACCCACGAACGCAGGAACACCGCGCTTTAACGCTTGCAAGTTGGAAAAGAAATAGAAGGGAGCAAAGACTGTCAGTAGTAGCTAGTAGTAGTCGTAGGACACTAGGTGAACAGACCGGTAGGCGAGGGAAGAAAGACGCCCAAGAATGCAGCCAATAGAAGCCCCTGAGGGGCATACGCCAGGAAGAGGAAGAAGAGAGCAGGAGCAGGAAGAAGGAAGACTCACCAGACAGCAGCATGGGATCGTGTTCCACACTCTTCTTGACGTGATCAGACTCGCCCGTAAGTGACGACTCATCGATCTTGAGGTCATTACTTTGTAGCAATATGGAGTCCGTGGGCAGCAGGTCACCATACTTCACCTGGGGTAGACACACGGGTAATGAACTCATGATCCGTTAATTGCTACATACATACACTGCAGGCACCACACCTGCGTGGCATCAACGAGTTGGGTTTTTTGATTTACCATTACCGAGCACAAAAGGTCTGAAGGTTTTTGTCAAACAAATCTATAATCTAATACCAGCCATTTCTTGCAATGCGTATGCGATCATTGTTGGTGCTCCGCATGGAACAGGCAAATATCAGAATAAATCGACAAGAAAGAGGCAATTCGGAAAGAAAAGAAGGGATGAGCTGAAACTATCAGTGAGTAAGGAAGAGTTCCTACGGTAACAAAGTGATGTTAATGTAGTAAAAAATACGAGCATGGACATGGACCAGTCCATATATGTAATTCTACAGCACTGAAGAAATCAGAGATCTATGGTAGAATTGTCGGTAAATGTTTACGAGAGGGCTCGGGTGATTTTCCATTTTTTTTTACATTAAATAGTTTTTCTTACACCAATTATCAATGTTATACATATTTTAGGTCGGCGTATAGCGTTTTGATTGAGTTATGCTCTAAACTTTTAATTTTCTCCTGTATGAAAGTAAAGGCGATAATCTGACAGCCACCACCACCGCCGACCACCACCCTTAGTAGCTACGAGGAAGCTTGTCAACAGTGAAGCCATCGGTTAGGCCGAGAACCAAGGTTAGGTAAGGCAAGGTAGGTTCTTCTAGGGACCTATATTTGCTATCAGAACCTGCATTGCCTCCCTAACCTAGGTTCTCGACCTAACCGATGGCTTCATTGTTTGGGTTGCACCTCTATCACACAGGCTTACGTAACTAAGCACATTCGTTTCCTAAATGACGGTGCGTAAGCTTACCTTATAGAAGTGATCCTTAATTTCAATAAATGTTTAGTTTCGTTGCTGATTGTAGAAAATAATGGAGGCACTTGAACTTGCTTTGGTAGCTTCTGTTTAATAAAAAGATATGTAGCAAGATAGCCGTCGAAATGGTCTGCACAGCGTCCGAAGCGAGGCACGGACGATCGTCCGTCGCGTGACGGTAAACATTTTTGCACCGTTTCACGGTGTCACCCTTCACTTTGATATAGGAGAAAAAATGAAGTTTAAAGCGTTATCAATGGGAAAAAGTTTATGCGCCGACATAAAATGTGCATAACATTGATAATTGGTATAAGAAAAACGATTTAATGTACAGAAAAATTGAAAAATCACCCGAGCCCCTCTCGTAAACATTTACCGCTTTGTCCAGCAGCGTCGGGGTTGAGAGCTGCAGCAACAAACACATTACAACTTCGTGAGCACTAGCAGTAATTCAAGAGCTATGCTACCATAGACGCAATATTTCGAGAGTGAAAGCTAAGTACCAGCAATTGGTAAAATTAGACATTATCGTCGTATTATATAACGCACAGTTTTTGGTTGCTTGTTTTCTCGCCTCTCCGGCCGCTATTACGTTTGTATCTTGGACACTTTGGATGCCCAGGAAATAACTGATGCATATATATTCCAGCTGAAATATTTAGTGGTTTCGAATTTCTTCTAAGCATTATCAAAGGTATAGTGCCAAGCTTGCGTAGGTGTTAATTAACACACCGGGATGCCCCACCGTCATCTAATGAGACAATATTTACAAAGCCTCTAGTTGTTTCCTATGAGTCGTTCTGCTCACAAGGATACATTTCTCGTCTCCTTAGTTGACCAACTCAATTACGGCGCAGTCTGGCGGCAGCAAATAAAAGCTTCGATGGGGGAAGAGAGAAAATCAGCAGCATTAAGTCATACATAAGTAGTAAATTACATTTTTCCTGCCGGTTGAAGATGCCGGCCAACTAAAGAAGCCTGAAAAATGAATGAACTTTCAGCAGTGCAAAATCTGACGTCTGAAATACTGCCTAGCAGCATCACAGATACTTATTTCCACTTTCTTCCCACGTCAACGCTTTATTTACTGCAAGCGCGCGATGCATAAATAAAGTAGCAGATAAACGAAGGGAAAAAAAGGCTAAAATAGCCTACGTAGCTCAGCCACGAATAGAAACAAAAAAGCGTTTCGTTGATGCAGTAGGTAGCTATGTAATCACAGCGAAGAGCTACGAACATTTTCAGATGCCGACCACCGCTTCAGAACTCTACGCTCTCTGAAAATTAAAAGAAGACAACTTCAAGTAGAAATTTCATAAGTTCTGCTGTGAAGACGCATCGCTCGTTTTCGACCGGCATTGTATGCTCCTGTTGATCTTCAACGTCGTCAGAAAGCTTTATTTACAGTTTGCACTTCTGGTTGGAATTTCTGGACTATAGCGGATTGTGTTTACACCAGTTTTAGGATTCGTTATCATTATGGAGTCTACCATGCAGTGGTACCGCCCAGTGAGCCCAAATAGAGGCAGTGAACTGTCGCTTTCGCTACTTCTGTAGGTCAGCACTAAATGCAGCAGCAGAAGTGAACGGAATAGACTTTCTGCTAAAAATCGAAAAAACATTTGTGTTGTAGAACGGGTCATTTATGGCTTTCGTCATCTCGGTATCATGGTTATACCTTCCTACGATAACCTCCAAAACTTTCAAGAAGATTTGGACGAAATAGTTTTCACCAACTTTCAGCCTCCCACCTGACGAGCTGAGGTAGAGCGAAACGAGCGTCGTGGTTAACACAATTACAACTGGATGATTTGCTTCTCATCTAATTCTTCAATAAGTACGCCTCCTACAAAGATTTCATTTTTGACCAAAAAATATTTTTGGATATGATATTAAGTTTTCTTCTCAAATTTGCGAACTAAATTCTTCTGTTGGTTTTCAAGGCAGTTTGTTTTATTACTAAGGGTCATTTTTTAGTTGTTTATTTTGCAAAGTTTCAAATGCTTTCAGCTATTCATCATAAGGCAGATGTGAAATTTCAACAACGTTGATACACAACGAAATTTACAGCTACCGAAAAATACACACGCTGTTTAAGCTTACGACTCTGTTGAAAATAAAGAAAAAATTAGGTCAACGCAGATAGACTAACTCAAGATTTTACAAGGCATTCTACTGCTCAGCCATATTGGACAGTACCATTAATCAATATTTCAAAAGTATATTGAGCGAGTATCACGGAAGGGCTGACGTCTTTAGAAAGAAAACAAGAGATAGTTCTCATGCCTCCCCGGTACTTGGAAGAACTAGGCGATTTCACTACACCGTATTTCACGCTCAGAAATTGAGGATGAGGCGCTCAAATACAGTTACGGGCCAATGACGCTGTAATGAAAGCAACAGGACAGAAGGCAGAGCTAAGAGAGCACGGCCTAACTCACCTGGCAGATGTCGCCTACGACAATGTCGCCCACATTAATTTGCTGCACCTCCCCGTTGCGGATAACGGAAAATTTCTGCTCGCCCTCGATGCGGTTCTGCAAGCCTCGAAACTGTCGCTCTTTTGTGTAGTCATTGAAGGCCGTCACCAGCACCACCACAACCACCGACACGTAAATGGCTACACCTTCTATCCAACCCGCCTTCTCCTCACCCTCGTCGTGGTGAACGACATCATCTGCGGGGTGCAAGTAGAGGCATTAGAGGTATAGTGGCACCTGATCCTGAGTTGGCTCCGGGTTACAGTTCCAACTGGATACATACAAGTCATCTGTGCTTTATTGCACTGCACTACATACAGTACGTTACCTTTGATTATGCAAATACATTTTTTTTTACTTATTTTTCAAGATAAGCGTCAAACATTTGAAATGTTATTTGTAAGTTAGTGCACAGGTATGTTGTAACTATAATGATAATTAGAGAATAATAAAACGGAACCATTTCCCATGTTTTTGCAACATTTGCTTATCGCACAGGGTTCTGCTGTTACCTTAAATTATGCATCACTCGCTACAGTCAATATGGGCAAGACAAGCGGACTAATCAGTGAAAAAAAGATCAAAGTGACCTCGCTATTGGCTTTTTGTATGACAACACTCGAAGTTTCGAAGGAATTAGAGCGTGGTCACCACAACAATTAAGGCTTATGCAATTGAAGGTAGGGTATACCGGAAAACTCGGGATAGAGCCTCTACGAGGAAATTGATTGCTCGGGATATGCGACATTTGTAGGTTTCTAGGGCTAGAAAACAACTTTCTACAAGTAAGGCGATATTTGAAGAAGCTGGAGCCCTATACTAAGCAGAAAGACAAGATGTGAGGTTCTGCAGACGCTAGGGAAGCTGAAAAAGGCAATTCAACGGTCACTTCTAACAAAAACTGGCAAAGAAAATAGGGTCAAATGGGCTGAAGAGAACATGAAAACTGATTTCTCCAATGTCATATTTACTAGCGAATGCAGAGCCACTCTTGATGTTCCAAACGGATGGGCGTCTGGATGGGTCCTCCATGACTGACCTCAACAGATAGCAACGGCTTAAGCGTTAACAAGGAGGTGGAGGTGTAATGTTTTGGGCCGGGATAGTAAGTGACACCTTATTGGTCCATTTGAAGTAGCAGAAGGAGTTGAACTGTATGCAGAAAGGTACTGTCAGTTTCTTGAAGCCAACCTGATTCCATGGCTCGATGAGCAGACTATTACACGCAGATCAAAATTGATATTTCAGCACAATAACGCATGGTTCACTGCTAACTGGCTTGCCGATGGAAGATTTGAATAAAAAAGAATTGTGACCTGGTAAGCGAGTAGCCCCGATATAAATCCCATTGAGAACCTCTGGGCAATGATCAAAAGGAAGGTCTATGAAGAAGGTCGGCAATTTTCGAGCAAAGTAAGCCTGTGAAAAGCAGAAAAAAAAAGCTGCAGATTCTATTCCACCATCAGAAATATCAAACCTGACTAAGTCTGTTGATAATCGCCTTATAAAAATCATGAATACTGGAGGTTGCCATGTTCAAAATTAACTTGTTATATACCACCACTGAACACTTATTTCAGTGTTTATTTAATTATTTTTTTTATAATTTCTTGATTTCGGACGTTTAATAAAGATATTCGTGTTCACTTGTATTTATTTCCTCTTTATGACGTTTTTATCAACTTGTTGCATAATCTGAGGTAACAGTAAAAAACTCGCAAAGAAGTAAATTGTATGATTAACTTAGCAAATGGCTCAACATTTATATCACAAGTGCTGTTTATATTCGCAACATAGCCATACATTTAGTTAATATTGATATTTCAAGGTTAGACACTTATCTTGAAAAAAGTAAAGAAATTATATTTGCATAATCAAAGGTAACACACTGTACTCCGGTATAGTACACATTACAACTGCACGGTCTAGCACATCAGAGCAGTCAGTGGCTCAAAGAGGGCCGAGACCTTGGCATCGTCTCCTTTTTGAAAAACGGCCTACTGGCTCGTTAGCTGTTCCTTAACTAATCTGAAAAAATTACAGTAGTGCATATCTACACTGCGTTTTTTTGCACATACCGCTCATACTATTCAGTACAATACATCTTAACTGAGCTATACTGCAGAACAAACGGCGTGTCGTGCATTACACTGCCTGGCTGCACCGCACCTACAGTAGCTTTAGAGCCGCCAGACGCACGCCCGACCCATGACAGTTGTGTCGTGGTTAGCTCCTTTACAATCGCAAAGCAAGTCCACTCGCTCCCTCACACACTCTACTTCAGTGAAAACTGCAATGCAGTCCGTACGTTTGTGGATATAAAAGCTCGTAAAATTGGAGCAGCAAATTCAGCGTCCGCGGCCACGAAGAAGAACATGTGTCGAGAAGCAAGTCGGCAAGAAGACGAAAAAAAATATAAGTAACAGATAAACCAAAAAAGATCAGGTTAATCTAATAAAAAGCCCCGCAAGTAGGCAGACAGACAAAACAACCTCATAAAACATAGATCAATCGACACCAATTGAGAGACGGCTCTTACAAGAAACACCTCCAGCTCCACCTCTACGGCCCTATACTAAGAGCTAAAGCCCCATGACACGCTAAGAGCAGTAGCTAAATGTTCAGTACAGTAAGACGCTTGGCAGAAAGAGAGAAATTTACCAGTCGCCGGCAGATGTGCTAAGAAGGAAAAAACAAAATAGGGAGTAAGCGCTAGAGAGAAGATTAAAGGTGAGCTGTCGTGCTGGTGTTGAAGGTAATGCAGCCTAACCTGTGGGGTAGGGGAGGTGCTTGTATCCATCACATCTGTTGCAAATGCGTACGGAGTGTGCGAGCATGACAACTCTGATGTGCACTTTGATTTTCTCTCAGCTCGCATTTCGTAATCAATATATGTTTTTGGAGCTTGAACACATCAGTTTAGGCGCCAGCCAGTGATGTATTTGCTACATTTCGGAGCGCACCAACTTCTTCCACATGCGGGACCTACTTAACTGCTACCGCCAAGTCCTTGCTTGGTCTCACCTCTTTGTGCTGATCAATATAGAACAAACCCCGAAGTTATACACTTGACGCTAAGCACGGCACCAAACTCCGTGAATCTTGGCCTGTTCCCGGGAAATCTCTCTTGAGGAATTCCTATTCTTCACTAGTAGTCTTGGGACTCACTAAACTAATATGAGTGATTCAAAAAGAAAGAGAAATGTAGTTCAACAAGAACATTTGGCAACACCCGCATGAAGGACACAGTATGACAACAGCGAGTCCGGAAAGAAACGAAAATACATGACGAACATATTCAGTACGGGTCGGGAATATGGATGCAAGCACGAAAGAACGATGTTCTTCCTATGTGTATAGCATGAGCTAGGGTCATACATGGGATCCAAACCACCTAGGGGGCGTGTCTCACCTCAACATAGGACTTCATACCACACACACAAAAAAGCTAAGGAAGGATGATGGACGCACGTACGTACCTACTCCTTCGCTCTCTGGAGGTTTATAGAAAGACAATCCAAGAGAGATAAGAGCGGCCACCTGTAGAATGATGAGCGTGGCATCTTGCAAGGCTTCCCATACTAACATTAGAAATGTTTTGGCAGGCTTCGGGGGGATGATATTAGAACCAAATACGTCCCGTCTGTGTTGTAAATCCTGCGGGTCACCGCTTAATCCTGTAACAGATGCAATGATAATAATGACAACAATACTTTATTATCTCGCATAGCCTATTGTGAAGACATTAACAGAGTAGTCTTTTTGCATTAAATCTAAGGTTTTCGATGATCTGGAAGTGTGACGAAGAGAAGAAGTAGCGTATGGCGAAAATCAATGACTCAACTCTGTAATAATAGCTAAACTAAAGAAAAACAACAGGGTATTACATTCATAAGTAATACCTATATATATACTGTATACACAAAGGAAGAGCTATCACATAAATCGAAACAACAATTTGTTACATACAAGAACACGAGATCAACGAAGCCAGAATTTATCCTTATCATATCGAGCAGTTCAAGCCTCCGCTTTCACAACGAAGGTGATTTCACAGACGATGAAAGAAGGAACATAGCTATAGAAGCCATGTCCAGCATTAACGAAACCAGCTGGGGTAACGGTCATCTAATTTGAGCTTATTAGACACATGACAACACGTAAAATGCTGTGATCTATGCTGCATGACATTTATAGTGAAACAATTATTATAGAAGTCTAATTTCACACATTCGTTCAAAACGACAGGATTACATACGTCACACTGTGGAATAATATTGCTCTTTTCTAGAGAAATGACAATTCCGTACATATGAGAACACAAATAGTAACTTCAATGGAGATAGATCCATCATATAGAAATCATTTCGATACATAGCTATTGGAAATAACTTTATTTCATTAAATAATCTGCCTCTCTGCCTCATATACCAGCTATGCAAAGGTATGAAAGGGTTAAATGTATATTTTCAACATATAGACAAGCATGAGTAAGAAAATTTGATTTAAAATGTCCTGTATTTAAATCTAGCAATGAATGGAATGCACACTTCAATTTCAATTTCATCACTAAAAAGATGCAACTCTATTTTTAATTAGTTATAAAAATATTTCCGAGTACCTTTAATCCAGGACTTACATTTGTTGTACTATAAATTACCAATTTACCGAACGTTTTTGGGAAGAGCAAGTACGGCTTCACGGCTTCAAATTCTTGCCCAAATTGACTTCTAGTCACAAGAACAACGGGTGCGCTACTCGGCAGTTCAGAGAACTTGACATTGGTTTCCGTAATAATTTAGCTACCTCTACTGCTGCCAGCAATGCGCAAGATATTAATTATAACATCAATGTTATGGACAGTGTTCTAGCTGCTGACAATGGACACATAGGGGGGTATAAGCTTCATTAATTGCATTAACGTTGCGGTTGACGTCAAGATCAATTATTGAATCGGATGGAAAGACAATCAGTTCTTTTGATTAATTTTCCATAGCTCTTCGAGAGCCAACGTAGAGGAGGCTTCAGTACCAACCTGTAGCATTATTAGAAAACGTGCACCGAACTGATGATAATGTTTGTGTCGAAGCTCCCAACTTTTTGCACGATGGAACCATTATTGTGTAAAAATTCATGACGGTTGCGTCAGTAGGGACTCGGGTCATTTTATGTATGCAGAAAATGTGAGGTAGAAAGCTAGTAGAAAGCGGGGACACGACTCACCTCTCTGCGCGTTCGAGTGCAATTTCCTAGCTATTTCGGCAGCACCGCCATACTCCTTAAGTATTTCTACGGCAGTCAATCCTCTCTCTTCCATAAGCTCCCTGAGCTGCTTGAGAGAGAGCTCGTACAGAGCCGGCCTGCCATCTATTGTCGCCATGTTGGGTCTCGTGCGTACTCCTCCTGCTGGGGGGCAACACATGGCGCTGTAGTCATCACGGATGTTGCCAAAATAGCGACTCTAATGCCGGGGCCACATAGTGCAACCGCACGATCAACTTATGCTCGGATGCTCAACTCAAGTACTTTCCCAAGGGATCTTGGAGTTTCACTGTGTAAGCGGAACGAATTGCAAGCTGAACGTCCGCGCAGAAGCTGAGCGTGCGACAGCATAGTGTGGCTCTGGCAGTAGTGCAAACTTAGGAAAGGATAACAAAGAAATAAGTTGCAGCCGATTGCTCTTAGGCACAGGAAGCTTAGATGATTCCCAAGAAAAAAATAATCCCGGACGATATTTTCAAAGTAGCCCAGTATTTGGTAGCTAATACCTACCCCTCCAAACAATATATTATATAGCTACCCTAAACAACGATTTCCAAGTAGCTAATCTAATCTCAGATATTGAACAGACTATCATTATTGTCACTATACGGTGTTGAAAAGTTTAGGCCTCCGTGTCCACTACTACGGCGATATATATAACAGGGGAGAAACAAGGGACATGGTACTACATGTGGACAGCAGCGTGGAACCAATGAACAAAGGTGTACCGACGCAGGATCAACGCTCACGGGAACAGCAAGTCGGGACGCTACAGAAGAAGAACAGAGGAGATGAAGATCAGAGGGAGTATGAAATCGGAAGGAAGCAAAGTGGGCATGAAACACAGATGTCCCGAAGGCCTAGCTAATGGCTAAAGTAGCCTTCACTAATCACAATCCTCCTGGGTCGCTGCTCTCCATAAAATAAGATGGGCGAACATAGCAACCTAACCCTATGGCCCATCCTATACCCCCCCCCCCCCCCCCCCCCCCCCCCCCC
>LQNS02278178.1:5356617-5388653 GCA_001587735.2 Parhyale hawaiensis | reverse complement strand
TTGACAGTAATTTAAATGAATAATTGGAATATTGGGCTATCATTTGAAAGTGACTAATTGGAGTTAGCAAAGATATTCATATATATTAATTAGACATATGTTAATTAGCTTGTACTCATTGTCTCCTAAATTAGCTTGTACGCAATATTTCCTAACATAACACCTGTTATCAAGAATGCGTAAAATACTAGTGTAATATAGGAACGGTGATGGTAAAACAACTCTTCAAAGGAATAGTCATAAAGCCTATATCAAACGCCGACCATAACTATGTTCGTACACATCTCGAATGCGAAGGTCACACGCGGCTTCGCAGACACTGTACAACGAAGCTCATTCTCTTACAAGAGGTACCTATATAGGTATATGAAGACCGTCGGTAAGAAAGACACACATGTGTCTCGCACATAAGCTAATGCGATACACTGCTTATTGCCGATGCACACAAACACATCTACATATGCAATACCGCTAAAGAAACACACGTGTGTACTCACCCACACACCTGCCGTTATCGCTCCAGCATGTATCCTGTCCCTGTGCTCTGTAGAAGAAAGAGAACACTCTACGTTAGCTACTTGGGTCGGTGGTGGTAGAGTTTTGTGCAGCACAAAAAATACCAAGATACCGGATTCCGGTTCATTTAAGGGGTTATGAGCACTATAGATTTATACAGAAGTGCAATTACGTATAGACAAAAAGTTGCACTAAGTAAACCAAAACCTTCCAAATTAAATTTCTGGTTCTGGTAGTAATAACATCGTTTCCAACGCCCAGGACGTAATGGACGTACTCGGCAGTATCAAGCTGAAGGTCATCTCCAAAGAATGGACGTGGTTTCATTTTAGACTTTTACACCTAAATTGCCCGGTAGAAATCTTTTGAGGAAGACTTGGAATTTAAGTGTTTAGTGTTAGTGTAGCCTCACTTTCTGATTACATATGGGCCTTTATGCAAGTAGCTTATTGGGTGGATCGCGACCACTCCCTTTCTCGAGGCTCTGGCATAGTCAGAGAACTACAGCTAGCAGTAGACGACCTCTGCCGTCACACGCTGGCTGTATTTTACGCGTGGTTTGGCAGTCCACTTATCCAGTGAGGCCGAACTATAACTCCGGTTTCTCATGAGCACAGCAGTAACTGAAACGGTCATTTGGTTGCTAGTCATTATCATTGAGCTCAAACTCGTTAGCCTGCAATTTTATGACACCCAAATGAAAATCGGCATAACTAGGTGAGAAAGTCCTGTTGTTCAGAGATAATCACATCGTCTAATTGCACTGTAAAATATAGTTAATAAAATGCAAAAGGGTAAATACACCAAATATGATTGCTGTTAGCAGCACACAAGGAATGGGTTGGTTGGAATAACCAAAATAATACTTTACATAAATAAAAAATAAACACACACATGTAAATCTTTCAGCCTGCCCGTTCTCTAAGTGACAGATGCCCTGTAGGTGACGTTACACCATTTCTTACGGATAGGTTGACACACCAGTGGTTTCCAACCTTTTCTTTCTTTTTTCGTCACTGGGAGGGCACTGGCCTCGGAGGAGGAAGGAGGCGCAGTTATCTATGGGGTATTACGTTAATATGACGCCATAGCCCAGACAAGTTGTGATCGACTGCAGCCGTGCACTCGATTTAGGCCCAAGTGAACATTTACCAGCGGTGCAAGGGTTTCCTAGCAGGGGTGTGCGCTGAAGGCGACTGTACCTTCAAGTAGGCTTTAACGCCATTCAAAGCGCATCGAGAGGTCGTATCGAGTGCTGAAGGGAAAGAGTTCACCAACAAACTCAGTAGCGAAACTGCTTGTGGGGCGGCCAAAAACTCTGCTACGGAAGTGACATTAGAATGCGTAGCAATAATAAGGGCGACATGGGTGCCGGCAGTACAAGAACATGTCTGGCGATCAGCCAACATATCCCCGGCAGCCGATCATACAGCGCGCGTGCATTGTGTAATGCTGTAAATATGCCACCGGCTGCAGCCTGTGCAGCGCTGCACAGCCGCTGTTCTGCATGTGCACACGCCCATCAGTTGGTTAGAGTGAACAGTTTCAGCCTCCGCTTCCACTACAAAGGCAGATCTCACAGAGGAAGAAAGGACACACCGTATGTTGATACAAACGTGGAACCCATGCACCAGGGTGTTCTCACAGAATTAACGCGCGTGTGAACGGAAAGTCGGGAAAGAAGAAGAACAGAATGAAGCACCATTAATAAGAATATGAAAACAGATGGAAACGAAGAGGGCACGAAGGAAACACGTTCCGAAGGCTATGCCTAAAGTAAGCTAAATCTAGTCTGGCCATAATATGGCTGTGATTTCAGAACTAAAATTAAGGGATAAAAAAATCGCTTTCAGCCGAAACATTTAGAATTTATTTCGTAACGACATAGTTCTACTCAAAATGGCCTCTTTTTCTTCGTCCACACAGAGCTTCAAGCTATCTGGCTTTTCATTAGTCTATTTTACGCATAACATCAATAGCAAATTTGGCCACGGCAGCAACAAGAGAGCACTTCGGTGAGCAGAGATTTCTGTAAGGGTTAAGCATGCCTGCCATATTCTCCAATACATACTGAGCAAAGTTAAACTTTAAGGTTACAAACGGTGGCTGTTTGTAATCCAATGGGTTCAAGTCTGGAGTGCCAGTCACTAGCCTTGATGAAGACAAGAACAATCTGGGACAGTCACAGCTGAGCGTCAGTTGCTTTGTGTGAGGGGCGGAATATTTGCTGAACTCTCCATTCTTTGCCACTGAACAAAGAGAACTGGTTAAGCACTTCACCTTATATTGATGAACGTCATCAATGAACAGACACGAATTGTGGTTTTAGCACCCTTTTTTGGGTAAAAATAAAGCTCTGTGACCCCATAATAAGACACTACACCAAACCATCACTTTCGCGAGCTGCTGGCCTCTCTCGAACACTGGAAATTACTTCAAAAGCTTTTTTGGCTATATGAGCCGCATCATGTTTACAGTTGAAGCTCTCTTCTCTAGTGAATGTTTTCCCATCCTGGAAAAATGATACAGTACTTCTGTGAGCTTCTCCTCCGTACCGTACGTGATTTTTTTTCATCAATGTTGGGATCTTTCTATTCTCATTCCACTGAAAGCCGGCGTTAACAGGTGGCCCGGGGATCTTCGATAAGCTCGTATCTTAAGGTCATCTCTGATTAACCTGGACATTAATCCTGGTGATATTTCCTTCTTCCCAGCCATGATTTTCTGCTTCTTCAGCGGATTCCTTCCGATTCCGTAACTAACCCGTAACGTATCCCCTTGAGGGGACGCGTCCACGGGTTAAGAAACATTATTTCAGTTTAGTTATGTGTAATTCACGCCTCTAAACAGACAACTAAAGGATTTCAGGGAAGAAAAGGAAGGGACATGTTGTATGCTTACTGGATCGTGGATTATTATATTGAATAGCTTAAGCCTCCTCCTTTTCCACAACATCGGCGACCTAACGCAGGAAGAAATAAGGGACATGCAGACAGAAACGTGGATCCCATGCACGAGGTGTTCCGGCACAGGATGAACGTGCATTGGAATAGCATGTCGAAGAAGACGAAGAAGAACAGAAAACAATGTGAGCAGCAGCCGCTTACAACTGGTAGAAAGCAAAGTGGACACAAAGAAGAGACGCCCAGCAGGCCTAGCTACGGCTAAAGTACCAAATAGCGGAGAATCCGTGGTGCGAACCTACAGATGACCCACCCCACACCCCCTGAAGGTAGTGAAGTGTAACGTGTTCAGCACCTACACCAAGACTATCAAGAACCAATACTCGAAGGATCACCGCACCTTATATAGGAAGAGCAAGTATAAATGAAAAAAACCTAGACTAACTGATAACCTATCTTGTGCCTTCTTGGAGGATGGACCGTCGCACTGCACTTATTACCTTATCTTGTTGTCCTTTTCTACAGCATTGCCTAACAACATTCACAGTTTTTAAATAATAATTCAAATACTGAACCTATTTTGAGCTTATAGAGCGAGCGAGCTGTGCATCGTTGCATGAGGTTGAGCGCGCAGCAGTCGAGTGTGCCCTCAGTGTCATTAGATCAAGAGTACCTAGTACATGTGCTTGGGATAATGCGTACCATCTACAGCTCGCACCGCTGCTCATACACAAGGAGCTCACGATATAATGTCGCCAAGCGCAGCACTGAGGCAGTAACTTTCTATATCTAGCTCTTACGATCTGTAGTCTTGATTAGAGGCCTTACGGCCTGTGGTCCTGACCCATCTAGTAAGCTTTTCTGTAGCTACCTACTACTGCCATTCTCAGGCTCTTGAGATCAAAAGCTGTAGGTACTGTCGCATTAATTGGTTACATTGCCTGGAGAACTCTGTGGTCGTAAATGTAAACAATGCGCTTTCTTAATAAATTACGCTAGTAACAAAAACTATAAAATCTTCCGCGTGCCCCTAGAGACACTGAACACACTGTACGTAGACCTACCTACGACACGCCACAAGACACCCAACGTTATACTGTACTGCCAGTGCGGCCAAGTGTTTATACAAGAACAACTACCATCAACATCCTGGGATGACAGGAAATGACGTGGCTCGTGACGTCACGCCTGCGTCACAGGCCCCCGCTTGCGTGGTATGTGTGGCAAGACAATGCGAGTAGGCCTAGCGCCCGATACCTACATCCGCGGCACAGTTTGTTCTCTATCATGAATGAGTCAATACGAGGGTGTACCCTGCTGCTGTACGGTTGTCACGTGTTCCCAGTAATGTGCGCCAACGTTTGTTGTCTCCTTGAAAGCGGAACTTTGTGTCTATCTATAGATTTCCTAAAATAATAGCCGCCATGACTTGGCTTCTTGTGTCACTGTATACTTTTGACTAAGCTATCTCTTTACATTTCAAGTGTATCAGAACTCAACAGCTTGTGCACTTTTCTGATGTTAACTAACCAGGAAGCAGCAAAACATTCAGACCCGTGACAAGCTCTGACGGCATCATAAGACCATGGTGCGAACCCACCTTGGAAGATCACAACAAGAGACTATTCGAATAAGAGAAGGAGGAGGCATATAGTAGATGAGTCGATAGAAACGTCGAATTAGTGGACGAGAGTGTTCTCCTACGGCATCAACGCGCATGGACACAGCCAGCCAGACGGGAAAGAAGAGGAAGAACAGCAAAAAATATAACAAATAGCAGCATACATAAAACATAGCAAAGCGAGCACGACGGCATGACGCAACTACCATGAGAAAAAACTCTCCAAATTGAGATGCGCTATTAAGTACAAGCACCATAGGTACGTGCGCGGCCAAGAGAGAGTTGAAAAACGGTCGTAATAGGCAGATACTTGTATGCATCTTGAACCTCAGAAGGCAAAATAGCATATTCTTCAACACACAGTAAATAATTGATACGTTAATGAGCATCACACTCAAAATGAGGATTTATGAACAGCAACAGTTGTTGGTATATAGTTGAGTAGAAGCTATAGGTAGGCAGGAGCGTGTCGTAAGAGGTCAATGCCATTGTTTTGCGGCTACCGTCATGAGACGGTGGGACAGCTTTGTATACAGCGAGAGCATCACATGCATTCCGTCTGTGGTGTGCAGACCGTTTAATGGGCATGACAGGCATGCCGCCGGCTGACAGTCATGGTTGCCGCTATCTGTCGCGCACCACGTCACGGCAATGGTCGGGCAATAGTGCTCCTAAAGCATTTACATTACACGCAGGGAATGCTCTCTAACAATGCCGTAACACTAAGCATTGAGTGTCAGCTACTCGACGTATGAAGTAGCGCTATTTCTACGAGATCCTGAAACCTCTACAGGTAAAGTATTGATATCAGAAGCAGAGAATGCCCCACAAATTCATTACACGCAGAAAGCGTACACTAATATAAAAGCCTGGAATGCTCTACAAAAACGCTCAAAGAGCATTGGAGATCGCGGGCCATTTTTGAGGTATAGCGAGTGTTCACTAAACGGTCTTTAACGCTAAAGCAGTCAGTGTCAAGTGTATACCTATCGCACCAATGGTATTCCAGTGAGAATCGTAGACCATTTTCCAGATCAAGTAACAATATTACATGCAGAAACTGTTCTCCAAAGGAACTCGTTCATTAACAATGAATGGCGAGCGCCAACTAAAGCCGATATCCCATACTGTAATTCCTAGTGGAATCAAGCTTGGATTGGAAACCGACGATAAACATAAACTTTGAGCTAAAGAACTGATAGAAACGAACTCGAACCTTTTTCGCGTGCTTTATTTAACGCAAAGGACTAAAGAGTTTTGGTTCTAAAGACTTGAAGACGCCAATTTTTTTTTAAATATTGATGCATGTAATTTGGCTTACAATAGTCCTCTCGTCATTTGGACGGTCGGATACAGCAGCTTATAAAATGATAGTGTGCATAGTGAAGAAAATAACAGGTGATGTGGCACACACACGCGGCGCCGTCCGTTAGCATGGCAGACCTGTGAGACAAAGAGCGCACATACGACAGCTAAACAAATGCTAGCTCCGACCCAAGTGGGTCAACGAAGTGTCAGTGCACGGTGGGTGCGCTACTGCCCTCGTACTGTTGGGTGACAGGGGGTGAGGGTAATGAGAGGGGCGCGTCTGCACAATGGGAGAGGGAGGAATTTCCCCTCTCTCTCTCGCACACGGGAAGAACTGAAGGGGATGGGAGCTTATGCACAGTGATAAGTACCTAGCGACAGCCTGGATGACGGATGACACTGCTCCGCACAGAATATCCTATTAGGGTACCAGGCCGCAAAATACAGTCCGAGGTGCTCCACATAAGGAAATAAATGTACGAGTTAGTTACAGAGCACAGCTAGTCAATTATGCCCCTCAAACAATGCCGACGATTAATATGGAAAATCAAGTTCCAGTTTATTCTTCATTTCTACCAGTTGCATGATCAAAACGGTCGACCTTTTTTCACGCCTCAGAGGACTAGAGTGAGTCCCAAAGTTACACGTAAAGCTACAAATAGGGAAATGCACAATGGTGCGTTTGGTATTTCAATCACACATGTTGATACACTGCAAAGTGGTTTATGTAACGGATGTAAACGGTGAGGTCAAGTCAACTGAGCGCAACACAAGTAGGAAATCCGAACGTACTGGTTCGTCCTGAAAATATATGCCCACTGGCTCCAGAGGAGTGAACGGCTGCAGTTGATCACAGATCGTCAAAATAATGACGTCAGAGACGGAAAGCTCATGCGACAACTGGGACCTCCAGACCTTCCCCATTTCTGGTTACGGCTTGTAGCCCCACAAAAGCGTCTGGACGCCGGAATGTTGACTCAGCAAGCCAAGCAGACTCGAACTCTCGTATTTTGCGTCAGAGAGGCTGACACTCTAACATCCTGTCACTGCTGCAGCACAGAACTAAACAACTGCACACGGACAGATTAAGGCTCAGGTAAGCAATGGGAGGCAAACCATAAAACTTACTTGTTCAATGACTATCGGAATTTAGAGGCCAAACTCTAGTGTCTCTAAAGGGCAGTATCCGCTAATCGCCTGTAAGTTTCTGACTAGATACAGGATAAAGTTATTTAAGACTTACTTGCCCAAAACAGGATAAAACGAAGTAAAACCGTAAAACTCGACCTATCCAAGATGGGATAAAACAGAGAACTGAAGTGTAAAACAGGATAAAACAAACCGCAGCTCCAACAACAAAGGTTGAAACAATGCCTGACATGAATGACGCGCGGGCGGAACTGTAATCATTGCAGGAGCAACGCGCCGATCATTGCGGCGAGACCGGGCGGGGACAGACCAACTTTTTGTGGCTCGCAAAAAGCGACAGCGCATTTGCTGAGTAAATTGCGGCGGCGCTGAGTGGAGGATTTTTTTACGAAAGGGCGCTGCTGCAGCGGTACACATATACTGTAGTGCATTGCGTGACAGCAGGCCCGACCGAGATGGATGTTAGCTATCGCTCTAGTTTCAAGAAGTAGATTGTAAAGGGACTCCCGTTACGCACTTCTCCAATATTCCTTTAACAAAATTCTTGGGCGCCCAAGAAGCTAAAATTGGATATCAGCTTCTGTGGCGACCGGAAATCCCGTTTAAGTTGAATGTGCCAAAGACTTTAATTCTTCCTGGGTGACGGTAACTGCAGATGCGATGTATCAGTGACAGATCAAGACACTAAAAATCGTGACTTACGAATATACGCTGCAATCCATGATTGCAGAAACATAAAAAAATGTCGTATACTAGAGGCTATTCTCGCGCTTCGAACCTAATCTAATGGTATTTGTAAAACTACCGCCGAGCTTAGACAGTCCTTGAATGGGAGACGCAAGAACTTCCCATACGACGAATGGAGCGCATGGGGCGTGAAGAGATTAAGAGCAACCAGTACAGACTTGTAGTATATTTCATACAGTACGAGGGACGATTCCGAGGACCCGTTTTATTTATTTTTTATTAAGCCTCCAGGGGTCAGAAGAGATTGCCTTGCCGATGACACTGTACTGACAACTGAAGCTTCGGTGTCATGTACTACAATTTTCACCTATCTCTGTCGCAGATACTGACACGTGACAGTCTAAGAATGTAGGTATCTCGCAGCTGTCATGGACGTGCGTCAGAAGCCGAGGTGCGTCACTGAATTGCTGCACGCAGAAGAAGCTGGGATAATTGACATTCACCGGCGCTTGGAGAACGTTTACGCAAGTACGGCAGCTGATAGCGAGCACAGTAGGGAGACGGGTTTGTCGATTCCGGAGTGGCGACAGACATCAGACATACGAGTTACAAACCGCACGCCCGACAAGCATGCGCCACCACATAGCTCAGGAAACTGAAGCTCTTCCTCATCGTGACAAAGGGCAGCAAAACTATCCGTTCGTTTTGATGGTGTCACTATTGTCTTCGTAACTCAACTGTTTAGCTAAAAAATACATAAGAAAAAGGAGGCATGACTTTCGTAACTGTCCTCGAACAATACTGTAGGTTCTTCAATGAACAAAGTGTTTAAGCAAAAACTAATGGGTAATTTTAGCTTCTTAGAAGTAGAAATTGATTCACAGAAGAGACATAGGCAGATATAGCACAGGCATGACACACGTTCATGAGTACAATGCAGTAAGATGGCAAAGAAGTGGAAGAAGAGAAAATAGACAACCAGTAAAATCTGAAATGGCTGAAAGAAAAATGGGTACGAGATGACGCTGTTCCTAAACCTTCAGTAAAAGTCAAGGTAACCTACAAGGTATTTTTTGGTGAGCGATTCACTCCTCATAAGATAGCATAGGCGACAAATTAGTGAATGCAATTGAGTCAGGCGCAAAGGAGATCTCGAGCAGGAGAGGTACACTTCCGCCGCCCGAGTAAAGGGCTCAACTATGCTTTGGCACACTCGTGTAAGGCAGGCATAAGAAGCATGGATGTCTGTGTACCCTTGCTATCCTCTACCTCACCCAATATTAGGAATGCTTAATACAGTAGCGCAATAACTGTCATCTAAGCTGAAATATACCGGCCTATTTGATGAACGCAGGAGCTATTTGGTCACGACTTGAACGGCGAGTGTTAAGAAAATGGCTTCTTAATTGGAATGCCTAAAAAAATCCCTTCACAGTACAAAAGATCCGTTGCATTGCATTTGAAATAGCGATACCGATAGTCCTACGAAAACTGATGTACAGTGTGTCCAACTAGAGACGCACTCTGAAAGCGCATACCTCCCGCCAAGCAACGTAGTGCAAACAGAAAAATTAAATTGGTCCCGAAACCAGGATATTCTTTCTATCAGTTGGTCATTTGTGCCTCGACATTAATAACAGCTACTGTAATTTTCTTGAAGATCCGTCAGTAGAAACTTTTTGAGGTTTGTTGACAAACAACAAAACAAAGATGTAGTCCAACACACAAACGGACGAACCAATCATCACCAACATTTGGTCAATTGTGACTTTTATTTCTAACAATTGAAGATCCGTTCAAAACTTTCTGAGTTATGTTCTGACAAATATAAAATGAAATAGACAAACGGATTCAGGAATTACAAAAAGTTTGTCAATTGTAATCGTAATATTCCCAACAATTCTTGCAAATTTAATGAACATCTGTTCGTAACTGTTTACGTTCCCAAGAAAAAAAAAACAGGTAGATAAACAGTTGGACGGATGCTCTTGAAAAGTTAATAACCTGTTCCTCCTAACATTAATTTGGTGACAGACAGACACACAAACCATGACAAAAACACAACCTCCTTGGCAGCGGTAAATCGAGTGCTGTCGAATGGTTCAGCTCTACACCATGCACTCAGAGTTAACCAAGCGAGCCTCCAACGATTGAGCAATATTTTTCGGATTTAACAAATATTTATGTGAACTTCGGCTAAATAGTTTCAAGTCTTAACGAATTTCAGCACGATAATATTGTACTACCTAGGTGGATGTGAGGATGCCCTTTCAAATTCTGCTATTATTATTAAAACTTCACGCTTGAGCTTTCACGGACAGGTAATACAACCCAAATGAAGCATCTTGCAACACCGGGAGAGCCCAAAACGCTGCTAAAGGAAATTCAGCAAAAAACCATTGACAGCTGACTTGAACGTCTGCAGGCCAATACGACCAAAAGCTGATGATCGCAAAAAATTCTAAACCTTAGCAGACCAGGGCACGAAGGATCGACAGAACTGACTAGTTCGACGTGCGAAATCCTCCAAAGTGAAAGAGTTTTTCTACAACACTTACGACACGGAGGGTTAACCCTTTACTGAGCGGCAACAAAACGTTTTCGTACGAATAGCAGCACTGAAAAGATCAGAAGCAGTGTTACCCCCCGGTAAAGGGTAGGAATAAAATTCAAAACAAGAGCTGGCCTCAAACGTCCCTTCATCTTTTCAATGTCTAACCTATGGGCTCGGTGCAAGAGCAATACATTTGCCTTAGAATACGCTAGAGTTTTTCGCTGATGGTAATCACGGCTTAGCAGACTTAACACGTATCCAGTGCATAGCTACACGACATGGCGACAAGATCTTTCAGCGAGACTGTCTCCCACACTGGAAAGGGGGCGTCCTGTCGTCTCCAGCACATGTCGCTACATCTTGATTTGCTGAAATGTGTGCGTTTCAATTTTGAAGGACCGTAAATAAGATAAAGTGACACCTCATCAGTGTGTTTGGGTAGCTACCAAAAATTGCAAGAAAAAAAACGTGGTGGCCTCAGCTTCTAATAACAACAAAGAAGGGCAGCTGCAGTGGCGCAACAGTTCGTTGTATGGCGCAGATTTAAAATCTACAAAATATTTACAGTCCCTGAACTTTACTACTCCATTTAACACTGCAGTTGGCCATAGTCAATTTTCACATATAGAGTTGCAATTTCTTAAGGTCCATTCTGGAGAATGTATTGTTCGATATTATTGGCCTTGGAATTTGACGAGGAATTGCCTATTTTACGGTATTTAAAAGGTTTATTTTTTTGAAAGAGGTGAATACTCACTCACGGACTCTCAATCAGTAGTTCAACATATCCGTCAATGCCACGAGACTTTGACCTTCAGCTCATATACAATCGCGGTGGGCATGTTACTCTCAAACGGCCCAAGGAACCCTATGTATGCTGAACTTTGCGGCGCACTGTACAGGCTGAAGACTTAAGTTCCTTAAACAGAACGCACATAGCTCGAGAGTGTGAAGGTGAAGTAAGGTGTGTGTGCATAACTTTGTAAATTTTAGAAAGTATCTCGCTGGAAATAATTTCCCTTGAAATATTGGTCTGAGTCCACAGGTAAATTTTCTATTTCACTTCCAGTCACGGAATTGTAACTACTTTCAGAATCAAAGTACAACTAATTTCGTATGTAATTTAATTAATAATAAATGTAGATGCTGTGCATCTTGATATATCACTGTCACTAAAACGAAGCCACCTGCCGCTAGCAAGCGCACGATAATAGGAAAAAAACATGGGATAATCTTTTTCAGGAGATAGGCCAGCAGATATCTCGGGTGAGTTCCTGAAGGAACGATCTAATCATTCACGAAGATACAGCTCAAGATGAAGCGAGAGTCGCGCCAGCAGCGGAAGCAACTCATCTCAAAGAAAGAGAGTCAGCGGCGTCGCGAAACTTCTATACTCTCATGTCGTCGGGAGGACAAAAAATTCTAAGTGTGAGGAGCAATTTGGCAGCAATGATCATATTTGCAGCCAAACACCTGCCGTGTCATATCAGGGAGTGAGGAGCAGCAGCAGCAGAAGCAGCGCCCCCCCCCACCCTCAGCTGCCTACAGCCCCGCAGTAATAGGGCGACCCGCGAAGCTTTCATCGTAAGATATGCCTCAGGTGTCTTGGATACCATTGGGGGCCCACGCATATCTGACGGCGGTGGTTTGTTCAAATTCTTGGGAATGAAAAACGTAAACAAGCGGGTTTTAGAGGACACTCTTGGGACAATTACTGTGGCATAAGTCAAGCTCGAGACTCTCAGGGGAGTGGTGTCATCTGCAGCACACGCGCCGAAAGACAATTAAAGTTACTCTCCTTGGCTTGAAAACTTTCTTCTCGGGGACAATCTGAGCAGCATCTCCATTAAGGCTAATTAATGTTCTACAGGTGCAAACTTGAAGCTGGCAGGTGCAATATAATCTGCATAGCAGACTTAGTACCAAAAGTAAGAATAATAAAGACGTGTCATCGGAGCTTTCTTCGCTGTCATTTTTCACGGCAACGTACCCTACGATAATATTAAAACTAAATGACAATTCGAAGTCAATAATGAATCAACTTCAGAGACCTCCAATTTTCTATACCAACCACAGAGCTTGCAGTCGCCCAACAGCATACTAATGATAATATTCAACCAGTTCTCAGTCGCAAGTATTATTACAATTGACACAGACAATAGTACTGTATCACCCATACATGTACGAATAGCAGCGGCCTGCGAACGGTGCTCTACGTGAGGTCTCCCGACAGCTGAATAAGAGCAGCCTGCCGTGACGATGAGGCACGCGCATCAACTTCAAAGTCCTCCACCAGCCACTATCTTTATTAGCTCGTGCAATCTGCACCATCAACGCGTCGCATTTACATTAAAATAAAAGTGTCACGCCATAAATTGTGTCACGAGATAGAGAATGCGGGGGGGGGGGGGAATGGCATGAAGCACCGCGCATCGGTGTAATGACAGCAATAACAGCTGCTTCCTGTTGGAAACAAAGGAGAGAGGATGAGGCATCAACATTGTAAAACACATCGAGCCTCTTCCATTATTTCGTTTATAATCTATTTACCCGCCCTAGTTCATTTCATCACAATAAGATTTCCTTGGGTAACTAAAATCTTGATTTAAATTAGCAGGAGAAATATTGTTTTTCATTCCAAAACTTAAAAAAAATGAAGAGCAGCTGGTATGTTGGCCTAATTAGCTCTAGAACACGTGAACTGTATGCCCATGGGTAGGAATAGGTAGATTGTGATGTAAAAATACATTTTAGGCTTTAAATAAAGCCCGTATGCCGCTGTGGTATAACAATTTCAATTTCGAAATTGATAAACTAAGATTGACGGAAACAGTGAGAAGTCTAAGCCTGCTTGCGCGTGCGGCTTACGGAGAAAGAAAAGGATGGAATACGGTACGTTGCAGGTCGAAATCTACGTGGAACTCGTGCACGTGAGGTGTTTGCGCACCGGATTGATCTGTATGGGCGCAAGCCGGAAAAGCAGAGAAAGAAAACAACAAGGCATCGCTAATAGGAGAACGAAGATGAAAGGAAACGTAGTGGACACGGTAGAATGAGATTCCGAAGTCCTCAGACCGCTAGCTGCGGCCCAACAGAAGGCCCCTACAACTGTGACTACGCACGTCAGGTAATGTCAAGAACGTTACCTGGACTTCGTCCGAAGACCGACAAGGAGAGGCCAAGGTAACCTGTACGTGGGGTTGCACTGATCGAGGGAGGGGGGGAGGGGAGGGAAGAGCGCGACTCCTCATAGTGCACCTATGAGAGACGCAACTTAACTCTTTCTTTCATGCACTGACTTGCCGGTCTCGTAGCAACAATAGCATATGCAGTGCACAATACGCACCGATACCACAGCAAGGGTTAAATGTGGCCTAACGCTAACAGCGTCTATGGCCGTCCCAGACGCTGTTTCACGATTTTAATGTCCGAGACGGCCCAGGTTTCATTAGATAGAGACTCAACCTATGGCCGATAAACATAAAAACAACCACGCGACACCCAAACAATGTCGTAGGGCAGCCAGTGAGCAACCCGCGAATCTCACCTCCCGTTGTTTTGGAAAATCACATACGATAAAATTTTTTCAAATTAGTCAATACAGTATGTTACCTTTGATTATGCAAATATAATTTTTTTACTTATTTTTCAAGATAAGAGTCAAACATTTAAAATGTTGATTGTAAGTTAGTGCGCAGGTAAGTTGTAACTTGTAACTAGAAACGTAATTAGACAAAAATAAAACGGAAGCATTTCCCACGTTTGGCAACATTTGCTTATCGAAAGGGGTTCTGCTCTTACGTCAGATTATGCAACATTACTCTCTAGTCAACATGGGCAAGAAAGGCGGTCTAACCAGTGAAGAAAAGATCAAAATGACCTTGTTATTGGCTTCTGGTAAGACAACACTCGAAGTTTCCAAGGAATTAGAGCGTGGTCACCAAAACAATTAAGGCTTATGCAATTGAAGGTAAGGTCAACTGGAAAACTCCGAATAGAGCCTCTAGAGCCTCAATGAGGAAATTGACTGCTCGGGATAAGCGACATTTTTGAAGGTTTCTATTGCTAGAAAACGATTTTCTAAAAGTAAGGCGATATTTAAAGACTCTGGAGCCCCAATACTAAGCACAAAGACAAGTGATGAGGTTCTGCAGAAGCTAGGGAAAGTGAAAAAGGCAATTAAACGACCACTTCTAACAAAAACTCAAAGAAAATCGGATCAAATGGGCTGAAAACATGATACTGATTTCTCCAATGTCATATTTACTGACGAATGCAGAGCCATTCTTGATGGTCCAGATGGATGGGCGTCTGGATGGGTCCTACATGATCGACCTCAACAGACACGCCTTAAGCCTCAACAAGGTGGTGTATGTTTTGGGCCGGGATGGTAGGTGACACCCTTATTGGTCCATTTGAAGTGGCAGAAGGAGTTAAACTGAATGCAGAAAGGTACTGCCAGTTTCTTGAAGCCAACTTGATTCTATGGCTTGATGAGCAGGCTATCGCACGCAGATCCAAATTGGTATTTCAGCACGATAATGCTCCCTCACACCAAGCGCGGTACACTGCTAACTGCTACTAACTTGCTTGAAATAAAAAAAGGATTAAGACCTGGCCAGCGAACAGCCCCGATTTAAATCCCACTGAGAACCTCTGGGCAATGATCGATAGGAAGGTCTATGAAGGTGGTTGGCAGTTTTCGAGCAAAGTAAGCCTGTGGAATGCAGTAAAAACAGCTGCAGATTCTATTCCACCATCTGAAATAGCAAACCTGACGGTCTGTTGATAATTGCTTATAAAAATCATGAATAATGGAGGTTGCCATGCTCAAAATTAACTTATGTTTACCACTACTGAACACTTATTCAGTGTTTATTGAATTGTTATGGTTATAATTTCTTGGTTTTGGACGTTTAATAAAAATATTCCTGTTCACTTGTATTTATTTCCTCTCTATGACGTTTTTATTAACTTGATGCATAATCTGAGGTAACAGTAAAAAACTCTTACATAAGCAAATTGTATGATAAACTTAGCAAATGGCAAAATATTTATTTTACAAGTGCTGTTTGTATTTGCAACATAACCATACATTTAGTTAATATTGATACTCAAAAGTTAGAAACTTATCTTGAAAAATAAAGTAAAAAAATTGTATTTGCATAAAAACAACTATTGAAGTAATAGCTGAATACCCCTGATTTTCACAGCCTGCCCAATAGGAAGCGAGGCTAGATTGGGAACAACGAATATTTCTGTCGGTGTCTTCCTCATTTGTTTGCCTGGGTGATGGGCATGTCTTTGCAGGCGTGTGCGAACTCTTTTCAGCTGGACACAACATTGACCGTCACATAGATCGGTTTGGATCATTTCTAGAATGTATGAGTCTGTGTTTCCGCATTTGTCTGGCTGGGTAATGCGGCATGGCTTAGCGAGTTATGTATCCGGATGGATGCTATTTCTTTCCTTCATCAGTAGACAGCCTGCTCTAGTTTAGTCCTTGCCTCCTGCAGGGTAGCCCATAAGTAAAATAACCTTTAGAAAATTAAACCACTATTCAAATCCTAACAGTTTTGTGTTTCTTCTACCGCAATCACCAGGTGTTGCGAGAGTTGCAAGAACATGAAACGCTTCTCAATAATGGCTCACAATCGCCGGTGAAATCGACACAGAACTTCCTCTTTACTTTTTCAAAGGGTATCTCACCGACAAGCTACCTTGAGTATTTCCGGAATTATATATACTTTGGTAGTTGAGGCAAGAAGAATGGCAGATGCGGCAACAAACATGGCTGCCGGAGAGAGCGAATAGCAATCCTTATTAGTGAGGAGATCGCGCTAATAGATTGTGGACAGAAATACGTACGCCGATGGATATTTCCGGTGTCCAATATACAGTCAGGCTCTGTGAGTACGGGACAGTCGAGACAACCTGTACAGCACAGGCAACTGAAATCTGCGTTGGTCTGGGGCAAAGTGCGACGTACGTACAAGACGCAGCTCAAGGGTCTCATATCAATGTTACTAACAGCAAGACAGCCGCTCTCTCAAAGCCGTTCCTGTAACCAAATCAAACACTATGATAAAAGCCAATGTGTATTCTTTTTTTTTTTTTACCTACGTTGAGGTCATGTTTTTTGTCGGAGTTTGTGTTCCTGTTGGTAATTCTGTCTGACTGCTTATCTTTAACCAAGCTAATTCAAAAAATTATAGATTAGCCTTTATTAAATTTGTAGGAACCGTTAGGTATATTAAAAGGAACAACTAATTAATTTCTGGTAATGAGCCGTGCCACATTGTTGGTACGTCTGTTTTCTCTTGTCCACCTAACTCAGAAAGTTGCGAACGAATCAATTTGAAATTTCCATGAGTTTTTAGAAATCTTATGAAAAACAAATGACCAAATTTTGGTTATGCTCTGCTCGTCCGTTCGTGTGCATGTTTTTATGTTTGTCACAATATAACGAAACAGCTATGGACGGATCTCCAGGACATTTACAGGCACTGATACGAATACTGACAAGGAACAGAGGATTGAGTTCTGGTGATTATACAAAATATCCTGGATTTCAGGGCCAATTTGACTTTTTCGTAAGCATTGCGTCGCTTGGCGGAGGCGTGCGTTCTGCGAGTGCTTCTCTAGTTGATGTAGTCATTTGCAAATATATATTTCGTTCCCCTCCTTGAGAGAAAGCACAGAACTGTATTCAAGTTGATGTATCTTTCCAAACGCAGCTGAAGGGTCGAAATATCGCAATTCGAAGAAGGAAATTTCTTCGGCTGAGGCTTCATTCATACAGCGAAAAGTATGTCGACTGCGCCCGAGACACAGCGGTATACACCGCAGTACACGGAGATCCCTCGTATCATTTCTGCACAAGCGTGAAAAATAAAGGGATGCCGATGCAATTTTCTACTTTGATTCGTGGGCCGCGTTGCACTAAAAACGCAGTAAATACCGTCGTGAAAAATTTATCTGTACAGTTTCACCAGTTCACCTGCCTATTTTCCAACCGATTGGCTGTATCACAGATTCATAAAGCTGAAGGACGGAGCAGAAATAGATGAAAGTTTTTTCTTTTGCCCTAATTTCCAAACCTGTTTTTGGCAGAAAGGGAATGATGATGGTAAGCCTTGCCGAACTGGAGCGAGCCGATCGCACCTTCGACAGATTAAATCAAAAGGAAGTCAAGCCGCCAGTTGCCAACTAGAAGCATGAATACGAACAGTGAAGAGAAGCATGAATATTCTTGCGCTTTGCCGTCATTTCTGCCGCTAAGATAAAGTAGAAAAACTAGAATCTCTGCGGAAATCTACAAGCCGCATCACTACTCTGACACGACAGCACCTTGACAGGCACTGAGGGCCCGCAGACAAACAGCGCCGGACTCCGGGGCACGGAAACACACTATACTCTTGCCTATACATCCTTGCTTTCACTGCGCAAGAGCGTTCTGTAAGAAACTCCAATGAAATGTTTTGTGCTGACAAACTGCCGAGAGTTGATACTCCTAGGTAACCACTGTATATCATTATGTCTCAACGAAGGAATTGGAGTACGTACTAGTTAATCATGCACAGCAGAGACGGTGCAAACCCGAGGAGAGAAACTGCAACATATAAAGTAGGTACCTCCGTAGAGTGTACGCGATCGAGCTGGTTAAGGCTAGTATAGAGAAGGCAATGCCAAGAGTGTCGCCGCCACACGAACAAGCAAGAAACAGAAGCACCAGGTTCGATGCGACGAAGTTTCGGCGAAGTGATCGTTGCTTGTGCAGGGCAATAACGCGTACAGTGGACTCGGCACACCAGCTATTTCCGGCATAGTACCTACAGCTTCTTGATTGCCTACTGCGTTGGTTTAGGCCTCGTGAGCAGGGAGAAAAAGGGAGAAGCTAGCTGAATGGCTGGAACAACGGACAGTAGAAGCACTGAACACAAGGCAAGTGAATAAAAAGTCAGCGAAACAGAAAGGCATAAAGATCGCCAGCAATGGAAGAAAAGATAGGAAGTAAGCGAAGTGGACACGAAGATGTCCAGAAGGCCGTCCAGCTTTAGGCCTAAAGTAGCCCATGGAGACAGTCCCAAGGAGCGCGACTCCACCTAACATAGGATGAGCAACCCTAAGCCTAGGGCCCATCCTATTTCCCTGCCTGACGGATGGAGTAGAAAATGCATTTTATGCCTACATATACGTATATCGAGTGAAGGAATAGCGGAATAAGCACACTAGAGAAGATGCGAAGAGAAATCTGCGCCGACCCGACAGCGGAGTTAACGCTAGGGTACTCTATGTAAGAGGTCCCTGTGGGCGGTGCTCCGAATAACGCATCATGGGCAAACTAATCCTTTGGCTTATGGCTCATGCTACGACCCCCTGGTGACTCGCAGGCACTAGCAGCAACACTAGTCTGTTACTATCAAGCAGTACGCCTAGCCAGTCATCAGCTCTTGCCCATGCAAACAGCATGTCGTGGGAACAAGAAATTGAACGAAGATTGTCAGTAAGAGTGAAACATTTATGAACAGAAAGTGCTTTCCAAGAGCATATAAGGGCAAAAGTAACCGGCGTCCATCTCGAGGCCAGTAATGATGACTACGCACTGTGGAAATAACTCGCTCCTGGACGTTCCACTGCTCACCCGGTGCTTTAAGTCGATTCTTCAACTAGTGGATGATGTAGTAGTTTTGGCCAGGAAGTTTAGGCCTCCGTTTCCGAGCGGAACGATATCACAGAGGTAAGAGCAAGGGACATATAGTGTGCCGATAGAAACGGGGAACCCGTGCACGAAGGTGTTTCCACATAGGATCAACGCGCATGGGCGCAGCAAGTCGGGAAAGAAGAGGAAGAACAGAATAAAGCATGAGCAAGTAGGAGTATGAAATCGGGAAGGAAGCAAAGTGGGCACGAAAGACAGACGTCCCAAAGGTCTAGCTAATGGCTAAAGTAACCTACACGAGCCTCCTGGGGTCGAATGGGATACTGTAATACCACCTGGACCTCACTCGAAGATGACCTAACGTGGGCAAAATTGAAGAGTAGTATGCGTGCGTCCATACGCATAGAACACGCTGGCAATACTTGTAGTATGAACGCAATATACAGTTTAGACTACACTGAGCACAGTAAAGAGTACAGTGGAGCAAGTAGAGTGAGCGGGCAGAGAGCGGCGAGGCAATACATATACAGCATAAGCATAGCCGGAGCACAATTATTTAGACAGAAGGAGACCTTAAGAGCGGCAGCGCGAGTGCAGAGCTGCATTATATGAGCGCGTGCCACCGCAGGAGCTGCAGCGTGATGATGGAGAGCGCGCAGGTGTGCGCGAGGCGGGCGGGTGTGTGCAGTGAGCGCGACAGCTGCAGCGCTGGGCTGACGCACACCGGCGGCGGCCGAGCGACGGCAACAGCTGCAGAGAATGTTTTGCAGCAGCTTTAAGCTCTTTGCATAGCCGCCCGTGCAGCTGCACAGGGACAACTGATGCATTGCCTAATATGTTCCCACGGGCACTTTTATGTGCACACAAAAACTTACAGCACTGACGTCACGGACCTGTGCGAGGCTTTGATAAGGTCGCTCTTGCAGCGAGGGGCAGGAGGGAGCGGCGCGGTACAGGCGAGGGCAGGTGAGAGTGGTCGTCCGAGGATAGCTCCTCAACCAGAAGATTCGGTCATCCTAGAAGCTAAGGCCAAAAATTTTGTTGGGTGGCCACTATTCCAGAAGGAAAGTATCTTGCTTGCACATGTGATGGTGGTTCCGACGATAGTTCAATGACCCAAGTTTATTCAACTCCGCGTCCTCATGTATATTGCAGCGTCTCTTTAAACAACAGAATAGAATTTTCTCAAAATCGAATTTCTTTGCATTAGCGAAAACCAAATTAGGCAGCATGCCATCTCCCAAGAAGAGGATGCATCGAGTTTTGTCAAATCTCATTCGTTCATCAGCTGTCGAAAGCTCGTGTCTTTTCTGCATTTCGGAAAGATATGCACCGAGATCTTCTTTAAGGAGTCGACGCATTGAAGCTGACTAACTTCTGCTTCTGCAGCTAAAATTATAGCAGAACGGTGCGGATTTCTCCTTTATTTTTCTCGCGCGCCTTTGATGAGATGTTGAGTTCGAACAGACAGTTTTCTTTCTTAGCGTCAGCATTTGCATGTTTACCAATTTCCTTAAACTTTTTTACGACTTTGCAAACTGTTTCACGACAAATGTGCAGCTTTATTGAAATGTGCACATTACTCTCTCCTTTTTTAAATTTTAAGAGTGGATACGATTGTATTTCTATCATCACCCACAGTTAACTTACTTTTGATACACCCTTACTACTGAAATGCAGGTAAAATAGATACAATTAGGTTTAGACTGAAGTAAAAACTAATAATTTTGTTTGAAAATAAACACTTCTAATATTAGGTATATCAAAATAGGTAGTGTTGCCATAACTACGGCGGACCCGGTAGAGCCAATCCAGTGACGCTATCATCACATTCCTAAATTAAGTTGATTTTCCAAAGAGAGGAAGAAAGAAGGAATATGCAATATATAATGCGAAACGAAGATCTCGTGGCTGAGAAAAGTAGAGCAAAAAAGAAGAGGAGGATCAGCGAATAAAAGCAAAGAAGCAGTGACGATGTAAGTCAGCAATTCCCTGCTACTCAAAATAGGGGGGATGTTGCCTCAAGTCCGAGACTAACTCGGCACCCACAGCTACCCATTTTAGTGGGACGCCGCGAAACTAGGAAGAGTCTCGGGGACGCTCTCGAGTTGGACGGATAAAATAAGTTGCACCAGCAGCACCGTATGACCACCCACGACAATAGACTAAATGGCACCGAGTCCCATGCAGATTACGCGCGGACACAATCACGATAGAGACCACCACTGTTAGGTATTAATCTCATCTTCCGCTTCGCTTTAGTGGCTGTAACCACAGAAGTTTGGTCATTATCTGAATAATTGGGAGAGATAATGTGACAAGTGTGATAACATCTTAGGTCTCATAACTGAAATTCATGTAACTTTATGAACGGCACTGCACTTCTGCAAATAGTTCTCCAATGGAGAAGAATGTTCTAATGCACGCGATAAGTTATTTTCACGTGACCGTGCTATTTATTTTATGGCACAGAACATGAGACGCGCCTGGAGAGTTAGCGGTAATAGAAACGTGATACATGCAAGGTCTAACTTTATGAGCAATAGGCATTGCCGCAGCGCCCATGGTAAGAAACAGAAGAGATGAGGGTCCACGCATGTTCACGAATTCGTCGCTTACAAGCATCAGCTGAGGACAAGGGTAACCAAACCTTGCTTCCATCAAGCAGGCGACCGGTTTTCCTTGAAACAGCATGCACATGTTCCATTACGCGCCAATTACGCATGTCAAAGACCCGATAAGAGCAACCAAATCATCGCCCCACACTTAGACCAGTCCTTGAATGGGGACATATCGCCCGTTAGTACAAGTTGCCTAGTCTGGAGTATGAACTTCAGTGCAAGTAAGCTTACACCTACAATTATCAGTCGGTCTCGGACACATTTACCCAACATGCGCATCCACCTCTGAACATATGCGAGATTGCGCACGAGGGCTCTAGACCTCTGAAAATCCTCGTTGTCGTTTTTGATGAGAAGCTTACATCTGAGATGCATATTGGGTGCCTTGTCTCACGATCTTCGAGTATAGAGTTGGACTCCCGCGTAAGGTTAATGCTGTGCCTGGTAAAAATGATGCAGTTCGTAGATGCTGTAACGCAGTCTTGCTACATTTGTCGGAGTCTGGTGTACCTGTCTTGGCTGCGGCGGGACCGGCTTGTTGGTTGAGCTAGTCGGCAGCGTGCTCAGAATAATTTCGTGAGTTTGTCCCACAGGTGGAACGTTTCCTGCGTTTGTGTTTACAAGCGCTTTACACTGAGGAACAATGGTCGTACTTCTCTGTCTCAGTGTCCGAACTCTTTCGGAAGCATACACGAGCTGAGGCTGGCATCCACTCCTTTGCATTGGAGACAGTTGGGCACCAAACAAGCGACTGTTAATTAGAAACTCGTCAGATTAGTAGGTATTATACATTCAGGTAAGTTGTGACATGGAATTCGCTGCCGGGATGCGCGGCGCTCGGACATGGAACTGCAACAGTTAAAGTGACTTTCTGATGGATTATTTTCAGCAGAACTACGGCCGTCCAGGTGTTGGTCATCGTTCCATTGGAATATTTTGTTGCGCACCCAAGTAAATCCAGCCGTGCAGTCTTAATGATATAAAGCATGCTACCAATTTTCCTTCAAGTACCCGCCACAGATTCGCAATGGCAAAATTTAAATGCCTGGGAAGAGAGATGAGGCTCGGGTAACCAAATATTCCCCCCCGCTTTCCACTTGAGCTTGCCGTTTATTCGAGTAGGGGAAGGAAGGGAGCCGCAGAAGGAGGCGGGCGCAGAGGACCCCAGCATGGTGGAGGGGACGTTCTGTACCGCCGTAAGCTTGCTGGCGCGACGCCAAAGCGTTACTTACCATCACAGCACAGCTGCTGTGTGTTGCTCTTGCTGCTGCTCTATCCATGTCACTACCGTGGTCACTGTTGCTGCATTGCTCTGTATCACTGCTGCTACTGATGCTGGATACTAATAATGGCTTCAGCCTTAACTATATCGAAATTACTGCTTATTGTTACGGTAGTGTTATTTACATCGTTGCGATTGCTATACATTACCATAGCGGGGTTCCGTCCATACTGCTCGTGCTGGTTTAATAATGGCCGCGGTTTCAACTGCTCTGCCGCTACTGCTGCTATATACACTGTGTATTATTGACGCGCTTTTATTGCTACGGCTGCCTATATTGCTGTTGCTTCATAGACACTGCTGCGTCATTCACAGCAATTAAAAGTACAAAACATAAACTTAGTTAGCGATATGGTAATAGCTCAAAGAGGCCGGGGTGTTAGTCCCGGTGTCTCTTTGGGAATGGGCCTCTTGGTTCGTCTACTGCCGCCTATCTAATCTAATCTAACTTAAGTTTCATAACAACTGAGTCTCATACACATTTTCATATAAGATACAACCAGTGAAAAAAATGGTGCTACTTTTAAAGTGGAAATTGTGCTGCGCTCAGAAAATGAATACGCGAAACAAACAAATGCGGCGAGTAAATTAAATGCTCGTACCAATCTCCGTGGATTTTTTTTGCAGCCCTACGAAGGCTTTTGCTGAATGTCTGTATATTCTCCAACAATCTAGCGCACTTACCATGCAGTTCTTCGGTATAGAATGCATAGGAAAACACGTACTGAATCACCCAGCACAAAACAATGGACAGAACGTAGGAGAAGTTCAGCACACTACGCATGCTGCCACCCGACGCGGCACACAACCACGCGGCTTAACAAGCCACAGGGAGCTGTCTGGCACACCACAGCAAAATCCGGCACATGACAACATCGGCGCACAGCGTCACTTGGCTTGACAGGTCACATGGTGCCACCACCTTATTACAAGACACATTGTGGCACTCGGCACAACACGACCCAGAACACATTACAGCACAAGTCAGTGCATCATTCTCTTTCTCAGTGCCACCGGGCACCAGGCAAGACACCGCACGGTACCCCCCGACTTGCCACAACAGCGAGGACGACGGCGGCCGGCGGTATCACCAACAACACAAGACAAGCCACGAAGTCATCAAGCGCTCCTTACAACAGTCAACAGGAGCAGATTGATGACAAACAGAGATAGCGAGCGGCGCTATCACATCGCATGATAGGCGCTGTGGCCGCGCCATCGCGGCACGGCAACGAGCCATCACGGAGCTATAGGGCGCCTATCTCCCTGGCTGCAGCAGCAGGCGTGCGCTACAGGTGCGCTGCTGAAGGGCAGGCAGGTGGTGCAGGCTGTAGGCAGGCCATCGGTAAAATTCATTAGTCCATGTTTCTGCCACGCCCGAACGATTCGTATTCCATGAGAGTGAAACTCTTGAGGTGAGTACCAGTACTACTGTCCATGGCCATTCTAACAGTATTTTGTAATATACCTCGGGGGACCGGAAGCAGGCTGATGACAGTAGTCGGTCGATTAGAAGGCTGTAAATTTGGTTACTGCGTCGTTAGCCCCAGAAAATGGATTGTACTGCGCTGACGGAGAGCAATTAACGGCGCTCCTCTCTGCGGGTGGAGATTTAATATTACCTAGCAATGGAAGATCATGCAGGCGGGTGCACTTCAGCCACTACGTAGACTCACAGCTACGGGCATGAAAAATGAAGAGCAATGCAATTGCTCTGCCGTCATCTTAAGGGAGTAGTACGTTAGAAAACATAGGAATGCTAAGAGGAGAATATAATAGAAACTAATGCGCATTCAATTTTTTAAAATTTTTTATTCATTGACTAGAGCAGTGTTGTGCGTACCCCTACTGTTACGTACCCCCACCCCCGCCCGTTCCCTATGGCTGACCAAACTCAGTTTTATTTAGAATAATAGTGCAAATAGTATATTAACTATGGAAAGACTGCATTACAATAGTGTTGGTCAATAAATTCAAATTTATTTCACAAATAATAATGATGATTCATAATAAAATGCTTGAAAATTACTGACAAAAACTAATGTGAAATGTGAAGCTGATGTTCCTTGTTTGTTCACGTACCCTAAAGTACTATGTTGCGTACCCCCAGAGGTACGTGGACCCCAGTTTGGACAACACTAGAACTAGACTAGAGTACCAACGCTGTCAAAAAAATAACAGCGAGGAATTTGTGATGACCCGTCCTCAACGATCATACTTTTCATTACTACTATGCTTCTGAGGGATACGCCACAACAGAAAACTCAAATTGTCAGAAAATATGAGTGTTCTGTGTTTCAATCCATCTCAGAAGCTCACTCCTTTCTTCTCTTAGGTGACATGCGAAATATCTTTCGTTAGCAAGCAATGAAGCATCACTGAATTTTATTCAATTTCCTGCTGCGTATCCTGCTCACAGTATGATACACCTTCACTGCATCGAAATTTTGATGCCCAGGCGAAAACTTCTTCGTCAGGGGAGAAACTAGGCTAAAAAATTATTCTACGTCTTCTGCATCGAGAAAAATCGCCTCTCATGCGCTTCGTTAACTATCATCAATTTGTACGTCGTGAACAGAGAGCAAACAGCAGTTTCAATGTATGGGGAAAGTATTAAAAATAAAATTCCATGGCAGCGCTAAGAAAAGCTATAGCTATCATTGTTTGGATTTCAACGTTAGCTGAGCACGAAGTGTCTTCAGTTGTAAGGTCAAACATTCTCACTCTGGCCATCTTCTGCAACCTAATCTAATTTCCGCTTCTCGATCTCCAACAAACCTCAATATAATTACAAAATCTAGAGTCTGGCCTATTTTTCGCCCATTTCGTTAAGAACGTGACACGAAAGGTACAAATATATATGCACACGACGGTGTTTATTGTATTGTTTTGATGTTTTGCATTCATCAAGAAAATGGCGTGGAATCAAGTACAGCTTAAATTTTCTTCGAGCTCAGCTTGCAAGACCTGTCCAATCCAGCTTTAAGGCTTCAACTTTACCCCCCCCGGGGGGGAATTGGCCGACGTTGGGCTCACCTGAGACAAGGAAGCATTTGTGGCTCAGTTTCTTGGTACCACTTCCGTAAAACTGATGCTAGCCATAAGAGAACATTGGCCACAAGCGTCGATGATGAAGAGATGCTCATGCCAAGACTTAACTGTAGTTTTAATAGCTCGGCTACGCTAATAACAACTAGCTGGAACCGGTGGAAATTCCACAGAGCAGAAGCAATGTTCTTCAGCGATATCTCAGCCCAGAGCGTTTATGCTGAAGCTACTGGTTGTGAATGGGTCTGGCTAAAGCTATACAAGTCATATGCACATCCTAAGGCCATCGCTACACCAATGCAGCAAGAGACATGCGACGTAAAAAATTTGTTGTTCTAATTAAAAACACGTAACGTTAGCCACAACAATCTACTGTCCCCACCGACGCAACCCAGGTCGCGCGACACACCGTGCATTGCTGTCGGTCACAAGCAAAGTAGTCAGAGGCTAGAAGAGTTGTTCTCATTTCACAGGTGGGCCGCCACACCATGATGGGTCGCAAAGCCTTCGAACGGAGGTCGCTTCGGGTTGCCAGAAATGACCTTGGCCCATACCAATTTCAAGTCATCAGATTCAGTATTGGAGATAACGCAAGACTGGCTCTAGTGAAGGTGTGCAAGTTGCGTTGGCTCCAAACGTTCAGCTAAGAAGTCGTGAGTGCAAAAATTGCTGGGAACCACTGAATTGAGTCAGAGTGACTTGTATGAGTTCAACACAACTCAGCAGCCCACACGGATCTCACAACGCCGGGGCCACACTAAACAATTGCACGCTCATCTTGATCGGCGGCCGTGCAGCTGACACGCCGTTCACCTCACCGTATCTCGCAACCGATACGTTTTATCGGGACGACGGACGAGCTGCACATTCGCTAAGCAAGTTGAGCGGATCTGTGACCCTGGCATAGAAATAACATTCGGATGACGGCAGGTCGAGAGGAAACTATAGGCATAGGGGAAGCGTAATAGCAAGATTCAAACATCGAGGGAGACAAAATACCTCTACTCTCTGGTCACGACCGTTTCAGTTCGGTGCGACACATTTGCTCGTCAGGTCCACAGGCTCGGCACAAGCCAGTCACAACAGCCCCATGCAGGGAGGCACGAGAGTGTTGGGTGAAGACAGGCACAACGCGGGAGACGTTGAAGGCCGTAGCATGTGTTTATGACGCTATGGAAAGGTAAACATCGCTAATCTTAGCGCACCAACGAAGGGTAACGCCAACACACACACACACGCCGGACTTGCGCTAGCACACTGCACGTACATGAGAACGCCGAACTGCAGCGAGGTTACGGAAGCTTGCGGAGATTTAGGAAAAAACAGCAATAACAGATTGCAGTCTGGATCTCAAGCCAGATAAGCCTTTACCTGCCTTCAACAGAGCTAGACTGCAATTTTTGGACGACCACTCACCGAGGTTACTTGGGCAGAAATTACAGACTAAAGCTCCATTAGTGTGTTTTCTCACAGCTAAAAGATTCAGGATACTTTGCGCTCCATCGAAAAACAATGTCTATTTCCGAAACCACGTGTTTGGCTTGAGGCAACCATTAGGGAGAAATACGTGACGTATCACGATAAATATAAACGTTGTAATAATTTTGGATATTTAGCCCTTCACCAGTCAAGTTCCGTCTCGTGACCTACATAATGCTATCCACACGAGAGCGTTTTCCAGTCGCACATCAACGAGTTAACATGGTAGACTCGCTCTCCTGCATTCAGTATATTTTTTACCTAAAATACTGCTTTAGATTAGTGCCTGGAGCCCCTTCAATGAATAGTACCTATAGTGAGTGTGGAGCTGTATCCTTTACTGGCGGCGACGAAGAATAATTTAGGTACCTAATATTAAAAGGTGGCAAGCAGGAATGGACTACGAGACATTGTAAATGAGGACACCGCGGCAGCCAGTGGGCCACTACCGAGACTCCTACATTGCCGCTACGTCTCTATGGAACGGGAACTAAATGCTCGGCTGCTCGTATAGCGTACCAAGTTCCAAATGCAGTACATAATGAAGACTACAGTACCTAACCCATAAACTAGATGAACGGCTTACAACTGCAAGTAGCCCTGTAAGCAGAGCAGCATGCAGGATAGTCATACAAATGTGACATGCTGGTGGCTTATTTCAAGATTAAATACGTCACTGACGGCGCCAGTTCCATTGCGGTAAGCTAGTCACAGCCTCGACTTGTCCGGAAATTTGGTCATGAGCTTTTTTTTTCATAACTTTGGAATAGCTTTCAGGATTTCATTCCGGGTTGATTACTCGTGAGACGGCCTCAAGCCCAAGAGTAATCGATTCGGGATTAACGTTAGAACCTTAATCCCAGTTAGCGAAAGCACCGCTCACGACTGCAATTTCGGAGCGCACTCTTTCACTTTGGAGGCTGTCAGATGTCGAACTAATCAGTTCTGCCGGTGCTTCGTGCCCTGGTCGGCTAAGGTTTGGAATTTGTTCGGCCGTAGCCGAAAACCAGCATAACCGGACGTCCGCAAATTCAGTCGAGTTAATGTTTTTTTTTGCTGGATTTCCTTTAGCAGCGTTTTGGGCTTCCCGGTGTTGCAAGATGCTTCATTTGGGTTGTATTACCTGTCCGTGGGAGCTCTAGCGTGAAGTTTTAATAATAATAATAATGAGCTTTTGTTGTAGAATTGTCTCGGGCAAGGGCATCTCAGTTCCGAGGTAGCATCTTTCACCGACCTAAACAACAGGCATTATGGGAAGATTTTAACAAAGTGCCATACTTTGCTACCCACAGTGGGTTTCATAAGAGGACACAGGAAAAGACATCGGCCACCCCCCCCCCCCACCACGGATGTCCAGTAGAAGCTGCGGCACCGCACCGTGCCACACAAATACTGAGACAATAAACGCACTGATATTGATTGACACTCACGGCACAGACAAACAAATAAACTAAGAGGCGAAATCCGACATGGTTCTGCAAGACGTAGACGTAGCTACAACCTGGCCTGAGGTTCCTATAACTGTCGCCGTATAATCGAGAATACTACGATAGAGCAAAATGTTACTAATATCATAGAAAAGACGTCCATTTGACACAGTCGAAGATACGATACAGATCATGTAAAACAGAAAAACGAGGCATTAAGTAATCGACAATGCAATATAATGCACGAAACAAATACATCGCTAAAACTATTCATAGCCACCAACAACTTTGCGAAGGCAAAGAAAGCATGAATAAAATGTCATCATGACAATTTTGCTAAAATGGTTCGTCATGTTCACAACAGCTCTGCATTGGGATAACAAAATAGAAAACAACGAATCATAGTAATAGCAAAAACAAGCTCGGTAATAAAACCTGAGCACGAAAACAGTCAAAAACATATGTTCAGTGAAAAAACCTAGGATTAAAAATACCGGTAGGTGCTATAAGATTAGTAACGAATCTCCATAATATTGAACTAGGATTCGTAATGAGACCTATTAATCACAAGACCATGGGATCTGCAAGGAGACATATCAGCCATACCATATAGGCTTAGTAACGTGACCTAACAATACCGAAATAGGATCAGGTACAAAACTTGACAAGTCTACCAACATAGGCTCAATACATAACGTGATCATACAAAAGACCCCACGGCGCCGCACAATTATCATAAAAAATAGAAAGAAAAGTTTTGGCAACAAAATTTAGCTTTGCGCCAAAAAAAAAGAGGGCTCCTAAAACCAAAGGAAATACATGAAGAGTGGGGTCGCTATATATCCACGCTATGCCTGGATCACTGCCTACTCATTGCAAATGTAGGTACCCACAGTTTCAGCATCGGAGCCGATGCTTGTGGATGCATCGAGTCGGACACCCATTAGTCTCAGGAGTCGGAGCTGGACCGTTTATTTCCTGATTGCTTCACCCTCTTTGCACTCTACGCCTGCTTTTAAACAACGCCGCGCTCCTGCGAGACGTTGAATGGATAAAAAGCTTATCTGCCAGGAGACGCGCCCTGTCACTTCACCTGCCGAACCTCCTCCACCAGCGCCCCTAGCCAGCCAACATCACGATCCAAGCGAGACGTCTAATGAAAGAAGAAATCAAGGAAGACAAGCCTCGAAGTTTGCACTTGAGCTGTCTAATGGCAAATGTGACCAACGCTAAAATTTACAGGGATCTAAAGCGACTCTATCATCCTCGTTGATATTGCAGTGCATTGCTCAAAGTTAAAGTAGTAGTGGGGGCTATTGCCTCTTGAAGTGCGCACCAGACATCGCCGACCTAATACACTTCGCAAGTCAACAACTCTTGGAAAAGAGCCTCAATAATTTCTCCCCTAAAGAATCCTTCGCACTTTCTTTAAAAAAAGCGGGTTTGACGATCGAAAACTATACGAAATTCAACGAAAGTTCAGTTCTCAAATGAGCAAACAAAATGGACACGAGGCGGCAGTTTTCACATGTTCAGGAGCTAAACAAAAGAAAGACGCCCATGACAGTGTGGAGTTGAGAGATGCTCGAGACAAGACTCGAGACTCTGGACAAGAAGTGCCATTGCACTGGCATCAATGCACAGCTGCTGCGAGCTGGGGCGATAAAAGGGCTCATAAAAATAGACTCATTAAGCTATTTCAACTGTCCAATCTCTATGCCATGCTGAAAAAAAAAGAAGAGACAAGGCAGGGTCCTTATTTCCAAACCATCCCGTACTGCTAAGATAGAAATTGCCGGGATTTTGAAGCACCTCACAACGTTGTGGCGGCGTCGCCGAGTCGGACTTTTCTAAAACCAGGAGACGGAGTCAAGCACTCGCATGTCCCAGACGACTGAGTCCGCAAAACTGGGCCTATGTTGCTAAGAATTGCATGGGGTAATTGCCAAGGCAGTCCTACATCACGCATAAACGATAACTTGTTATACAATTCTACAATCATTTTAAAAATATCGCGTGCAGTATATTGCTAACGTATAAGTAGAGCATTCAGTAGGTCATCACCCTACCTGATAGAGCAGCAACATGCAGCAAGGAGTACCTACACACTTTAATAGGCTGCCCGCGTCCCGCACAGTTGGCAGCACTGCCTATACTGCAAGCGCTGGCGCACAGTGAAGCGAAATAGCTTAAGTGCTTCTCTAAGTGGGGCCACGCTACCGGCAGTGTATTGCCCTTCATGGCTACTGCCACCGTCATGACCGTGAGCTGTAATTCATTGTAAATAATTGGATTAGCGAGCATCCTCCTCGGACTTACAGGCGACGAATTAAAGAGCTAGCTGAACGAACATAGGTCTAGTATCTCGAGAGATGAAATAGCCCAGGAGAATCAACCCCCGATAAGCTGAGCTTACTGGGGTGAGATGCCGGGCGATTTATGAGATAATGCAGGTTATACGAGGGTCGGAATAACCCCGCATAAATCGATTGAGGGTTGGTTGATATGGTAGAGCACTAGCACCAGCAGATCGCTTATAGTCGAGTAATATTCGCGACGTCACCGGCAGGTAATAAGAGAGTTCTTCCTTTATTGTTCTCTCTCTCAAAAAAAAATTCACACATTAAAATATTTACACAATATATACACTGTCCATACAGAGAACAAGCCCTTCAGAAGTAAAATAACTTATTGGGCACACGACGACCTCTATGAATTATAAATTGCAATACAATGTTCTTTATGTTTGTGTTTAAAAACATAATCAGACATAGGTAAA
>LQNS02278178.1:5328953-5356011 GCA_001587735.2 Parhyale hawaiensis | reverse complement strand
ATCAATTATCACACCAAGATATCGGAAAGATTTAACCCACTCCAAGACGGTGTCGTTGAAGTGGATTGCTGGCAGATCTGGTGTTTGCCTTGAAGTGAATAACATTAACTTGGTTTTTTGGGTGGTCGTGGTGGTCGGTTTACCGGCAGAAGTTCGGTAGCCGTAACGGGGTCCGTTTACCAGAACTGAAGTTTATTGAGATTAGGATTATCGAGGGCTTACTGTACGGCACCAGCGGTGGCAGTCGCAAGGATCACTGGAGACTGATTTCCTTACGCGAGGCTGATCCATATACGCATCGCTGAGATATTTCATTAACTCGAGCTTTCCCATCCACTGCAGCAATGCTAAAACACAGGAAAGGGATTGCGCACATGCAGAACAGAGAGGGTTCATATGCACGGAGTGTCCCAGGGCTACCACAATACCCTCTGCATATAAATCGCTATCACTGAGAATGATACGGCGTATGCACGTGCGAACTGTGTTCACCTCCAAGCGTTAGAGGCGCAGGGACACAGGCGGAACTCTTACCCTAACACTAATAAATAAAACGCTATATTTTGCTCCCAGTGTAAATGAGTGGTGAGAGAAGTTCTACAATAATATCGAGTTCCGAAATATTGTCAGTCTATCAAGAGGTTGATTTTTTTTTTAATCGTTTCAATTTGGTACGAATAACTTACAAACACTATAGACAACTGCACGACGGATATACTTGGGTTGCTGCATTAAAGCGTTAATCCTTTAACGACCATGGTCCCTTTTTAAAGGGCCAAATAGACATGAACTTCTGTAGAAATTGCACAAAGTGAAAGTAGACCTAACGATCCATCATGCCAAGGATGCACAGCTGCAAGGCACATCAACGGCGACGGTAAGCCTAAGGCGTCGATTTGGGGTAATTTTCGCTTTCAGAACCACTGGTATCAGGATCCCAATGATCACTGTAGAGCGCAAGAATGGTCGCTGATTTTATAAACAAAAGACGTCAAGTTTGTTTTAAAAAACAAGTTGTCTGCTTTGTTTATATGAAAGACCGCAAAGAATGGACAATTAATGTAGTTTAGTTTATTTTATGGCCACTAACGATGTGAAGAATCTGTGTCCGAGCGTTTACCACCGACTTAATTACTGTGGCTTCCATAATAATCACCTTAATACGCAGGATACTAATGAACAAATTTTCAGAAGAATTCAGTAACAACGGAAAGTTTTAAATTTAAACAACATCTCTTGTGTAGAATTGGTACACACATCCACATGGCATTCGTGTATTTCTTAGAAGAGGATTATAGTACACGAGAAACACTTCTTCATTCAACGTGACAGGAGCCAACGACATCATTTGCAATTTATCCTGGAACATGAGAAAATGTTACGCATCTGTGTTACAAATACTACTAGTTCAGTTGCCTTCCATCTCGAATCTCTGCTCTTCTTTCGGAATAAAATCACGCTGCAGTCGTGAGAACAGAACAATAACACTGCAGGGGTCACTATAAGAATCTTGTCAAAACTCAATCACAAAAAATAAAACTGAGAAACCCTGCGAAAGTGTCGGCAGGATGGCCACAAAAACCCATGTTTATCCTCTAACATAATCACCGCGCACAGCTGCCGAGTAAGAGGCGCAGCCGTGCACGCCCAAGCCCAATCTTGAGCATAACATACAAAGCACGACACGCTATAGAGTAAAAAGTGAAAACTCGCTCCAGTACAATAAAAACATAAAATATTGACCAAAGATTGTAAATTTGGAAGCGATCATCGAATTTCTGTAATGTAAAAATGGAAGGATTCCGTAGTTCTAATTGCTACTCGCGACATCACTGCGCTGCTGCCGCAAAGTTCGTCAATGGCTCTATGATCTCCGTAAATGGGTAAACTCAAGTCATTGGTCACCACATTGGTGCAATAATATTTCGTACGGCGGGTCCCACCTTGCCCACCGTAGGAGGGGTAGGGGATGGTGCCTAGCTCCGCAGGCGGCGAAGTGGCAGCAAAAGTCTGGGGACACCGAAAAGCTCTCAGGGACGCAATCCCTCGGTCCTGCCTCCCAGCGGCCGCCGCTGTTGCTGCTGCTGCTCGTCAAGGCCGTTCGTCGTTAAAAGCATTTTGATGATGGCAGGACAGGCTAGGCCTGCGAGGGGCTCAGAAAGTCCTGAGAACCTCGTCAGGGCCCATAGGACGCAACTAGGAACTTTTTAGTGGGTCAGCAGAGGTCACAGAAGAGTGGTAAGTAGCGGTCCCAGGCACAGTCCAAAAGATGCTGCTCAATAATGGGTAGGCCTAATATTTGGAGCTCGCTATAGTAATGGATCCACAGAAGTAACACAAGGTACAGCTTCTTGTTCTTGAGAGACCGCCGCCCCTGTCTGTAAAGTCACGCATTCTACTTCTGATGAAGCTGATGCAAAGATGCGTACGGCGTCGATAAAAGGGTGTTCGCTTGTTAACTTGGAAGTCGCTGCCATGCTGCAAGCCACAGACACAATGGAGGGTATTATTATTATAGTGGGTTGGGTTACTAGCGCCGCAGGAATCATCCCCGCCTCGCGCCGAAGAATGGAGGGTACGAGGGACATATTGATGAGCCGCAAGGAACCGAGGAGCCCATTGCTCTCGAGGTCAGCGACACGCAAAAGACAATGGAGTGAAACAAAGAGCACAGAACAGAGGATGTGTCCGAGCATCGGCGTGCCTCTCCTCACCAATTGTCAGCCGGATGTTCCCACAGAGGACCATCGCTTCTGAGAAAGTGCCACCGCCCACAGTCGTGACACATTAAGGTCCCCTATGCCCAACAGTAGCAGCACTTCCATACTGAGCTGAAGCCAGAACCAGCTGCAGTATATTACGGGCCTGGTACCGACCTGAGACAAGTAGAGTGACACACAGAAGCTACTTAGGCCAGTTCCAGTAAACTCAAGGACCGATACCGCCCTATTATTATCATTAAGACTTCACGCTTGGGCCACCACAACCAAAATGAAGCATTCTGCAACACCGGGAAGCCCGAAACGCTGCTAATGAAAATCCAACAAAAAGCCATTAACAGCCGACTTAAACGCCTGCAAGCCAACACGACCGAAAGCCGACGCCGGCAATAAATTCCAAACCTTGACAGACCAGGGTACGAAGCACCGACTGAACTGACGAGTTCGGCATCTAACATTCTCCAAAGTGAAAGAATGCGCGTCAACCGCAGCACGTGTAATCCTCCAAAAGACCTTAAGGGCAGGGACAGAAGAATACAACCAATGTCTCTCAATATTGTACATCTTATAAAACCTACGGAGTCCGCCACCCTTCTCGTATGGGAGAGATTCACTAGATCATTTTCAGCGCACAGCTTGCTGGATGAACCAACAAGTCTGTCCAGCAGACGCAAGAGACTGTCAGCAGCTGAAGCCCAGACCGGCGAGCAATACTCCAACACAGGCAGCAAAAGAAGCATAAAAGCATCAGCAGACAACCTCACTGACACACGATGCCCTGCAATACCTACTGAAATGTTGATGCCATCGGAGTACGTCAGTCCAGTAAAGCTTTAGAAGCACCAGGCCTGTGCAACGCTGCTTATGGGGAGAGTATGGAAGTTAATGAGCACCGTGAAGGTGAGTCTATCCCCTTCGTGGCAGCATTAAATATAACTTTTTGTAACAGTAGCACTATTTGTATCTAGCGTCCACAAATGTGTTCTACAGGTAGTAAAGTGTTCAACCCTTTTATGATCAAAAAATATGGTCAATACTATTAACTAAGCTGGAGTTTGAAGTCAGGGATCTTTTCGATGCATCAATTGATTCATATGGATATCTCTACCAAAAAGTATAAATGTTGTAGTTTGCGTACGAAAATAATACAGGAGAAATTGAAACAAAAAAAAAAATATAGAGTGGGCATTAACGACGCGTTCACCATTCTAGGAAGCACTATTTACTGCGATTGCTGGGTTTACTCGCGTTGGTTTTGTAGTTACAAAATCATATCTCGTACTGCATTCCTATGGCAAAGAGACCTAGTGGCGAGGTAGCACAGCCGCCGTATAAAGATAGGATTAACGCAACGTTAGCTGGTACAAAATGGAGAACGCTCCACACAATGCTACTGCTAGAAGAAATAAATTTATCTTGGGCTGTTAGAGTTAAGCAAAGGGTGTGGTTAGCTGGCGAGGCTCACAATGATAGTTGAGCTGCTCTATTTTACGGTGATAACGACACGAGCGGAGGTCGCCGGAGCGGAAACATCGGCGTCCGGCACAACTCGACGAGCTACAGGATGTGACGTGAATAGTAAAGCTTGGCCAGTCAAATAATACAGATACACACTTCGCACAACTTGAAGTGGCAAACATTAATATGCAAATATCAAGAAAGAATCTGCGGTAGTGTACTCTCACTGATATACACAAGGGCCTACATATGGTGGTTACGATATTTAGAGGTTATTCCTCTTTTAAACGTACTAACCCAAGACAACGAGTGACGTATTTTCTATCTAAACCTCTTCAACTCTTGAGGTAACTCGTGCTATCACAGGTCTGGTAGTACAACTTGAACCATTATCGTTGTGCTTTACGAGACGTAGTAAGGTGTGTGGTGTCTCCAAGCATTACAGATATTTTCCTTCCATTAAATAAGAAAAAAAATCAATTTGGCATACAAAGTTAAGAAGATGAAGTACTTCACACTAAGGAGTTAATATTCTGATGAAAGCAATTAGCTTCGCTAAAATTTCATCTTCAAACGACCTACGCTTTTTTCAGAACTTATCTCCAGTGGTCGGGTGGATAAGATTGCTGACTGTCTCATTATCTGGAAGTGAAGCGTTCTATTTAATCTCGAAACAGGGAGGAAAGTAGTGTCAGCATTTTGGGAATTCATAGCCACGAGGGGAGAGGGATGGGGGCGCAGTGGCAGACCGAGCCTTCAGACTATATGACGCCACTGCTTGGACAAACTGTAGTCGGTTGCAGCCGTGCACATTTATCTTAAACACGAATGAGCATAGGCTACGTGGGCTTACTAGCCAGGGTGTAGATGAAGGCGAGATTACGCGCACAGTCAACATATAAGCACCAAGTTGTATCGGTGCACGCACCAGAGACATAAAACTAGGGAAGCTGTAAGCGCCACATCAAATTCTGGGCATATATAAGGTAACGCGTAAAGCTCATCAATATGCAGTTCTCGCCTTTGACAAATTTTCTATTGTAGTTTATTTGACAATTTTCACTACCGAACTACATACAAAGCAGAGCACTCTGAGAGCGCATACCTCCGCCTAGTGAGCAAACGGTAGCAAAAATTCAAATTGGCTCTGAAACCATAATTTTTTTGCATAAACTCCAAAATCTAATCATTTGTGCCTTTTTATATAAATAACAGCTTGTTCAATTTTTTTGAAGATCCGTTCATAACTTTTTGAGTTATACTGGTAACAAACGTTATGACAAATTTGAGTCAAACATACAAACGAACCAATCGATCTGCACCAAAATTTGATCATTTATGTCTTTTATCATTACTAACAACTCCTATAAATTTCACAAAGATCCATTCGTTATTTTTTGAGTTATTGTGCTAACAAGCATAAAATTAAAAACAGTGACAAACAAACGAACGAACAAACGGACCATTACCAAAATTTAGTCATCTAATATTTGTTATATACCTAACAACTCATATTAATTTCATCAAAATTCAACCATAACTTTTTGAGTTATGGCATCAAAAAAAATTACGTGGACAAACAAACAAACAAACGGATGGACATATCTTCACGAAAAGTTAATCATCTGTTTCTCCTAACATACCTAACAATCCCAGTAAATTTCATCCAAATCGGTTCATAACTTTTTTGAGTTATCTTGGTGACAGACAGAGAAATAGACAAACAAGACAGACAAGACGAAAACATAACCTCCTTGGCGAAGGTAATAATGTTCTTGTTGATAATTCACTTGCTGTAGGGCTGAAATTGCATATATTAAAATTGTTACAGACAGACGACGCGTCGGAGTTGCGTTATGTTATGAATATGTGAAGAATTATCCACAGAGCAGAAATGATAAAGCCAGACGTAGGAATTTCATTACTACGTATGCCCAAACTCGTATTTGCTTGAGTAATCTGGAAAGTTTGGCCTACAGAAAGTGACCATCGATAGTGTTTGTTAATTTGGACAGACGCATATCCGACAAAAAAATTGTTTAAAAAGTCTCAAGCTGACATCTTCAAAGCGAAAGTTTTTAAACAAGAAAATTGAAGCCGGTACAACACGCAACATGAAAAATTTGCTTTGATGAAAGGGTGCACCGCACAGCGCGATACAAAAAGTTACTTCAACAAGCAGCGGTCCTGAATTTTCTGAGAACGAGTTAACCCTTCGCCGTAGCAAAAAAAAAAAACATTTACACACTCGAGAATAGCACTATAGAAAGATATTGAACAGCTTTTCCCGAGTCAAGGTTGGCCTTACAGTGTCCAACATTCTGTAGCCTCATTTTACCCAGGTTGTGCCAAAGGTAAAAAGAAAAGAGTGGTTTTTCCTATTGTATTCTTACGGAAGAGAGCCCTCGTAGCAAGGAAGCACATCCTGAGCAAGATAGGGCTGAAAAAAGTTTCAACATTGGAATAGGAAAAATTCAAATTTAATTAAGGCAATATAAGGTTAAGGTTGGCAGTGCAGTGGCGCGACAAGGTGCAGCAATGCAGGCGGACGGGCACAGCAGGCACAGGCACAAGGCGGTCCAATATTGGACACACAGGGAGCGTGACGGACACCCGATATCTGCACACACACACAAACTTCCATGCGGTCATAACATGAGACTGTCTCAGTGATGGTGTGACTTGAGGAGTGTCTGGCCGATGGGATGTCTGACCGAGTGAGTGTCTGACCGAGTGAGTGTCTGACCGAGTGAGCGTCTGACCGAGTGAGCGTCTGACCGAGTGAGCGTCCGACCGAGTGAGCGCCTGACCGAGTGAGTGTCTGACCGAGTGAGTGTCTGACCGAGTGAGTGTCTGACCGAGTGAGTGTCTGACCGAGTGAGTGTCTGACCGAGTGAGCGTCTGACCGAGTGAGCGCCTGACCGAGTGAGTGTCTGACCGAGTGAATGTCTGACCGAGTGAGCGTCTGACCGAGTGAGCGTCTGACCGAGTGAGTGTCTGACTCAGTGAGCGTCTGACCGAGTGAGCGTCTGACCGAGTGAGCGTCTGACCGAGTGAGCGTCAGACCGAGTGAGCGCCTGACCGAGTGAGTGTCTGACCGAGTGAGTGTCTGACCGAGTGAGTGTCTGACCGAGTGAGTGTCTGACCGAGTGAGCGTCTGACCGAGTGAGCGTCTGACCGAGTGAGCGTCTGACCGAGTGAGTATCTGACCGAGTGAGTGTCTGACCGAGGGAGTGTCTGACCGAGGGAGTGTCTGGCTGAGGGACTGTCCGACCAAGTCACCGAGAGAGTATAAGTGAGGTTCTTCAGGTCACAAGGTCCACATTACTCACATCAATACTGCAATGCACATAACTTGACGCGAGAGCCAAGACGGTATACAGCACACGAAAAAATGGAATACCGCTTCTGATCTCTATGGATGCATTAGCGCAAACCAAGCACAAGTAGCATTCTGACCTGGCCGATACGGAAACAGTAAAAACGTAAGATAATGTGTAACATTTGACGAGGTCACTTAAGCCATGTCACACATACAGGGGATTCCGCTTACTAGGACCACCGGTTAACAACATCAGTCGTGTAATGCGACCAGTGCTACTGCAACGGAATCACACACTAGGTAGCAAATATGTAGAAGTAGCTTCGTTTATTGTGGAGAACATTCCGATTACACGGGACAATACATTGTAATAAATTTGCTTATAATCCAGACGTAAAACATTCAATACGTCAATACGAAGGAATTCTTATTGTGCCAAACACTTTCATATTACGAAGCATTTATACCTTAAAGAATGTCAATATGTTCAAATTTTAAAATTTACCTGAGTGCTGCTCTTACTACCACAGGTAGCGTTCGCATTGTCTCTATTTCACCACGTCGTTCAAATTTCGAATTATGAACTGTCTGTCTATTTATCATCCGTAAATTATTTCGTATTTGCTAAATTACCTCTGCATTTATAAACAAGAGAGCAAAATAAAATCAACCGAGAATATGTGCTTAGTAGCCCACATTTTAGTACATACTTTCCTAAAGTTGTTAACTTCATTTTTTGTAACCAGCCGGTTACAGTGGCCAAATCAGTTGGTCCCGATGTGGACGCACAAAGCGTCACAGCAGTTACGTAAACTTGTCATGAACATAACAGGGGCAGACTTATACGATGACGATATGAAAAAATCCGAAGCGGTAAATCATTCAAGTTTTAATTCATAAGCGACAACATTAGTATTTGGAAAAGAAACGAATCAAGGAACATTCGTGAAGTAAAGTTAAACAAGACACTCCAAGAAAAATTTCCGCAGCGTAAGAGATTAATTATTCGGGGATGATAATATGAAGAAGAGAAAGCAGGAAAAAAGATAATTAGTAACAGGAATCATAGCGAGCGTAGCAACACTACAAAATACCTACAATGAAGCTGTTCGTAGCCTGGGTTGGAAAGTCAGCCTCAAAGACTTCTGCCATATGGAATACTTCACGCTTTCTACAGAAAATAGTATGAGCCTGAGTATTGATACATGCACAGACTGCGAACTTCTAGCTACCGTAAAATCAGCCCTACACGAGAATAGACATTCACCGCTCAAATCATGAATATGGACCTAGTTTAGGAGAATGTTATGGTTAGGAGCAGTCAGAGGACAACTGTTCAGTGAGAACAAACAGGAAGAACTCACCAGAAATGTGCGGCGCCAGGAGCGCGGTGAGGATGAAGCGACAGTCAGCACCAGAGGTGGGAGAAGATACCGTGATTTTTTAATTGAAAGGTTGCCACACGGACGATGGTTGCGGCGCTGGTTGGGGGGGTCAGTAGCACGAGAGCTGATACGACGGGCACAAATGAACCAAAAGAAGGAAGGAAGAAAGAAGAGAAGGAAGGAATGCTTTTTATTCAGTATTCACGGGAAACAACGATAAATTTTCTGCGAAATCGTGGGAATTTTCCCATAGTTCCTGAACTGAAAAAGAAATGAAGGAGTGCACTAAAACAGCTGCCACAAAAAATAGAACACAACGTTTAACACTAAACGGGTCAAGTGATATTTTCTGCGAGTGTTTATAGATGAGTGATTCAAGCTTAACAACATAAAAAATTATATTCCTACAGTTGATGCTTTCCTATACTCGCACAGTTCGTTGCAATCAGAGAAAGGAAAAAGGACTGACGCGTAACTATTAGGTAAAAATAAAACGAGCCCAGACGCGGCAACAGCAAACATTCAAGATGGCGAGTGGCAGGTAGAAAACCTATCAGCAGGAAAACGAAACAAGAGAGAAGAAAGTAAAACACTAAAGGAAATACACGACAGCAGCAAGCATCAGTTGCGAGCTGAGAATCGCATCTTTACTACCGAAATGTAGTCTGCACATAGTCCGTATGAGCACTTAAAGGGAGTTTGCACATGTACACAGTCTAGCGTAGTGATTCCCATTCTTTTCCACACTCATAGGTACCGCTTTCCTTACATGCAAGTTCCTAAATCTTCCTCTTCACTCACACTGAAACGTACGCGTCTACCAACACTTTTTTTATATTTTGCTGTCTATTCGATATAATGCAACTGCTCCTAATACCACCCCGTCTTCCTCTAAGAACAGTCCATCGCCTCCAAGCAGGGAGACGATGGACGGGGTATCACTGATTTACTGGGACGGGACGACTGACTGCTGAACTGCCGGTGTACAGTACCGGGACCACAATATATGGACTATCGCACGCGTAACTTATTAGCGCATGCTCAGCTCGCACATCGTGGCTACTTCACAACGCGAGTCGGTATCCAAGATACTCCAGCGATCATATATATATACATACTTAGTTGAGCGACGTGCACAGCCCAGCAGTAATTATCACGTCCATCTACAATGAGCCTTCACTCCGCTCGCGCTGCTCAATGAATGTCCCACAGCAACCCACACCAGTGACGTCACAGCGGCCAAACATGTCTCGGACATGTAGCGGAGTGGACAGGACACGTCACAGCGGCTTCGGGCCTCATCACCACTCGAATCAATAAATGCGGCATAAAATCAAAAGCCCACGGAGCTACGCACCCAGTACGAGTCAGTTGTAAGAGAGTTTTAATTAATTATGCGCGGTCTATGACAAAAATAAATAAATAAAATAAAAACTTCAAAGACACGTATGAAATATCGTCCCTACATCAGTTTTGAAAAGCACATTTTGACAAACTGTATACATACGCTCCAAAAACTTGACAGATGACATATGAACAATTGAACATCTATGGTAACTGCAACTCTTGGCATAACGTCATCCTGCATCGTAAGAACACTAAACACAAAACCCAGTTTGTATACGTCAATTTTTGTCCCATTTCTTGAGACCATTGAGCGAGATTTCACTGCAACTGGATTAAAATCAGTTTCATCCCATTTCCTTGAAGGGATATAACGTCAACCCACAAACTGATTTAGCTCCCAAAAGCAGGTATCGAGCTACGAACTTCAGTACAATGCCAAATTAGGTACCGTAACGTGTATAGTAGTGCTTAGCCAACTTCATAGGTAGTAAATTACTCGATGTTCCCACGTCACGTAAGACCGTAACAGATGATGTCAAGATAGATAAAATAAGTGAAGCTATACTACTCAAGTCTACGTGTCAAACTAATACTAAAATTGATTAATTTTACGATGTCGCACCCCACCCACCCCCCGCTACTCTTTTGCACCACGTACGGGGTTCGACGAGACTAGTTATTTTTTAGCCCTTTCCATGGCAGGAGGATCTCCTTGTCACTTTCAAATAGTTTGTTATTCTTACTAAAGTTATCATGTAATGCCAACCGTACAAGGTTAACAATTCCAGCTTTGAAGTACGGCACTCGCACAAATGATAAAATCACGTGGCTCCCTGAAAGCTGTTGATGTAAGATGAAACGCACTAAGTGTGCCGCCATTATGAAGTCAGCAGCATAATTTGTACTAAAACACGAGCGCTGTCGGTCAGTCCGTCCATGTAGGTACGCGACGTTAGTGTGGAGAAGAGCACTACGTGCCCCAGGCCGATCTGCAGCGGCGCCGGGAAGCACGCGGGGCTTATGGTTCAGAGCTAAACTTTCGCGCTTGTGCTATTCTGTGATCCCGTAGCTACGCACCACGTGAGGGCTGGTGAACCCTCCATGGGTGTAATCGGCATGGGATGCCTAGCAAAAAATAAAAAAAACCGAAGTCACACAGCGAAGGGAACGAAAGCTCGAAAGCGAAACCAAGACCAAAGCTCAAGCAGCGGATGCCAAGTTGGCGGGTATCTCATCAACGCAAGTTGCCAATGAAAAAAATACAACGAACAAGATTTTAAATTAAAAATGAGAAAGGACGCGGCACAAACGCAAAAGGAATGGCGACGGAGTCGACGGTACCTAAAAGGAAGATGAGCAGAGAGGGTCGCGTGGCGTACACTATGACAGTCAGTGGGGAACTGAGGGGTGCCCGGTCTATCTCTCGCTACCTGGACCGCCGCAGCATCATAGCTGATGTGTAGCTATGTAGGTACGAGGGTCGCCCTGTGCCAGTGCCACACATGCCAGCAGGTGAGGGGTGACATATCAAGGTGCCGGCTCTCTGCACCCCACCGATGACGCAAGTCTATGAAGTCGTTAGGAAAGTTCCACGACTTGCATGGGAAGAAAATAAAACGCGGGGCTGGGCGGGCGGGCGATCGCGGCCGCCCACGTACGCTGCGCAACACAGGCAACACACTTGCTGCTCTTCACCCCTGCCGAATTTATCACGAACGTCTTCACCGTACAGAAGCGCGAAGCAGCCAAGCACTACAATAAACGCCAATGCGAATGAGAAGCTGTTTGAGTACTGAAGCAACGACCGAGAGACTTGGATGACTGCTCGGGAATTCACGTAGTCAGTGTCTGCTTTCTACGCAGCCATAAGATGAAAATTATAACCAGAATCGTTGCCAAATTAAACAATTTTACTCCACTTATATTAGCAAACGATATATGAAAAATATATTAGAATGCTGAAATTCGTAAACGTCTCGGGTCTGTTTCAACCTTCAGTACATCTGAAATATGCAACGATACGATTGAAATTCAATACTAATTAGGTACACCGCACACACAACATAATGAAATGTGAATAAAAAACTGAAAGCGGATGGGCACTATCTTGGTCATTTAAAATGTTTTTTGCCGAAAGATGTCAGGTAATTTTAGGAGCCTACGATCAGAGCTAATGCAAACTGCTAATGACTTAAAATTAGGTATCTGATCGGACATGGGAAAAGAAATACCACGTAGATACTTCACCTGTCGACCCTCCTGCATCAACCCAGTTTGCGCTACAGTGCCAAACGACATCCCCTACGGGTCTCGCTGCCGCCCGCCTGGATGGAACTGAATCTCGACTTACCCTATTTCACGTACTAATTTCCGTAATGGAAGTACAGGTTCGTTTCGTTTATATCTACTCCTCACGTTGGGGGAACAAACAGGAGCGTCTACATGAAACAGTTAACTTCCCACTTTACTAGCTACAGGCCACAAGATATGTTAAGGTCTATTTTAAATCTTTGTGTCTATTGTGCGCAACTGCGGACATTAAAAATAGTGCAGTTCATACGAAAAGCGACGATTAATTTAAGCACGGAGAGCGTTAAAATATATTTCAAACTTTTCGCAAGAGTTGGCGTTATTAAACGTTTGGTAATAGAGATGTCTACCATTTTCTATTTGTTCCAATACACTAACCCTTTAGGTACGAAAATTTTGCTTTGGCATGAGCTTATCTATATGTGAACGTAGAAAATATATTTACTGGGTCATACTATAATTTATCACAGCTCAACTTCGTCAGAATGCAACGCTTTCCGATCTGGCTATTGGACACATCAAATTTTCAAGAGCGAGAGAACACGTAGGCTGGTGTCGGTAATTTATAGAGACATGAGTAAAATTGTACACACCGACTTTTCTTGGACAGTCACATTACAAGCGCATATGGGTTATCAAAGTTGTAGAAGCATGAGTCTGAGTTTCGAGCAATATGCTTCTCATTGATGCAAGTACTTACGCAATCAACGTGCATAATAAAAGAGAAAAATACTTTCACTACATTTGTGAATAACATTCTAAATGCTGCGGCGTAAAAAAGCGGCCGTGAACTTCTGAGGCCTGGCGGTCTTCGTGTAGGGTCAAGGTTAAAATATTACAAATTATTCATTTCGATCCCAAAGCCCTAAGAATCGGATAACATAGTAGTGCTAAATTTGGAATGCTACAAACACAAACCAGACACTGACATAAAGCTGACCACAAATCTGCAAATGATTCGGACCACAGCTATAACTAATCAGCTTCGCAACACTTGCGGCACAAACTCAGCAAGGATGTATTTCAAAAGTAACCTGTAATTTTCGAACCAGGTAGCTGATGATATTCGCAAAAGTCTCCACAAGCGAATACAGCAACTGTTTACTTGCAGAGCTACTCACGAATACCGAAGCCATAGCTAATACAACTGAGAAGACTCCACACAATTTCAGCAGTGATTTATTAAGAAGGCAACCTATAAACGCAAGAGCCAGCCATACATCTCCGTGGCGTTGTTTCGTAGGGATCAGCTCGGCGGCTCCCGTCTTGGCAGAAGCGCTCAGCGCAAAGCCGACTCAGCACACGTCGCGTAAATCAGCCGCACTCACGAGGATGACTTTTTTTTATTTCTTTTTTGCGTCATCGGCTGAGGAGGTGACGCACACAGCCCTCGCTCGTTCCCCAAATGCTATTTTTTTTCTCGCCGTCTATTTCTATATCCCGCAATTTAAAATTCCAACGGAAGTTGAATAAGACTAAGATAAATCTCTGGTAGCTGGAGTGTCTGAATAATTATCGACGAAGTTACACTACTCTCGTGCACCCAATAATTGGCACCGATTTCCCAAACAATAAACTGAACAGAAATGTGATAAGAGCAATGCATTCCGTACCTTTACCGTGGTGTCGTTTCCTAATAACCCGTCAATTTTTTATATAATAGTGCAAACAATAGAGGGAACAGAAACTGGACAGTGGCGATTACTGAGCACTGCAACCATAAAAAGAGATGCTGACTCTCGTTTCCTTATTGCCTAAAGTCGCCGATGGCAGGAAGCAAAAATATATATATATATAATTTATTAAAACCAGTGCTGGAGGAGTATTTTGGAACGCTCGTACAACCTTAAAACGGGCAATGTTGCGATCAATCCTGGCTCGATTTCTTCGCTTCTCGCTCAACTAGTTAGCTCTTTGCTCAACTACATCTCTTCTCCCTCATACCTTTTTACTTCTCCCTCGTACTTCTTTACTTCTCTCTCATACTTCTTTACTTCTCTCTCATACCTCTTTACTTCTCGCTCAACTACTTCGCTTTTGACTCAACTCTAGTGCGCCCCTCACTCAGCTACGAGGCTGCTCCAAAAGTAATGGCTCCTATTTTTTAACTCAAAAAGTTAGAGAGCTACAAAGACAGAAGTGGCACCATTGAAACGAGCGGCCTTTTGTTCTTTAGAATTCATTTTTTATGTAGTCACCATCATTCTCAATAAACTTTTGCCAGCGATGAAGGAGAGCCTTCATGTCTCGGTTGTCAAAGTTAGCGTCTGTCGAGGCGGTCCATATTTTCACGGCTGCGATTACGACTTGTGTGTGTGGCCTGGCGTTTTAATGTTGCAAACGGAATGTTTCCCCTTTCCCCGGCCTTCAGCTGGGTCGACGTTTCAACATAATGGTCAAAGTTGACAGTCGCCCCTAGTTCCAAAAAATCCCGGAGCATGACGCCCTTCCTGTCCCAGGTGAGGAGACGGTGCACATCACTTTGCCTGGTAGATGTCTGCGTCTTGAACTTCTTTGCAGGAGAGTGTGAGTTGTGCCACTCCATCGACTGCCGTTAGGATCCTGGCTTACAGTGGTGACACCACGTCTCGTCACCAGTGATAATGCGGTCCAAGAATCCGTCACGTTCGGCTTCGTACCGATCCAACAAATCCTAACAGACATCCTGTCGGTGGTCCTTTCGTTCCTGCGTGAGCATTCGTGGAACCCACCTAGCACACACTTTGCTGTATCCTAGGGACGACATCGTTTCCAGTGCACTGACGCATCCAACTCTCACGCATTTCATTCACCGTTATCCGCCAATCAAGATGGATCAGTGGATTGAAGCGCACTTCGTTTTCCGGGGTGGTGGCGGCAATGTACTCAATGTACTCATCTAACAGTGCTCACATCAACTACATCGGCTTCGTAACTGTTCACCAGGCGCCGATGAACGTTGATTGGTTCCATTTTGTTCTGCATGGAGGAATTCAATGACGCATCTCTGCTTCTGACGCACGTCCAATGACAGGGATTGCTTTCTTAGAGTGTCACACCATTAATATCTGCAACAGAGAAATTAAACTTTCAGGCCATGAGTGCATAAGGTCAGTCATCTTAACAATGCATTTGCAATGCCCTGGGACCCCTTTGGGCGGGATAAAAAACATTACTTTTGCAACGAAACTCGTACTTCGCTTCTCGCTCGCCTACTTCGCTTCTTGCCCGCCTACTTCCCTCCGCGCTCGATTACTATCCTCCTCGCTCGACTACTTCGGTTATCACTGGAGTACCGAACTCCTCTGCTCGACTAGTTCGCTATTCTCAACTTGAAATAAAAGGAATCTGAAGCTCGATGACGCTCCTTCAGTGAGGGCAGATTGCGACATGTTTATGCAATTGCAACATGCAGACAAATGAAGGAGTGAGAGACAACAAAAGCAATTCCAATGCAGAAAAAATAACAATGATACTAAAAATAACAAGAGAACGATGGAAAACTACGTCCAATTTTTATACGACGTTGTATTCACAATCATGTGATCTTGATATGCACAAAAGAGGGATGAGGAGAGTAAATACGGCGTCAACGGCAGAGGAAAAAAATATCAATAATGATATAAACTAGACTATTTCTTTAGAGCCCCGTATTGATAATAATTATATAACGACGACCTCAGAGAAACCCAGAGGGGTGGAGGGAGGTAGATCCGAGACAATTTGGATGGAGGAAAAAACAAAATTAAAAACGGCAAGTAGGTACGCATGTATCTGATTTCTATAGGGCGCCAACACCTCAGCACATTTCTTTTAGCAAGCTATAAAGGAAATTAAGCGCGACAAGACGATATGAAGCAGCAGCTGTATCACATAAACAGCAGCCATGATACTGCGAGGGGAAAACAGTATGGCATGGAAGGGTCCTGTGCAGCTGTCGACACGCACGAGCCAACGGTGGCAGGAGAAGTATGCCAGGAGATTCGCACATGCGTGCTAATTATAACCAAAACAAGCAGTTTAGTAAGAAACTAGAGAACTCGTGCTGTCAAAAAATGACAGCAAAGCAAAAATATTTTGAAGACCCGTCTTCATTTAACGTACTTCAGTACCAATATGCATCTGGAGCATACGCAACAAAAGCCAACTACAACTGTCATAAGAGAGGAGTGCTCTCTATATCAATTCATCTATAGCAGCACAATCATAACCCACCCTAATTAAAAGAAGAATAGAAAACATCAACATTAGCAAGCAGTAAAGCATTGCTGAATAATTAAATTAATTCGCCGCCGCGTATCAGTGACAACAAATGATATGGCTTTAGTACAACTAAGTTCTTTTTTCTTTTGAAACGAAAATTTTTCGTCAAAGGAAAACAGAAAGCTGAAAGAATTAATTGTGTTCGCTGCCATCATCGCTTCATCTGTGTTTTGTTGATCGACTGCTGAATTACTTATACGTCGTGAACTGAAAGCAAACATCTGTTCCAATGCATGAAGAAAGTGAATATGAAAATTAGATTCATGGCCGCAATAAGAGAAGCTGCAAATATCTTCGTTTTTTCGATGAAAGGAACGGTTTCAAGCAAGAAATGCAGTCTCAGTTTACGACGTATAATTGCAGTAGTCGATCAACTGAGCACAGACGAAGCGATGATGGCAGCAGACAGAATCTTTTCTTTCAGCTTCGCCAATTTTATTAAGAAACGGACACGAAATAAATGTGCGAAACGTTTTACTATATAAGGATTCCAAGTCTTGGACGTAAACCAATGCTTACTAATGGGGAACGACCTAATATTCCATATTTTTGCAATACACGGGACACGACGTATGAACATAAATGTATTCGTAATCAATTGTATGAAAAAATAAATCTAACTAAATAACAAAAATAGAAACCATACGATGAAGTGACTTTCAAAGGCTGATTTCATTTTTTGTAGTTATATGAAACTAAAAGTAGTGCAGTTAGTATACCGGTAATATATATTTGAAGTACATGCAAGATTAAAATTTGCACGCTAACTACAAAATCTGTCCGTTTAATGCGGTTTCAGAAAACCGGCTAGTCAACGTTATCCACTAGGTAGTCAAAGTAACCCCACTTTACAGTAGATAAGTATATAAATATGTGAATACATACATTATTACGTAACCATATATATATATTTATATATATCTGTCTACATGTACCGTCCAAAACTAAGGGAGAAATTTCAAAACGGCATAAGTTTTTTCTAACCATGCCGGGCACTTCTTCTTCTGTACACTATTAGCCAGCAAGATGTTGATTATTGTGTTAAAATTTGAGACATGTATGACGGATAGGTAATAACAAGTTATGAACGAAAAGCTTTTCTCTTTAAATTTATAACGTCCAAAACTAAATGACAAACAAGAAAAATTGCATTCATTCAACTCAATATTTTGTTAAAACATATTTAGCAAAATGGTCGACTACATGACCGAATGAGACTCTGACAGTCTTCAACAGTAATTTTCGCCCAATCCTCTTGAAGTTTCATCCAAAGATCTTCCGTATTGATAGGGTTTCTTGCCATAACTTTCACCCCTAGTGTTTTCCAAAGAAACTCGATTGGATTTAGGTCAGGACTTTGTGGTGGCCAATCCGTAACTTCGAGATCTTGCTGGTCAAGGTAACTCTTGACTGTCTTTGCCTTATGGCAGGGGGCATTGTCTTGCATCAAGATTGAGCTGGAGACACCTGAGTTTACAATATTAGGCTCGACACTACCTTCCAACAGATTTTTTATACACCTGAGCATTCACACGGATTTGCAAACGAACGAGAGGCGATGTTTCTTGACTAGAGAACACACCGAAAACAATCACACTCCGCCGCAAAACTTCACAATCTGCTTAGTACACTACACTTAATTTCTCACCTTCACATCTTCTAACAAAGTTCTTACTGGCTTTCATCACTGAAAAACACTCTAGCCTAATTTTCATGGGACCAGTTAACATGCTTGTTTGCAAACTCTAATCTCTTTTTCTTGTTCTTGGCACTCGCAAGCGGTTTTTTCTGTGGGCGTCTTGCAAATTACCCTATTTCCTGAAGGCGCCGAGAAACGTGAGACATTCATACGTGTTGTGTCATTCATTTCCCTACTTATCGCAGCTGAGGACTTGAAACGAACCTTCAATGACGTACGCTGGATGACTCTGTTCTCTCTAACTTACGTTTTACTGGGCCTGCCGGCTTTTTAAGGGCATCAATGCAGCCGGTTTCATCGCACGACTTCACTATTCTGCTCACAACACTTTTCGAACGGTTTACCTACTAAGAAATTTCACTAATAGTGAAATTATTCTTGTGCAACTTGATATCTCGTCGCAGGATACAATCAACTGTCTAACGTGGTGCGATCATGTTATAACGAACAGCAATGTTTACAAATGTCAGTGTCAAACTTTGTTTCCGATATAAATAAAGAAATACGGACTGAATAACAACTTAACTCAATTTTTCTTTTTTTGTCCCTTAGTTTTGGACGTTATAAATTTCAAGAGAAAAGCTTTTCGTTCATAACTTTTTTATCATCCTTCATACATGTCTCAAATTTTAACACAATAATCAACATCTTACTGGCTAATAATAGTGTGCAGAAGAAGAAGTACCTGGCATGGTTAGAAAAAAAGTTATGCCGTTTTGAAAATTTGTCCCTTAGTTTTGGACGGGACTGTATATAGGACCTACATAGATTAATGAATTAACAACATACAAGTTATAGCTACTGTCTTGATAAATGCAATGTAGCCTTTACTCCTAAGCTTCTGTCCGGCTAATACCAATTTAACACTTTGAAGAATGAAGTGCTATTTAGTGATAAGACCAAAAAAAGGCAGAAATAGGAAAATGTGGCGATAGACAACACGGCACAAGCAGTTGATGACGACCCCTGAACAAACGAGACAGAAGTATGGGCGCTTGTACCGATAAGAAGCATGTCAATGCGAGGCTGCGGCGTACAGGTACACTGCACGTGTGGCCAGAACATTCAACAGGAGGGAGCCTAGGGACGGCTGCCAATAGGACGTCAGCAACAGCTGCACCCCTCGCCTGACAACGAGCGCAACGTGCACATATTGCGTAGGCCAAAGAAGCGCGCTCGCTCTTAATATCATTAAGTCAGCACCTAATAATGAAGATAATCTCGCCGTAAACTCACTCCATTAACTGCAGCATTGACATGTCAAGCTCCCAGACACGAAAAACGATAAGACTGAATTCAACAATTAACTTGCACTCGCAGTTTGGTACCGACAACAGCCAAACAAAAATTAGGCGAACTCGCCGTTTTCATGTACATACGGACACCACCAGCGCAGCTTAGTCATAGCTATCTTTTATGCTTATGTTGGCCAGCGCCATGTTACCTCCGCCCTCTAGGACACACTAGCTATTCTATCAGTCTCACCTTCTAACGTACTAACCCAAAATATCTCGATTAAGTCCCTTGAACTGGACGGTGCGTATCCGAAAGGCCTGTTCGGACAGTTGGGGACTGGTACAGCCAGACGCCCAGCACCAAGCAGTTTCAAGAGAAGAAATTATAGCAACGAAGTTCAGAAGCTAAAATTCTTCCCGCGGCTGACGCCTGGCTGATTGGCTACACGAATGGTTGGAAGCCTGTGGTAGGTACGTAGGAAGGGAGCAGCCATCGAAAGACAAAAGAATTACCTGGCCAGTACGGGAAAACGTGGCTGTGTTCTTTCCCATTAAATCTCATTGCTCAGTGCTTGTTATGCTTTTGTAGCGAGGTTGTGCTATGCTTCACGTATATAAGGGGTGGGATTTCGCCGAAACCCTAGTTTAGGCCTTGTCACAAAAATTTGTACCATAGTGAAGAGAGAACAGCGTGCTCGCACGTGATCATGTGAGGTCACAGCCAATCGCGCTGCGGGAGGTCACTCACAAGGCGATCGACTTCAATCAGCTGTGACGTAACCCAACGATTGTTTTGATCACGCTAGAGGATGATCGTCTTTAAATATTCCGACCATTTAGTTTCAACCGCAATAATATCGTGGCCACGTAGGCTATGAGAAAGCTTCACAGGCCTTGTACTTATACTAAGGAAATTCGTAACAGCTTTTAACAAAACAGAAATTTGAAGAAGCTGGATGATTTTCAGGAACTTTCAGCACTTGAGAGTGCAATATGTACTACTGCAGTACCTATCACCACAGACTGACTTTAAGGAATAGATTGCTGGAACAGGGTTTAATTACAAGCATTTTGAGGCCGACTCTGCCGTAAGCGGGTCGGCTGGACGAGCAACACAAGCAAAAAACAGAAGTGACAGCTTTGGTAGAATTTTGGGCGATACAGAGTCGGCTGGCTGGCCGCCGCAAGCTAGAGCAACACAGGTAAAAAGAAAGGCGACAGCTTTAGTAGCACTTTCGAAGACACGGAATCGACTGCCAGACGACAGGGTGCTGCACACAAACACAAACATGCATGAAGAAGTGCGACAGTTTTGGTGGCATTTTGGTCGACACAAAGTCGGCTGGCCGCCGCAAACTCGCGCAACCACGGCATGAAGCAGCGCGGCAGGTGCACAGCATATCGCTCACAGCAACAGCTGCACTGCGGGTTACGTCAATCCCCACCTGCCCTCACAGCATCGCAGGGTGGCAGCGGCGGCGAGATGACGGCAATATAGACACGTTTAAGAAGGGCTAACCCTTACCTGCGACTACTGCATGTCAACTCCCTACTTTATAGTAGTAGCAGCATGCTTCCGTTCGCAGCTCTAACACCTTGTATCGCTCGCACGTTCGAGGCCAACCCAGACATGCGAGCTCTTTGCAGATCTAGGTGTGCTGACTCGGCAGTTGTATGCATGCAACTTACCTTTCTCGCAGATGAGGGGGGGGGGTCTCGGGTCATTCGTTCCTTTCATCAAATTGGCATCATAGTTCTTGGTGACCCGAGGTCGACTGCAACTACACTTACACATCTGGTGCCAGTGGGCCTATACCCGCAGCGCAAACCAGTGCATTGAGTATTCCAGGTGAGGGTGTGGTCCAAGTTGACTTTACCTTTATCACCACTGCCTGCTGTGGATCGGCGTGGTTGTATTGGTTTCAGCGTGTCTGTGTACATGTCCTTCCGTCTCCGGCGCGAGGTGGCTATACTGCTCGTTTTGCGACTGCCTTTAGTGTTATACGCTGACGGTGATGGTGAGAGGCTGCATGTGTGTCGTCCCCTGAAGAGGGACTTGGTAGGTTGCGTTTTGAGGTCCGACATATTTACGTCGGTTCTAGTTAAAAGAGTAAAAAAAAAGTAAGTTAAGTGGATCCGATAATATCGAACGCACTGTGCGAATCGAAGACGCATTTAGAGAGGCATACAAGGGCAGAACTGTTGCAACTACACTGGATGGAGGACTACGTAAAAGAATATTTGGAATAACACATCACGTTAATAAAACGTGGGTCGAACGGACAACGTGAGACGTCTTTCAACTTTTTGATGAAGCGAAAAAGTGTAGAATATAACGCAATTGGCAGCCGCATCTTTGAATATCTGTTGTCATTATCAATATTGACACAATTTGTTTGTTCACTCAAGGGCGCTTCCAGTAGGCCTAGCATTAATGAGTACCTATTTCTATTACGAAATGCGGCACAAATTCTCGTGATTTCATCGATTTTGCTTTCTGGATTGCCTACATTACCTGAAAGGAGTGAAGTTCTATTGAAGAATTTAACATAGGACACTCCATTACGAATAATCAAGAGAGGTATTATCAGGTAAGGGAAAAGTTCATAGATCTTTTGGTACGAAGAGAAGCAATATTTTTCTTGACGTATTCCTGCACGGCTCCCGATTAAGGGCGGGTCCACTGTACTGGACGACCAGGACTTTCTAAAGATTGCAATGAATCTTGATTCAGGGACGTCGTTCAAGATTCTTAAATATTCGAGTATTGAGCTCAAGTCCCGCCACAATGACATGAGGAAGCACCACTCGCCCGCATTCGCTGCAGCTCTGAAATGATGACAGAAACAGGAGGACCACAGCTCTTTCATCCCCGTACAGGCTAGAGAGGAGTTGCACATGCGATCGATCATCCCTAGTTCTTACGATTGGGTATCTCATGCATGCAAGATAAACTTCTGTTTATCCACTAAAGTCCTAACACCACGATGGTTTAGGAGCATTTGGCATCTCTCGGCCCGAACCCCTCTCAAACAGCAGTGAGAATGTTCCGATGCATTTCAAGAAGGCTTCATTCCACGGCCATGACGCATAGTTCTTGAAAAAAAACATCCTACTAATTCTATGGGTCATAGCAAACTCACTCATGGATTTAGAATGATCTTCAATTATTACTCCAGTTCTACCAGACAACGAGAGGAATGCCTACAAACGCCCCAGGGATTTAGGGATACTCGCTAGACATTCCATGAGGGTAGGTATCTCTAAACGTGAGCAAGGTGCGACATACAGTAGATATGGTGTATCCAGTAGTCGAAATGGTCTCACTAGCACTGCGCCGTCTTAGTGCGACTCAAATATTATATCTCTTCGCTTTGATTCCATATTTTAACTAGAGCGCCTCGTGGCGTAAGACCAACACTCGCAGTGGGGACAAATTCAAATCTGTAGTAGTAGTAGTAGTAGTATGTAGTAGTTTTACTAGCGCATCAGGGACACAATGTCTATATCGCGCCGAACTGTTCCTGTGTTTAACCACAGGCTCGTACACCGACTAGGGCGCGTTTTAAATTGTCAATGATTTTTGTCTCGGCTTTTCTGCCGGTAGGTCTCAGGGTGGTCAGTGCGCTACTGACAGGGAAAAGGCGCAAGTTGAGCATCTCCAACCCCCGGGCGCGGCTGAACGCTTTCGCTCAGCCGCGCCGCACAGGTGAAGGAAACGAAATACAAGAAGGTAGAAGTCTAGCGGGAATAGGTGAGCCACCTCGATCGGCAGCCCACCTCCAAAAACAGAAGGGGAAGTATTGAGAGCCTACCTAACTTACAAAATTAACGTCAGCAACAACTGCGGAAAGCTCCAACATCTCCTGCGGAAAAGGCGCTCGGAACCCTTGGGTGAGTGAGGGTGTGGAGAAACATCCTCCACAGCTAAGAACTCCTCCTCCACGAGTCGCAAGCACTGAACGGCCAAAGCTTCCCCGCCATCTTAAGCCGACTTCTTCTCACTTCCGCTCCTTCTATATCTTTAAGCTCCGCATATCAACGGCTATCGACCATGCTTGCGGGTATTCATTATCCTCTCTTTGGCTGAGATTCTTCTCCCCCTTTCTTTTTTCGTCTTCCATTTTTTCTCCTCTCGTTTCCCCAGTCCTCAACATCCTACTAACATAATAGCAATAGCTCATAGAGGGCCGGGGCATAAGTTCCGGTGTCTCTTTAGGAATGGGCCTCTTGGTTCATCTACTGCCGCCTATCGAATCTAATATATTGTGGCAGGGAAAGAGCCCGCCAAAATAAACCCCTGAGGGCGAGGGCAAATTCAACAAAGTCATTTCTGATGGCCAGCTAATACTAGTTTTTCATATGGATGCTTTGTCCAACAAGGTTAGGGCAAAGTGGCCCCCCTTAACATCTCTCAATATAAACATAGGAAGAAATAGAACGGCTCGCGGCATAAGACGGTCGGCCACGGTGGAGGAATATTCAGCGCCGTCATTTTTTTATGGCCAGCTACGTATAGTTTTTGGTATGGGTCACATCAAGGTCAACCCACCAAACTCCCTACAAAAAATCCTAAACATTGCTCAACTCCTTCGACCACTTTTTGGGTGGACTGACAAATGTATATACATATACACTTAAATCTTCAACGAATACATTTCACCTCTCTCACTTCGTTCGCCGGTGATAACTAGAGCACTCTGAGAGCGCATACGTCCGCCAAGTAAGGCAACGGTAACGAAAAATTCAAATGGGCTCTTAAACCAAGATTTTCTTTGCATCAACTCTAAAATCTAATCATTTGTCCCTGTTGATGGTATGAACAGTTTTGCAATTTTTTTGAAGATCCGTTCACAATTTTTCGAGTTATGCTGCTAACAAACATAAATCAAAATACAAACGAACCAACCGATCTGCACCAAAATTTAATCGTTTATATCTTCTAACATTACAAACAACTCCTGTAAATTTCATAATTGCGCTAACAAGCATAAAATAAAACCCAGTGACAAACACACGAACGAACGAACGAACAAACAGATCATCATAGAAATTTGCTCATTTATTCTTCGTGATATACCAAACAACTCATGTAAATTTCATAAAAATCTGTTCATAACTTTTTGAGTTATGGCGTTGAGAAAAATGAGGCAGACAAAAAACGGATGGACGGATCTTCACCAAAAGTTAAACATCTGTTCCTCCTAACATACCTTACAATCCCTATAAATTTCGTCATATCCGTTCATAACTTTTTGAGTTATCTCGGTGACAAACAGAGAGACAAAACCGACAAAAATATTACCTCCTTGGCAGAGGTAATTAATACGGATAAAGGGTGGATTGGAAAAAGTGAAACATACGATTGCATTTTTTATGAATGCGAAGTTGCAGCACCTAAATACAATTCGAAATAAAGTTGTTGATATTGACATTAGTCCCTACTTCACCCGTTTAATCCCAATATCTCTTTCGCATGCTAGTTTTCAGGATTGTTTACTCAAAACCTATATGTTATCAGCTGTCAACTCGGCGTTAAATTTGTCAAAATAAAAGAAATACGATAGGTATTCACGCAAAACTTTGTAAGCTGCCAAATAAAGAAGAGGGCGCGCGCGTGCAAGTCAACATACGGTAAGCAAAACTCAGCATACGGAAAATGAGAGAAGAGAAAGAAAGAAAAGAAATAGAGGGCAGGAGGAGCAGGGGAGAGGAAGAGAGACAGGATGGAGATTAGCGAGCCGCTGACGCACGATTGAGGCGCAGCCAAATGCCTCATCGATTGAGGCGGCTCCATCAATTGCAGTTGCATTTAAGGATGTGGTCTTTATCAGTTGGTGCAGCACGCAGCTCTGCAGCAGATACCTACGTAGCAAGATGCGTGCAGCAGCGAGAGCGCCAGCATTAGTGAGGGGCGGCAGCATCCCAGCTGATGCTGAAGCAGTCAGCCAGAACAAAATTATTGATAACCAAGTCCAAAAATCGTCCTAACCAAAGGCACGACAAGACAGAACTGCGTTCGGCATTAATGAGCACTCGCACGTGGTTGGTAGAGCAAGCGAAGCAGCTGAGTGCTTCTCATACGAGCTATCATGTCAAACAGCGCTGTTAGTCTATCGGGCCATCATCTACTACTACTCTAGGGATGATGATGATATTTTAGTGCATTATTATTTCTCTTTTTTGTAACTTGCACCGCATTTTGCCCCTTATTAATCCTTCAGACCTCAGTCTTCCGTACAATAAACGACAATAATATTTAGCAGCTTCTATGTTTTATTAGTAGTAAAAGGTGTAATGTTAATACACCGTAATAGTATTTGAGCTTAGGAAAATAAAAGAAAGCTGAATGAATCAAGATAGGCCTAGGCTAAAAGAGTGCGGCGAAAATAATTCGCGCCTAACTCTACGGAAGATTCACGCCAAATTTAAGTTACTGCTAACAGCTGCAGCATTGCATGGGGGTTGGGGGGCTGCAGTGAGGTGCATGGATGCAGGTAAGACCAGTGGGGGGGGGATGCAGGTAAGACCAGTGGGGAGATATAAGTTAAGGCTAGTGAGGAAGGGGGAAGCAGGTAAGGCCAGTTGAAGGATGCAGATAAGGCCAGTTGAAGGATGCAGATAAGGCCAGAGGGGGAATGCAGATAAGGCCAGTGGGGCATGTACGTAAGGCCAGTGGGGCATGTACGTAAGGCCAGTGGGGCATGTAGGTAAGGCCAGTGGGGCATGTAGGTAAGGCCAGTGGGGCATGTAGGTAAGGCCAGTGGGGCATGTAGGTAAGGCCAGTGGGGCATGTAGGTAAGGCCAGTGGGGCATGTAGGTAAGGACAGTAGGGCATGTAAACAGGGCCAGTGGAGGGATGCAAGTAAGGCCAGTGGGGCATGTACGTAAGACCAGTGGGGCATGTAGGTAAGGCCAGTGGGGCATGTAGGTAAGGATAGTAGGGCATGTAAACAGGGCCAGTGGGGGGGATGCAAGTAAGGCCAGTGGGAGGAGGGGGTGTAGGTAAGGCCAATGGGGGTGCAGGTAAGACCAGTGGGGATGCAAGTGAAGCCAGCGGGAAGATACAAGTCAAGGCCAGTGGGGAAGGGGGAAGCAGATAAGGCCAGTGGAAGGATACAAATAAAGCCAGTGGGGAATACAGGTAAGGCCAGTGGGGACTGCAGATTAGGCCAGTGGGGAAGGGGGAGGCAGATAAGGCCAGTGGAAGGATGCAGATAAGGCCAGTGGGGAATACAGGTAAGGCCAGTGGAGGAGGCAGGTAAGGCCAGTGGGGGAGACAGGTAAGGCCAGTGGAGGAGGCAGGTAAGGCCAGTGGAGGAGGCAGGTAAGGCCAGTGG
>LQNS02278178.1:5307744-5328682 GCA_001587735.2 Parhyale hawaiensis | reverse complement strand
GGGAGGCAAGTAAGGCCAGTGGGGGGAGGCAAGTAAGACCAGTGGGGGAAGGCAAGTAAGACCAGTGGGGGGAGGCAAGTAAAGCCAGTGGGGGGAGGCAAGTAAAGCCAGTGGGGGGAGGCAAGTAAGGTCAGTGGGGGGAGGCAGGTAAGGCCAGTGGGGGGAGGCAGGTAAGGCCAGTGGGGGAGGCAGGTAAGGCCAGTGGGGGAGATGCAGGTAAGGAGGAGTCAGGGGAGCAGACCAGTTGGAGGTCAGACTTAAAGTCGAGGTGTCTACAGGGGACGCACAAACATACACACGCGCGCACGCACATACATACACACACTGAGTCCCGGCAAAAACCCAGCAGAGAGCACCTCCATTGAGCATTACCAGCTTATAAATGCGCACTGCATGCGTGATTTGATCATTCAGACCACCACAGCCGCATACGTTAACACAGCAATGTTCAAATGGCCAGAGTTCGTTTCCGCTAAGACATGATGCATCGTCGACAAATGCGACAAATGCGGAAACACAGACACACATGCTCGGATTGATCCTATCCAGTGTGAGGTCCCAAGTCCTGTAGTATTGCAGAAGTGTACACAGGATAGGGTAAAACACGACAGGCGCATCGTTGTTCCCAATACAGCCACTTTTACACTTACGCACTACGCTACAGCGGACTGCGCATAAGTCAATAGCAATACAAGTAAATTCGAGCAATGAGGGCATAACGAGACTGCGAGCACGTCCGGACAGTAGAACTTCTACGCACCCTTCACGCAACTCTAAAATATCCACAATAATCTATAAACCTAAAACGACTGCATGGGCATACATGTATGTAACATTGCATAGTTTGTGAGTAGCCGTTTCGCTATACAGAGTGCGCTTTATATATTTATATAAGCATTTATATAAGCTCAGTACAGTATCTTATACACTTGCCACAAATCGATACTACTTCACTACTAGCCACACCTTCAATGAAAGCATACTATTGTCAGCATTGCCGATATTAAAACTGGTTTATGCGTCTTCAATGAGCGCGTCTCCAATAAATGCATGCATATGAACGGCTTTGCAAAGGCGATGAGAATCTTTACTTTACCTACGTTAGAGTATATCCGTCGTTTGACACGCGCGGAGGCAACGGAGACAAAAATTTAGTAAAATTAAAATTTTAGTGAGAGTTTCCGTAAATTTTGCTGAGTTGAAAGCCGATACATTAAATCACCCGGAAGATTCCCGTAGACATTTGCTATTAAGCCAGGGAACCAAATTAAATGTTGGCGCGAGTTTCCGTAGACTTCGAACATAGATGGAAACTACTCCACTAAATACAGACATGACTTTTGGTCGAGGGAAATGTAAGAGGTAAATACATACACGTTAAATGGGAGTTCTCGAACACTTTGTCAAGGGAAACAAAAGCAAACGCCAGTCTGAACTAGGCAAGCCGTGTGATACAAGTAAACGGAAGAGCTGAACTAAAAACTAAAGGAAAAACATATTCAGGCGAGAAACAAAAAAAGAAAAAAGGATATCGCAGGGTATGGAAGAGGTTTTTACGGCGCGACTACCCTAGGTAGTAAAAGTCCACCTTCACTATAACTCCGTTAATAGTAATGGTATTAATTGCAACATGGACAGTAATTGTAATACTGGGTAGCTACTGTACTGATGGTAATAGTATCAACAGGAGAAACAATAACAGAAAAGCGATCCCCAAGACCTTATTGTATCACCAGTACCTCTGAGGTACGCCAGTACCTTCAAAATGAGCCCTAGGTACAACAAAGCCAAGAAAACTAGTGGTGAGCTGAGACTCAAGGGGTACTATGACGTCAGGAAGACGCCCAGTAACAAACGAGGGATGTGATATTGCTTCTGAACCTCAGGTGGGAGCATCGCTCGTGTTATCTCCGCCAATGGTTTTTTCTTTTGTCGGAGTTTGTCCATCTCTCTGTCAACAAGATACGTAACTCATGAAGTTATGGACGGATCCTTATGAAATTTATAGCGATTGTTACGTAGGTAGGTGAAAAGGAATGGGTTTGGAGAATTTTACCTTTGGTGAAAATGAGGTTTAACTATTAATCTGCGTTTTTTTTTTTGTTTTTTATTACATACCTAACTTATACTCCCTGGGCATACCATCAGTATGCCCAGGGATTGTTGGGAATATTACAAGAGCAAGGGACCAAATTTTACGTTGATCTGTTAGTCAGTTTGTCTCTTCGTCTCTGCTTGTTTTTATGGTTGTCAGTAACATAACCCAGCAAGTTATGAACGAAACTTCAGGAAATATGCAGGAATTAGTACATATGTTGAAAGGCGCAAATGACCAAATTTTGATGATCCAAATTTTGATGATCTGTTAGTCCGTTTGCGTATTTGACTACCTTATTGTTCGTCAGAAAGTAGCTACCTAACTTAAAAATAAAAAGTTAGGACGGATGTTCAAGAAATTAGAGAAACTGTTAGGAATGTCAAGAGGCACAAATAACCAAATTTTGATGATGATGATGATGATGATGATGAAAAGGAAATCCTGGTTTCGTTTCATGACCAATTCTTCATTTTGGTTGTTACGAGAGGTGGCAGAGGTAGGTATACGCCCTAGGAGTACCGTACCTTCACGTTCACACAGCGACTCCCGTCACCATGACGTCACGGACCCACCAGGAACAGCAGTCTTGACGAACCACCTCCACAGGGACTGACCGCGGAAGTGCGACTGGGATTGTTCCTCAAGCGCGACAACGCGGTAAGCTAACCACTACTCACAATAAAGAGATCCTCCATATAGCTATATAGGGAACGAAACCGTACTAAAGTGAACTAAATAAGCAACAATGGGACAACCCAATAGCAAGATAGTTTACCCTCGCAGTAATTCAATTGATAGAAATGTAACCGTTAAGGGGCTCCAAAACAAATAGGGGTTTCGAAAGCAACATCCATGGACACCAAAAGCAACAGCCAGGGGCACCAAAAGCAACAGCCCGGGGCACCAGAACTAACAGCCCGGGGCACCAGAACTAACAGCCCGGGGCACCAAAAGTAACAGCCCGGGGCACCAAAAGTAACAGCCCGGGGACACCAGAAGAAACAGCCCGGGAACACCAGAAGAAACAGCCCGGGGACACCAGAAGAAACAGCCCGGGGCACCAGTAAAAACAGCCCGGGGCACCAGAAGAAACAGCCCGGGGCACCAGAAGAAACAGCCCGGGGCACCAGAAGAAACAGCCCGGGGCACCAGAAGAAACAGCCCGGGGCACCAGAAGAAACAACCCGGGGCACAAGAGAAGCAACCCGGGGCACCAGAAGAAACAACCCGGGGCACAAGAAGAAACAACCTGGGGCACCAGAAGAAACAACCTGGGGCACCAGAAGAAACAACCTGGGGCACCAGAAGAAACAACCCGGGGCACAAGAAGAAACAACCCGAGGCACAAGAAGAAACAACCCGGGGCACCAGAAGAAACAGCCCGGGGCACCAGAAGAAACAGCCCGGGGCACCAGAAGAAACAGCCCGGGGCACCAGAAGAAACAGCCCGGGGACAAGAAAAATAACAGCCAGGAGCATCAGATGCAACAGCCAGGAGCACCAAAAGTAACAGCCAGGAGCACCAAAAGCAACAGCCAGGAGCACCAAAAGCAACAGCCCGGGGCACCAAAAGCAACAGCCCGGGGCACCAAAAGCAACAGCCCGGGGCACCAAAAGCAACAGCTCAGAGCACCAAAAGTAACCGCCAGGGGCACCAAAAGTAACAGCCCGGGGCACCAAAAGTAACAGCCCGGGGCACCAAAAGTAACAGCCCGGGGCACCAAAAGTAACAGCCCGGGGCACCAAAAGTAACAGCCCGGGGCACCAAAAGTAACAGCTCAGAGCACCAAAAGTAACAGCCCGGGGCACCAAAAGTAACAGTCCGAGGCCACACAAGCGACAGCGAGACCCCAAAATACAGCACGAGGCAGGATCCCCAGGGAATGCAATATCCCCAGCGCGACGGGACTCAGCCGCTCACTTCAAAGGCAGGCACCGCACGCGACGTAAGGGCACGTCGCGCTCACCTCACCCTGCCACCCATTTCTTTATATAGAAATTCGCGCGACCCTCCTCATATATTGGCCGAATAATGCCAAATATTGGCCGATTGGCGGAAAAATGCACCAACTTTTGTCGAGCTCTGACCGTCACTCGAGCTATATATACACGTAGGAGGATTATTTCTGTACTTGGTTCATTTGTTCATAGAGAACACAGCCTAGTTACTACACAGTGCAACAAATTGTTCTCTATGTTGGGTTTACTAGATACATTAGCATTAACTCAAATGCGTTGCAAGCTATAAAAAAAACTGTTATATTGACCAAACGCATCGTCTAATATCAGTTAAAATGTCATTTTCAATAAATAACGGAGAGCAACTTCGAAGTAGAGGGAAACTTTATCGCGTACCGCAATACATCGTCATAAAATAACTCTTTTAGTCGAGCGCAACTTCTCAGCATTCGCAAATATTGACTTGCCTAAGCATTTCGTTGTCTTTGTTGACATCAAAGTCCAAATACAAATACATAGCTAACTTCCACCTTTCATGCGCAATCATCATGCACTTCAGACATGATTGCGAGAAAGAAAAATTAAGGTGATATCAATTTCATTTTTAGGGTTTTCTTTTCCCTGTCGCAATCGAACACATTTTTGGCCAAACCAAAGAAGTGGCCGCCCTCGCACATATGAAACTTTGTTAATTCAGAAGCGTACAAATTCAATGTAAATCGATCGCTGGAAGGAAAGTAATGCCGGACCTGAAGGAGCAATAGTCAGCTGAAGTGAGAACTTGGTGTGTGTGTGTGTTAGTGTACATATAAATACTGAATTATTTGGTTATCTGTGTATTTCAGTACCTCTTACCACCTCCGCAACGCCCTTTTAAAACTTACACTATCTCATAGTCTATGACGTAAGACGTAGGAGGATCCTGGTTAATTTCACTTTCTATGAAGGGATCCACGCAGAAAACGAGTTTGGGAAGCAATGCTCTATAGTCTGGAGACGGACACACCTCGAGTTTATGGGGTTAAACCTCCGTAACCTAGACAGAAACCAGACATTTCCAAAGAAAGAGAGCAATGATATAAAGCATGTCGACAGGAACGTGTAAAACATGCGCAAGGTTGCTCCCACACAGGATAAATGCGCATGGGCACAGCAAGTTAGGAGAGGTAAGGAGGAGCACTACAAAAGTAGGCCACCGTATCACCAGTAGAAGTAAGAAAATGGAGAGAAACAAACTGGGCACGAAATGAAGCTGTCCCAAAGGCCTTGCTAAGGCTAACGTAACCAATATCTCCGGGTTTTCTGGCGCGCCACTCCCCATAAAACAAGAGGCAAAATATAGCTAGTAGGCCTAAACCTACGGGCCATGGGCCTTATCCCATTCTTACATGAGGCAGAGAGATGGGCCACGCATTATGTAGAGCAAATTGAGGAACCTTCTGATGGAAACAGAAGGCCGAAAACGAGAAAATGAACAAAACGACAATCGGCAGCAATGTGAAGAACGAGATCCAATATAGTGAAATTCCGCCAAAACTCTATGGACTCACTGCACGGCAAAGTCTTACCTGCGAGAGCGCTTCTCTGTGTCCAGCAACGGCCCGAGCACACCTGAAAACAAGAGAAACAAATTTTCAGGGCTGTAATAAAACGCATTATATATCAACAAAGCAACGAGTTAAAAACATCATCAGCAGATGACGTACGAAAAAAGATATGTCGATACACTAGGAAATGTAGCTCAAATTCCAAGCTCAAGCTAACCCCGTTGATGAGTTTGAACAGAGCTGTCTTTGCCACAGCTGGTGTTGCTCCAAAATTTTGGAGAGGTGGAATAGAGGCATGCAGCCAATGGCAGTCATTGTTGCAAACCTTGTAAAGCATAGAGGGAGGCAACACTCCGCAGTACCTATGGGACACATTCGCCTACATTGCTGCGCACTACTGAGAAGACAAGTCGGTGAAGGACAGAACTTGACTAGCAGCAGCAGTAGCCCCGACAGCAGAAGAATACTCCAACAGAGGCGACATGGGAGCAAAGAAGCATCTATGGACCACTTCACTGTTATCAAATTCAGTAATTACCATATAAAAGAGCCCCGCCGTACTAGAAGCACGTGAACCATAGGTAATATGAGCACCTCAATTATTTTTTAATATCACCTAAGTCGTTTCAGTACGCAAATTGACCCGCTAGTGGCGTGGCAGTGATTCAATTTACACGCCACCAACTTCTCACACATTTAAAAACGAATGTTGAAGTACCCTAATAGATGGGAAGTTGCCCACGTTTGACGAAACTGATGGTTGGGCCCACAGATCGAGCGAAAGGCCAATGGGTTTTCTTCGTCGTTCGACTTACTGCACTCGGTCAGCGCTTTCATTTCTTAAAGAATAGAGGCCTACTCCTAAGCATTTGAACAGCAATGGAGCGGCAGCGCTACAGCCGCAACAAAACTGAAATCAATCGTCGATTGCTCGCTAAAAAGTAAACCCAAATGACTCAGGCACGTTGTCGCTCAACTGCAAAATTTCAACTTTTATCTGCAGAAAACTGCAATAAAAGCGCACACTCCAAACTGACGAAAAAACATGCAACAACGGCGCATTGTAAAAAAAGTCAGAAGTTTTATTCTGCTGGAAAGCTGCTGTAAAAAGAGATAAAAATATAAGAAGAGCGAAATAAAGAGAGAGAAAATTTTGCTAAAAGTTAAAAGTATCAATTTTGAGGGCTCGAGACAATACCGGGGAAACTATACGTGGAAGACGATGAAGAGAGCAGCGAGCAAAAGACAGTACAAGGGAAGTAGAAGACGACTATGAGAGCCCTAAAGTGGAGGGCAGGCTGCAGTAGAAGGGAAGTAGAATACAACAAAGAGAGCAGCAGCAAGTCTTAGGGTAGGAGGGAGTAGAAGACGACAAAGAGAGCACCAGTAAATCTGAGGGCAGGATAGAGTAGAGGGGAAGTAGAAGACGACGAAGAGAGCAGCAGTAAATCTGAGGGCAGGATACAGTAGAGGGGAAGTAGAAGACGACAAAGAGAGCAGCAGTAAATCTGAGGGCAGGATACAGTAGAGGGGAAGTAGAAGACGACAAAGAGAGCAGCAGTAAGTCTGAGGGCAGGATACAGTAGAGGGGAAGTAGAAGACGACAAAGAGAGCAGCAGAAAGTCTACGGGCAGGAGGCAGTAGAGGGGAAGTAGAAGACGACAAAGAGAGCAGCAGTAAGTCTGAGGGCAGGAGGCAGTAGAGGGGAAGTAGAAGACGACAAAGAGAGCAGCAGAAAGTCTAAGGGCAGGAGGCAGTAGAGGGGAAGTAGAAGACGACAAAGAGAGCAGAAGTAAGTCTGAGGGCAGGAGAGAGGGTGGCAGCAGTAACCAGCAGCCGCGATGTTTAATGTCAGGGGTCATCAGCAGCAGCGGGCCCCTCAGGGACAACGAGTGGCTACCCAGCGTCTGAGGCACACAGTACGAGTACAGTCCTTCAACAGCCAAGTTTATTCACAATCCATTGCACATTACAAAAAAATTAACTTGTGCTAAAAATGCAATTTCAAAACGGACACCTAACCCGGAGTCTTACCAACTGATCATAGTCTCGGTAGGGTAACATGTCTAGTAGCCGTCCACTTGGCTTTAAAAACTTCCTGTGTGAAAACTAGCAGTACTAGAGAGCCGTACATAGGCTTAAACTGTAGGATACTACTTAGCCTACAGTTTAAGCCTATGTACGGATTTCTAGCAATGCTTGTTTTCACAAAGGAAGTTTTTAAAGCCAAGTGGACGGCTACTAGCATGGTGGACGGGTACTAGACTTGTTACCCTACGAAGAGCTCTATTTGAAACTTAACAGAATGGCTCTTCTGGGCGTTTGCACAGCTGATACACAGTGTGGCATGTAACAAAGTAAATCGAGTTATAGTTAGGAAGTTTAAGCCTCCGTTTCCGAGCAGAACGATATCAAAGAGGAAAGAGCAAGGGACATATAGTATGCCAAGAGAAACGGGGAACCCATACACGAAGGTGTTCCCACACAGGATCAACACGCATGGGAACAGCAAGTCGGGAAAGAAGAGGAAGAACAGAATAACGCATGAACACGTATGAGTATGAAATCGTGAGGGAAGCAAAGTGGGCACGAAAGAGAGACGTCCCGAAGGCCTAGCTAATGACTGTGGTAACCTACACGGGCGCCTTGGGGTTGCCACAAAGTAACTGGAGTTTTTCCTATGTCACTAAGATGCACGGTATAGGAAGAGACGCAGCATAAGGTGTAGGGAGAATTTTAAATTTAGTTAGGAACGTACACGTCAACAAACACGGCGAACGCAGTTCAAATAAAAATGGTTCTCGGATTTCAAAGGAGAAAAAGACAGATTTTTTCGCTACGTACCTACGTTTGTAAAACTACCTATGTACCTACTAGGAAAGTGGCGGCTACAGTAAAAGAATAGGACTCAGATCTGTGCAAATCAATGAAACGACTTAGAAAATGAGTGAAATTCTTCAGTCATAGTAGTGAACGTAAGAGCAACAACAGTGATAGGTGTTAAGTAAAGCAATTAGTGATATGTAAGAGGGTAAATGTGATCAATTCCGATTCCCGAGCATTTTTATATTGGCAACAACACATTATGTCTCCGTTGTATGCGTCAAACACAGAAGCAAATGGATGTATGGAATGATGCCGCGAAAAAGACGCCAGTGAGGACCGCAGGACACGGCTGCAAATTGCTCTGGATAACAAGAATTGGACTGTGAAACGATGGAAAAAGGGTCATGGGGTCTAATGAATTCAGATTTTATGAAATTCATACCGATGGCAGTTTTTGAATGAAGACAAAAAACGCATGATACGTTACTCCTACCGAGGTCTATGCTCTATAGTACTCACAGTTAAGGTATCAGGAAGAACCGCGGCGATATGGAGTCTGAGGTACAATCTGGAATATTGTGCATTGATAAATTTCTGTCACTATTTGAACAGGTTAAATCATAAAGAACCAAACAAAACGTGGATATTGTACAGGAAGAGCATTGTTTGAAATGGCGCCTACGAAGTAGCCTACCTACATTGGTCATCGGTTTAAGTGACGAGGTGAATACTAACATAAATCATCATTTCCCGAACAGTTCCAACATAAAAAAATAAATAAATAAAACACGTAACCATAATGGTTGCATCAAAAGTAGATAAGCCAAAGCAGCTCGGAAGGTCAGTCGATATCTTTGGATGGCCACCCGTTTCCAGATTTAAATCCCATAACTCTATAAGGCCAGCTGCAGAGCGTAAAGCTTTTCTTATGAAAGCGTTTTCAGCCACCCGGTAAGGATTGAAACAATTAAAACTGTACGGTAATTAAGGCAAAAGGCGGTGCAATTATTTATCGATTTCATTTTCCAGTCATGTCTCTGAATGGGACAAAGTTACTGGCCGGGTAAATTAGAACGACAACGCAAAACAAACTACCACGACACGGAAAATCATGGCGCTTGGTATAGTAAATCAGAGGCAGCAGTAAAGCAAATATCCGAGACCACACTTAGCCTAACAAAACACTGCGGTCATACACCGATGAAACGATTATCAGCATTCAAAATCATACACTCCGCTCCAGAAGCTAAAACGGTCAGGGTGGCCAAAAATTCTGGTACGTTAGGTAGGTTCTCTAGTATACGACAGACAACCATGGTAATCGCTCTCACGGTCTAATTAAGAGGCAATGAACTTCCATCAGATATCCCATGTTTTCTAACGTCTGGTAGCAGAGATTACGGCCGCTTTATCATAATCAGATGTACGTGGTGTCTGAACATAGAAATTTCAATGGTGGCATACGTGACCATAGAAACAGCGTTAGTGTTGCAAAAAGTTAAACCTAGGTACTACATCGAATACGAGAGGGCTAATCAACAAAAAAATTGGACGCAGTATGACACGCAACGAAAAAAACTACGCCACCGTTCTCAGCTCTAACACCTTGTATCGCTCGCCGGTTCGATGCCCAGCCAGGCAGCGAGCTTTTTGCAGATCTTTGTGTGCTGACTCGGCAGTTGTGTGTGCATGCACGGCGCCGTGGCGGAACTGCCTTCCTCAGATATGAGGGGGTGGGGAGTCTCGGGTCATTTGTTCCTTCCGTCAAATTGGCGTCATAGTTCTTGGTGACCCGAGGTCGACTGCAACTACACTTACTCATGTGGGGACAGTGGGCCTATACCCGCAGCACAAACCAGTGCATGTGGGTTTCCCAGGTGAGGGTGTGGTCTAAGTTGACTTTACTTTTACTTTATAGGGGTAGGTACATTCATCATATATACAGCAGACCTGTTTGATCTTGTAAGTAATTTACTTGTGGGTTATGCTGATGATGTTACTTTGCTGGCTGTTTGCGATAAGCCTAGTAATATGTTGGAGGTTTCAGAATTTATTCACCATGATTTGGAAATGATTGATTCCTGGTGTTCTAGATGGGGGATGAGGCTAAATGCGGGCAAGATTAAGAGCATGCCCGAGTATAGGTCACGTACAGTGAGACCTAATATCCCTCACTCATGCACTCATACTGGATGGTGTGTCACTTCCTATTGTTGATGACTTTGTAATCTTGGGTGTAAATTTTGATCCAAAGTTGACATTTGAGCCCCACGTTCGTTCGGCTGCCTCACGTGCATCGCAGAAAATTGGTATTATGAGGCGTGCTTGGAGGGTGTTTGACTCGGTAGAATTGACACGTCGCTGCTTTCATTGCTATGTCCTCCATTTTCTGGAATACTGCTCCGTAGTCTGGGGTCCTGTTGCCGGTTGTCATCTGTGTTTACTTGCCAAAGTAGCTCGTCGATGTGCGCTCATGCTGAATGGTGTTGTGCCTTGTGATCTGGCGCATCGCCGCAGTTTGTGGGGTCTGCTTTATGCTTGTGTGGTGATTGGCAGCCTTAAACGATCTGTACACTGAGCTATTCTGCGATCTCGGATCTTCTCTTTTTTTTTCGTCTTCTTCACTCGCTGGGCTGGTTGCGTGGGGGTTTGTCAACCTCATGGAGTTTCTCCCTTCACACGTCGACAGTTTAGTGTGATTTAATAATAATAATACATTACTGTCAAACACTATTTCCATTGTGGTAGAAGTGTTGCTCAGCACAACCCGAAACCTAAATACACAAATAATTTTTTTTCTACCCGTCAATGTCGAGAAGCGGAATAAGCAAGACACCAATGCATAATATACAAATAAAGTAGCTTCATATACAACATCGATATTTATTATCCAGTATTTACATACTTAATTAGATCAAATTGCACTAGAGTTTCTAAAGCTTCGTAGAAACTAGGTACACGGTGCTTTTTAACTGGAAATTGGGATACATAAACAGATAAACAGATATATATATATGTGTGTATGGGATACATAAACAGATATATATATGTAGGTGCAGGATAGGCATATATTTTCCATAGCTAGTACTGCAAGCAGTAAACTCTTGCGATAACTAGAGCGCTCTGAGAGCGCATACTTCCGCCAAGCGAGGCACGGTAACGAAACATTAAAATTGGTTCTGAAAAAATGATTTTCTTTTTATCAACACCAACATCTAATCATTTGTGCCTTTTAACAATATTGACAGTTTCAGTAATTTTCTTAAAGATCCGTTCATAACTTGAGTTACTGTGCTAACAAGCACAATATTAAACACAGCGAGAAACGAACGAACAACCAGATCATCACAAAAATTTGGTCATTTAGGCTACTCTTCATAATATACCTACCTAACTCGTGTAAATTTCATAAAAATCCGTCCATAACTTTTTGAGTTATCTTGGTGACAGACAAAGAGACAACCTCGACAAAAACATTATCTCCTTGGCGGAGGTTTTTAGAACTTTTTCACTAGGTACTGTGTGTGGTAGTTTGCCGCACATGCCTGGCATGTACGGTAAACAGGCGGCCCATCATCTCCAATAACCTGCTTCCCACATGACCAAAAGAATAAATTAGGTTCAAAGCATCCTATTCAATAAAACAGACATGATCCCTACTATTTAGTAGTTGCCGTTAATTAATACTTGGCGAATCAAGAACAATTCTTGAGAAAGCGTAATTGGCTTACTGTTTGTGCTCTGCTGTATTCCGATCTAATGGTCTCTGCCGTAGGTAGGTAACCAAACATCAGCAAACATATCTAGCGTCAAGTAGGATATCTATTGTTTAATATATATCATATATTCATAAAGCGAATCAAGTAAATTAAGAATGAGAACAGCAGAAAAGGCAAATAGGAACAGGAAACACAGAGATAAAAAAATCAGTAGAAATATGAAAGAAGCTGCAGTTTGGATACACAGGTATTTTCATTTACCTATAAAAAATCAATTTACCCCAATATACTACTCTGGATAACTGGTGAACAATCCCCCTACACAAAAAAAGACGATATAGAGGTGAAAGCAGCGACTACAGGCCATCACTCTTTTTTTCAACCGGCTTACTGTTCACCAAAGTTTTGGTGAGCCAATTAAAAGGCTACAATAGTAAGCTCATCGGCGACTATCAGCCAGGATTTATAGAGAAGAAGTCTACTGTTGACCAGACAGTTTTAATCCGGCAGTACTTAGAACAGTTCTGGGATTGAAATAAGGAAACCTGGCACATGTTTGTGGATATGAAGCGGGCTTACGACGGTGTGCACAGCCTTATCCTGTGAACAATAACACCTATGAGAATCCCAGCCATGCTCGTAAGATTGGTAGGTACAGGTCTGCTATGCGGGCAGCAGCTACTGCGGAAGGTTGCAGACAGGCACACAGACGGTTTTCCAATGACCATGGGCATGATACAGGGATGTCCAATAATTTTCATCAGGTACCGTACTGGAATGGGTGATGCGTCAGGTGGAGAGCATGGAGGTGACTGGCGCCTAGTAAAACGCTTACGTCAACGATTTTGATATGATAGCCGAGACTTTCAACGAGGTAACGCAAAGACGAGGGCTTTCAAAATGGCAGAGGAGCGAGTCCACCTGAGGATCAACGAAATTAGGAAAAAGTTGATGACAACTGGGACGTGGCCGAGCACTGGTGCAGGAACGGGTGTCATGAGAGGCTTGCAGGCGAAGGTCGTGGAGAACTTCAAGTAGGTACCTCGGATCTATCCTAATACGCTAGAATGCAATAGACAAAGAGATAGCAGAAAGGATAGAATGTGGCAATAGAGCACGTTGAGTGCTGAAGGATGTCGTCGGAGTGAGCTACCTAGCTGTTTAGCGCTGCGATCCTGGAAGTTCACACGAAGGTAATAAGACCCACTGTCATGTATGGCTGTGAGACGTGTAGGGTGACGCAGACCCTGAAAACGAGACTCCAAGAGGGATTTACTAGAAGTAAGAACATAGCTACAGTCCGCCATACCTACTGACCAGGGAATTCTTTATTCGTCCATGGCTGCTTCCTTCCTACAGATCACATACTGCCAGCCATTCTTTCCCACCCATCACAGGCTCTCAGCCATTCGTGCAGCTAATCAGCGTGTCAGCCAGGCTTCAGCCTTGCCGAAACGCACAGCTTCGGATCTCTATAGCCGTTGTCATCTCTTCCTATCAAACCTTCGGAGATTCGAGGCGTTTGAGAACCGTATTCCACACACCAGTTGCGGGCCTGCGTTTGACCCAGAGGAGAAGGGCTGGCGGGGACGACACACGCAAGATCTTCGGGGAGATAACGAAACTTCACTTGCTTCCGGATCTAGTCAAGGCAAAGCGGGTGTAATGGGTTGGCTCTGCGGCAAGGCAGGAGGATGAACAGCTCAGCAAAAGTGTAGTGAACAATGTTGCCGGTAGCAGGTCAGTGGGCCAGCTCAGAACAAGGTGGGGAGACGGAGTGAAGCAGGGCACACAGTTAATCACGGGCCGGGATGATTGGCAGCGACAGGTAGCAGAGACAGGGATGGGTGACGAAGAACTGTTGCAACGGCGATGGGTCGACAAGGCCTGAGACCCGAGAGTGAGCGAGTCTACAGGCTACAATAAAAATGGAAAATTTCAACCTTTGCCGTTCCGCACCACATTAAATGTGGCTTCGTCGATGAAAGAAAAAGTACCTAAACGTGTTTTTTTACTGCTTGCTCCTACGTCTACGAAGTCATCACTGTATTCTTCACCTTTCCCAATTTACTGTTCCCTTGCGCGGTCTTCCGTGCACAAGCTGCGTAATATGCTTGATATAGGTACTAACGTGTCCCTTCCATTTTCCTTTTCTGGCATACCGCATACCGTTTAAGGAGACTTGTGGCATATTACATGGCTCTTCCATTTTCACATTTTGGCATATTACAAGTCTCTTCCCTTTACCTACCTAAAGAGAATAACGCTAAAGCAATACAAGTGTTCCGAATTTAGAACCTTTAGCCTTTAGGTTGGAAATGAAGGAGGGAGCTGCAGGGCTGCAGATGCAGGTGAGAAGAACAGGCAGTTGCGTGCTCTGAAGTAAACAGTTTGGAGTTGGAGCGTACAATTTATAGGGCAGTCAATGGCACCCGAAGCTCCACCTGACAGCACAGAGCGGTAGGGATCGAGCGAGTGACAGCAGAGCTGTCAGAAAGACGACAGTAAGGCAGGTTTCCCATAACTTCAGTAGCTCCCTCTCCCCCACGAATACTTTGCACAAAAAAAAAAAAGCATGCTTTACCGAGCACCGCGTACGTCATCGCAAGTATTGACGATGAGCGCGCGGTTAGTGGCGATAATTTGAGGGCAACAGCAGAACATGCGTTCCCGATGGATGGAAGGGGGGAGAAGCAGGGTCTGATGACTCTACAAGTCAGCTGCAGATGAGGACTTGACGAAACGCAATTTTGTGATTGATCTAAGGCCTCATAAAAAACACGTCTAAAGCGTACCTGGTGATAAGGTTTTTTCAACGATAAGCACTCAACATTCCACACCCAGAAGCGTCCCCCGTACCACCTACGAGTTCATGCAACCCAGTTAGGGAGCTCATTCAGTAGGGAATGAGCAGGTATTATCACAACATACCTACCACAGTGGGCGCTAGCTGTGGCACGTCGTTACGCGACATGAATTCGTTCCTGGGAGAAGATATTATTATTTTGGAACATTGTCCGTTGCGTGGACCCCAAATCCAATACAGGTGCACCGGGGCGACAGGAACCTTCTGTCGCCCCGGTGCATCTGTATTGGATTTGGAATCGACGCAGCGGACGTTTCAAAATTTCAAAAACATTTGCTTGTTTGAAAATTCTATTTGAAGTTTTGGAAAATTCGGTATCACAGCTACATCATACTGTGTTAACCAGCCTATATATATGCAAAATTAAACAATTCAATTTCGACCACCTTCGATCCTCCCACCTGATGAGCTGAGGACAGCGAAACGTACGTCGTAGGTTACCAAATTTCTACTTTGTGCTTCTCATCATATCTTTAAGTATTTAATAGAATGCCATTTCAAAGAAATATTTTCTATCTGAAGCCGTGGCAAGCAAATTATGTTATGCAGCTGGCGAAGGAACTGCAAATATTATTCTTATTATTAATATATTAAATGTTTAAGCCTCCCTAGACACATCTATGGCGATTCAAAAGTGGAAAATGAAGAGACAAGAAGTAGGACGACAGAAATGTGAAACCCATGCACGAAGGTAGACCAACGCCCATGGGAACAGCAAGTCGGGAAAGAAGAGGAAGAACAGATGAAAGTTAGATCAGTAGAATTAGAATGAGTACAAGATCAGGAGGGAAGCTAAGTGGGCACGAAAGACAGACGTCCCGAAGGCCTAGCTAATGGCTAAGGTAACCTGCACAAACCCCCTGGGAGCACTGCTCCCCATAACATAGGATGGGTGAACTTAACTTAACTAACCTAACCCTATGACCTATGGCCCATCCTATGGAACATTAACTAACGAAGGGTGCAAATTACAAACGGCTGAATGAGAAGCTGCGATGACGAACAAACGATAAAACAAAAGTCTTCTTGGAAACTTACAGCCCTCGCTATAGCATTGAATCACGCGATAACACTGATATGTACTGAGCCCGTAGTTACAAACAGGTAATAATAATAAATAATCTTATTACTAGCGGAATTTGAAAGAAGACCTAACAATGGGAATGCAACAATTCAGTATGTGCTTCTATCAGTTTACAAAACGCGGCAAAAACAATGCGTTCTCATAACAGTTGGTCAACCAAGTTTTCTTCGTAATGAACTAAATCGCAAACTTCCGTCGCGAAGGCGACTCGAGTGGCTCTGAAAGTTCAGCCGAAAACTGAGTTTCAAAGTTCAACGACGAGCGATTGGAAGCAGGTATCATCAGGGGTTCCACACGGTAGCGTGCTTGGCCCACTTCTGTTCATAAGTTACATCAATGATCTCGATCTAAATATCCGTAGCAAAATCAGTAAACTTGCGGATGCTACTAAATTATGCCATTCTGCCAGGAAAAGAGCTGAGCTTCAACATGATCTTGGCCACCTCATGGAATGGAGCACAACGGGGCAGATGAACTTTAATGTCGACAAATGTTCAGTAATGATGCGCAAGGCCGGAGCACCCCTCAACCCAATTGAAAATGAGCGAGACAGAATTGTTAGCTGTCACCCTACAACGTGACTTCAAATTAGGAGAAAGGCGCCTCAAGCCATCAATCCCCTTCCAATTCCCGTGCCCCCTCCACAAATATATATAATGACATTCAACTCCTAAAGCTGTGACGTCAGGGAGACAAGGCCGTCACTGGCGACGGAAACGTCATTACTGAAAAAAAGTCTTAAAATGCCTCATATTACCTAAATAAGTCCACAAAATCATGAAAATCTCCGTTGTAGCTAAACCGGACATTGACCGATAGTACTCTACACACTGTATGATTTTTAGGAGTTGTACAGTCTCATTTTCAGTTTTTCGTCAATAATGAGAGTCTCACTTTGAGGAGCTTTACTGTATTGTCAAATCATTCTTGCGTCATTGGACGTCATGTCTACGTCACCACAAGTATTAAAATGTGAATGACTCACACAAACAATCTGTGGTCCTGTGCAATCAAGCATTGTTCTAAAAAGGTCTGCTTCATTTTTCACTACGGGAACCAGTCCTACCCTACCTAACCTACAAGGTTGGCGAGGTAAGAGCTCATTGTAAGGGGGCTGGTACTAGCGTGGATACTGGCAGCACAATTAAAAAAATTCCCGTTTTACTATCGAGAAGTAGGCGTGCGTTGGAACGTACTTATTTTCCTTCAAAATGAGACCAAATTTGCATAAGTCCACGATGTTTATAGTGTTTTTTTTTTTCACTTTTTGAAGATTGAGGCCGTTAGGTGGCCAGGATTTTGGTACCTCTATCGAACCAGAAGGCCACTTAACAGGCCGTAACAGCCATCTAAAAGCCTGTTTCGAAATATAGATACATACGCTACCAGAAGAAAACATGAAGAGCCGGCGCTCATCAATCAAAAAGTTTGATACCATTAGGATTTCTGGTGAATGTTAGGCTACTTCTAACTCCAACTCATTTTTTTCACTTTTGTCTTTTATATAGCCTAGGTGAAATGACTCATTTTAAGATTTTTTCAGAAATAACGTTTTTGGGGCAGATGCTTAGTTTTCGAGATATTTAACTGGGAACTTCCCATTGTATTTCTACGGGAAAAATAACCAGCAACCCCATAAGAGCCTAAACTAACCTAGATTAGGTACAGTTAGGTAGGGTTAGGTAAAGTTAGGTAAAGTTACATAAAGCTAGATAAAGTTAGGTAAAGTTAGGTAAAATTAGGAAGGTTAGATAAAGTTAGGAAGGTTAGATAAAGTTACGTAAGGTTAGATAAAGTTAGGTAAGGTTATATAAAGTTGGGTAAGGTTATATAAAGTTGGGTAAGGTTATATAAAGTTGGGTAAGGTTAGATAAAGTTAGGTAAGGTTAGGTGAAGGAAGGTTAGGTGAGGTGAAGTTAGGTGAGATAAAGTTAGGTGAGATAAAGTTAGGTGAGGTAAAGTTAGGTTAGATGAAGTTACGTTAGATAAAGTTACGTTAGATAAAGTTAGGTTATATTAAGTTAGGTTAGATTAAGTTAGGGTAGATAAAGTTAGGGTAGATAAAGTTAGGGTAGATAACGGTTAGGTTAGATAACGGTTAGGTTAGATAACGGTTAGGTTAGATAACGGTTAGGTTAGATAACGGTTAGGTTAGATAACGGTTAGGTTAGATGAAGTTATGTTAGATGAAGTTATGTTAGATAAAGTTAGGTTAGATAAAGTTAGGTTAGATAAAGTTAGGTTAGATAAAGTTAAGTTAGATAAAGTTAAGTTAGATAAAGTTAGGTAAGATAAAGTTAGGTTAGATAAATTTAGATAAGATAAAGTCAGGTTAGATAAAGTTAGGTTAGATAAAGTTAGGTTAGATAAAGTTAGGTTAGATAAAGTTAGGTTAGATAAAGTTAGGTTAGATAGAGTTAGGTTAGATAGAGTTAGGTTAGATAGAGTTAGGTTAGATAGAGTTAGGTTAGATAAAGTTAGGTTAGATAAAGTTAGGTTAGATAAAGTTAGGTTAGGTAAAGTTAGGTTAGGTAAAGTTAGGTTAGATAATGCTTGATTAGGTTAGGCAAGGTTAGATTTGTTTTGCTTCCTATGGGGTTGCCGATTATTCTTTTCCATAGAAGAACAAAGGAACTTCAAGGTCAAATATCTCAAAAACTGAGCATCTGCCCAAAAAAACGTCACTCATGAAAAACTCTTAAAATGGATCACTCCACCAATAAAAGTCAACAAAAATGGAAAAAGTGAGTTGGAGTTAAAAGTAGCATAAATTTTCATTTAAATTGCCAGGCCAGAGTAGAGAACGCAAAGCAAGCATTGCCTTCACAAAGTCAGACTCATATTTCTCAAAAAAAAAAAAAAAGACTCAGGGGGCAACTAACAGAAACAACTGGAACTGGAATGACTTCAACGACGGGCCAACAACGGGACTTTTGGCAAAGAAGTCAATGATCACCTCCGGAACAGCCAAAAACTTAAATAACTAGAACGCCTCGTGGCGTAAGACCATCACCCACGGTGGGGGGCAAATATCATCGCTGTCATTTTTGATGGCCATCTAATCCTGGTTTTCTGGCATGGGTCACATCGAGGGTAGCCCACCAGTCTCACTGCAAAAAATCATAAACATCGCTCATCTTTCTCTACCTGTTTTTGGGTGGAGAGTAAATTTCATTGTCGTCATTTTTCATGGCCAGCTAATCCCATTTTTTTTTCTTTTTTGCATGGATGACAGTGAGGACAGCTCACCAAACTCCCTGCAAAAACCATGGACATAGCTCAACTCCTTCTTCCTGTTTTTGGGTGGAGAATAAATTTCATCGCCGTCGTTTTTTATGGCCAGCTATTCCCAGTTTTTTTGGCATGGGCCACATCGAAGGCAACCCACCAAACTTCCTTCAAAAAATTATGAACATTGCCTGAACTCCTTCGACCACTTATTGGGTGGACAGACAAATATACCTAAATCTTCAACGAAAACATTATCACCTCTCTCACAGTCTCACAGCGTTCGCAGGTGATAACAAAATCGAAGAACTTCTTTGAGCCAACAGTTTTTCCGTATTTCATGTTGATCATCTTTATCATTAATAGCCTCCCCTCCGAAGTTGTCGGAGCAGAGACAGTCAACGCTTTCAAAAATAGTACTGTATTGGCTAAAACAGCGAGGAACACCCCCATACAGTTACCAACTCCTCCTCCAGAACTCAGCGACTCGTAACGGCCAAAAGGCAAAAATCACCAAATTTTCATTCGAATCGGCAGGCCCCAGTAGAGAAGAACATAAAATCTTCGTCAATATCGCCAGGCCAGAGTAAAGAAGAAGCCAAAATCTTCGTTCAAATTGCGAAGCCAGATTAGACCAGATGACAAAATTTTCCATCAAATTTTGAGGCCAGTGTGAAGACGATGGCGAAATCTTCATTAATATCGTACAGCGAATATGGAAACTGCAAAAATTACAATTTGCTCAGCCAGATAAGGAGGCGGCGGTTGCAGTGGAGGCAAGAAGGGTGGGTGGGTGGGTGCGGGCAGGAAGATGAGTCATTTCCTGCGTCGCAGCGCAGCAGTTTACTGCAAATTGCGTATCCTAAAGGAACAAATATCGCCCAGCCCTCCAGCTATGTTGGCGTGTTCCCAAGCCGCCTTTACCCTTCAGGCTCAACAATTAAACGTAATACGACTAGCAAAGATAGACGATAGTTTCGGTTCCCGAGAGGACGTTGGTCGTCTGTCAGCAGCACTCGCTCATATCTAGCCAAGGCAGATGATAAGCCTTCAGCAATCGCCATGCACCCGAATTGCTCATTTTATCAAGCACAAGGAGAAGATGTCATGGCAAAGGGGTCGCTTAGCTTGCAAAAAGTGGCTTAGATTCCTGGATAAATTTCTAGTAAAATATTTCTTCGTCTCCGCTGCACTGAAAGTGAAATGTAAATCAAGCGGCTGGTAATAGAAAATCAAGTAGGTACCGGTACCTAGGTTTCAAACATTAGGGCTACGGGTCGCGAATGCCACCACTCAGAAAGAAAAAACGGATGATACTTATCCTGCTCCAGCAAGAATGTAGCAGTCTGTCCATTAGCACATTTTAAATTAAGGACCAAGCCTATGCCATCACCGTGCTCTCCACAGGGCTCAAAATTAGATTAATATCTTGCACAATAGACCGGAACGGAACGCTAAACAAGCTCAGGATATTCACACGAGAATATAGATCATTTCTAATTATATCTATAACCAACCGAAACACGGAGAACCGTTCCACAACAAAAAAGCGGAAGTACCAGTATATATGTTGCGCGCGTTTGGTGGATTTGCGCGATCGATCGATCGCGC
>LQNS02278178.1:5279626-5290961 GCA_001587735.2 Parhyale hawaiensis | reverse complement strand
CACAACGCACCAGGTGCACAGGAGGCACACACCAAGCACCAGATGCACAGGATGCACACACACCACACCAGATGCACAGGAGGCACACACAACACACCAGGTGCACATGAGGAACACACAACACACCAGGGGCACAGGAGGCACACACAACACACCAGGTGCACAAGAGGCACACACAACAGACCAGGTGCACAGGAGGCACACACAACACACCAGGGGCACAGGAGGCACACACAACACACCAGGGGCACAGGAGGCACACTCAACACACCAGGTACACAGGAGGCACACACAACACACCAGGTGCACAGGAGGCACACACAACACACCAGGTGCACAGGAGGCACACACAACACACCAGGTGCACAGGAGGCACACTCAACACAAGGCCTCCCGTAAGCCAGCGCAGGAACTCGTATTGATCGTAAGAAGAAGGGTAAGGGAAGGGAGGCAGTGCCCCAGAGGTGCCCAGTTCACCCGCGCTCCCCCAGTGCCCGGGGCACCCCCACAAACACCAACAAAAGCCCCCCCCCTCTCCCTATAGCTCAATCTAACTTCTAAAGCACTACCTTTACTTCCTCTGCTATAGACGGTGGCGATATTGCCCTATAAAAATAGAATAATGCATCTTTTACACACACATGGCGTTACTCTGAATACAGTAGTGGCCCAAATATAAGGAACGGAACATTTTTTTTTAAATGTTTATTACTCGGAATTTTCAGCATGTACATTTATAACATTATCAAAAAAGATAATTGGAACATATTCTTACGAATTACATAGCTATAAGTAATTTACACCTCCAACTGTTGATAATATTCAACTAAAAATGCAAACTTCGCCTGAGCCAAAAGTTAAGGAACACTGTCGCATCATCCCGATCAATGTAATAAATAATATTCAATTTGTGTATTTTTTAATGACTTAATTGACAGGTTTTATTTATATACGACATTTTCAAGCAATATGGCGGCAACGACGCGTCAAGCTTTGAATCTTGCAAAAAGAGAGCTTATGCTAGCTAACAATTACGAGAGAAAGTAAATTTCTGCAATTGCTGGTATTGCAAGGTTAACCGAAGTTGTTTTCGGGTAATCACAAGATTTAAGACTGATAAGACATGCAGAACAAAACCGAAAACCGGCAGGCTCTCCGTGACTTCTAAACGAGAAAATAGATTAATTGTTAGAATGATTTAAAAGCAGTTTCCTGACAGCTACATCAATTTTGAGTAAATGGGATAGGTTATCTCTAGGACAGCTGTTTCCGGGGGTTGAATAAGGAAAAAATTATAGGCTCGCATTCAAGCTTGCAAACCTTTGATTCCAGAGAAAAATCAAAAAGTCCGTCTTGTCTTCGCCACAGAGCATATAGTCTAACATAAACAGATGAACAATGGCATATGCTTCATTCCAGTGATGAATCTACAGCGCGTGCCACGATAATAGCTTAAATTCAATTTTGAAACGTACAATTAAAACTATCTGTGTTGAAAAGCTAATGTTTTATTTAAGTGGTATTTTTGGGACCACAAAGAAAAGTTTGTTAAAAATTTTCAGCTCATGTTAATGTATAGTTTTCATTGAAGGAAAGTTTGAAGGTTTTGATCACTTTTCAAGTGTGCCACGGTATCAGCTATTAAGATTATCATTATGAAAAAAATATTAATAATATAAAGTATGATATGCAATGCTTTGTTTAGGCAAAAAAAGTCCAATTACATAATGAATGAAACAATGAAGTACATAGTTAATAGTTTACACAAAAATCTTTCTTCTGGAAGAAAAGTTCAATCCCCTTGTCGACAGATTCTGTCAAGTTTTTTAATTGAGATCAAAGAAAACACTTGCAGATTAGGGCGGAGAGTTTTTCGACTTTTTTTTTACTTCCTTAGTGCCTAGTTCGGAAAAGTTGCCAAATGGAAAAAAGAAATGTGGTAAGAGCATTTTTTCCTAGACGAATATCTTGTACCGCCACAAGACCCTTGAAGTTGGCAAAAAGTGCTCTTGTGGGCGAAAATTTATTTTTATTATTCATCAAACAGCAGCTATACATCAGAGAAACACGCAGGCAAAGTTTCAGGCAGCCAGTGCAACGCCAAGTGGATAGAGCAGGGGGTGGAGGGGGATGAGCCTCTCATTAAATTCTGCCGATGAGCTTTAATATCTACCGTCAAATGGCATTTTCCGCAGCACTGATACCATCTGCATGGAGGTAGGGATTGACATTTAGATTTGAAGGGTAAAGATAGGTTAGGCATCAAGTTTGGAACGAGTTGTATAATGGTGAGCAATCTGCAAATCTCTAAACATCATAGCAAATTCTGTGTCTCGTCCAAGCGTGAAATACTCAAATAGTATTATTGCTATAGATATATCATATCTAGCTATCATCTAATGTCATGACGTGATTGGCTCCATACGCTGCCCGAGTGTCTCCGGTACGACCACCAGTGAGTAGCCTGACGCATCTGTCCTGTAGGCGACGGAGCCCATGCAGTTGTCTGGCTACCCTTCCCCCACACAGGGACACAGTATGATAAATAGGGATATACTAGGGTAAAGTACAATATGTGCAGGATATTATTTCGCCTTCTTTTTCGAACGTGTGAAGAAACACGGGCCTATAACTCCGTAGGAACGGCATATTTTAGATCTAAGACTACGTATGTGACTAGCGAAAGAGAGTCTGTCGTCCACTACGAAACCCAAGAACTTGCATTCAGTAACCATTTTGATACTGACACCGCGTATTGAGAGCGCTGTACAAGTTTGTTTGGATCGGTTGGAGAAAAGCATGTACGACGTTTTATCAACATTTAACGATAGCTCATTGGCACAATACCAAGTATCAATGAGCTTAAGTTGTCTGTTAGCACAGGCAATTAGTGAAGGGAGATCGTTACCCGTCATAAAAATGGTGGTGACATCGGCAAAATCGATAAAACGGAAAAGTGGAGGACATATGCATATCATTTATATATGTCAGGAAGAGCAAGGGACCAAGTATCGACCCCTGCGTACGACAACAGAGACTGGCAGCTTTTCTGACTTACGGCCATTGACATCAACGCACTGAGACCTGTCCCGCACTCCAAGCAAACGTAGCCTGTCTATTAGGATCCCATGATTGACAAGTATCGAAAGCCTTTGAGAAGTCAAGAAAAACTGCCAAAAGAAATTCCACATCATTAAATGCTCTGTAAGCAGACTGAGCAAATGATAGAACAGCGTCCGTCACAAGTTGATTTCTGGGACCGAAAACCAAACTGATGTTCATTAACAAACATTGTTGATTGCGAAATATTTAATAAGTCTAACGAACGCAGTTTTCTCAAAAGTTTTGTTTACGAAAGACAATGTGGAGATGGGTCTGTAATTTTCCACCTCAGCTCTGTCACCGCCCTTGTGGACTGGGTAAGTTCCCCTGCATACTCAATAGTTAATAAGGCTAGCAAGTACTGGAGCTAAGTGATGTGATAAATGTTTATAGATAAACACAGGAATGGACATTACATCACAGTATTTGTTTGGGAATGATTTAATAACTGAACTAATTTCTGAAATGTCTGTGTCTAACCACACATATGAGTTCTGAATAAAATTTACACAGATCGTTGTAGCCCGCTCTACAATTGGAATGTTGCCATTCAAACCCGCAGCTACCGACGTGAAATAATTGTTGATCATGCTAGCAATACTAGGAGACTCCGAGACTTCTACATCCCAAGAAGTTTGAATAAAGAATTACTACGTGTACTACACCGGAAAAAATCGGTTCCTCTACGCATGCCCGATTTTCTACTAAATGTGTACCATCGTAAGCCCAAAGAAAAGATAATCTCGATGTAGAGAAAAAGTAGTGACTATCAGACTTCACGAGAACGGTAAGAGAAGCTGGAAGAGCAAGAACTGCATTCAATGTTAATAACGATAAGTACCGTAGTTATTCCAAATTGATCCTTTTCCTGCAATATGGTCTAATTATTGCCTACTGAATTTCATCAGAAGGGAACAGGATCGCCAAAATTTCCAACGTGGCAAGAAATGCATTCACATAATAAAGGGATAAGTATTTCACTTTAGCCTTCTGCAACCTCGCAATCGATCTCCATGGAAAAGAAACTTTATTATGAAATCTGCATGCTGGCTTACTTTTCGCCTATTTCCTTAAGAGCAGACACCATATAAATACACGAAGCGTTTTATTGTGTAAGGATAGGCGGCAGTAGATGGACCAACAGGCACATTCCCAGAGAGCCGCCAGGACTTACGCCCCGGCCCTGTATGAGCTATTGCCATTATGTCAGTTTCATTTAGATGACTAAAGTGAATAGTACTAAAGGGAAAAAAGAAAAAGGGTAAAATTTCTGACAAAGAGACGATCATGCAAGCACGATTTATGGATGCAGATCTGCGTAGCATAGAAACATCAAGTTAGTTGGGCAGAAGAGAGAAGATATGTACATGGATTAAGGTGGCCTCCGAAGCTTTGGCCGTTAAGAGTTTGTGACTCCTGAAGGAGGTGTTTTTAGCTGGAAAGGGTGTCTCTCCAAATATTTGTCAAGACTATTTTTAAACGCGTTGACTGTTTTCGCACAGACAACGTCGGAGGGTAGTCTATTCCAGAAGTTCACTATGAAATACGGAAAGAACTGCTGGCTTACTGTTCTTCTTAGAGCTTTATGCTTGAGTTCTTGACCTTTCTTCCGCAGGCGATCATTAGCGTCCTCTCTCAAAAAGTCCCGATGTAGCTACGTCGTTGAATCCATGCAAATACTTGGATATTTCTGTTAGTTACCCCCTGAGCCGTCTTTGCTCGAGAGATCAGGTATGGCTTGTTTCGCAGCTGAGGTATCAATTTTGTTGCTATGTGTAGGATTCTTTCCGTGTTTTCGATATTTTTGCACAGAAGTGGCGACCAGAATTGAACAGCAAATTCTAATTGCGGGCGCACTAGCGCTTTGTACAAGGGAACGATGATATCCTTGGATTTGTATTCGAAATTTCTTGTAATTGCATCCCAGATTTCTGCTTGCCATTGTCACACTCTTGTCAACTTGCTGATGGTGTTGGTTTGTTTGTAATAGTTATTCCCAAGTCACGTCGTTGGGTGACAGCTGTCAATTCTCCCGTTCATTTTCAATCTGGTTGAGGGGTTCTCCGGTCCTACGTGCATACCTATCCTTGTCATCATCACCAAATTTTGGTCATTTGTCTCTTGATATTAATAACACTACCTGTAATTTTCTTGAAGATCCGTCCGAAATTTTTGAGCTATGTTTTGACAAACACTAAGAGAAACATAGAGTCAAACATACAAACGGACGAACCGATAATCACCCAAATTTGGTCATTTGTGCCTTAAAACATTCCCAACTAACAAATCAGCACAAAAATTCGCAAATTTCAAGAAGATACGTTCGTAATTGTTTAGGTTACGTTACCACGAACAAACAGGCAAGCAGACAAACGGTTGGACGAATCTTCACCAAAAGTCGATGATCTGTTCCTCCTAAAATTCCCTGTAAGTTTCAAGATCAGTCCAGAGCTTTTTGAGTTAACTTGGTGACAGACAAACAACTCGACATCAATATAATCTTCTTGGAGGAGGTAATAATAATATCCAGCGGGATCCGGAAAATTTCATGATTAATTACCGTACTGTTACCACGTACCTTAGATTGACCTGAGGCAGCGCTTCTCAACTTGACACAACTCGTCTAAACTGTCCGAGGCTTAACCCCGTCTACCGTCACGCAGTCGTCTATACCTCACACTTCGTCTAACACTCCAACCTCTCTTGCCATTCTGATTCCACCTGTGAATTTCACATTTGTGTCTTGTGTCTTGAAAAATTCATGGAGATACGATAATACTTCTTGCTGTGTTCTCCTCCTATGTATTTGCATGCCTGTTCTCAAGTCTATTTCCTACAGTTTACGTACGGTATAATTTAGCCCTTCTCAACTTTACACGTTTCAATTTTTTGTCGGCGTATCCGATTTTTTGCACTATTACGGGACCCGAGGACATTGGTCAGTAACTCATTTTTGCTTCGTTTGATGCGATAGCTATGCAATAAAGTACAATAGACTCAGCCAATTTCTTCCGTCACGGCAACGTAACCCTCTGTTCCCAAGATGTTATTGTATTTCCTTAGATATCGCATAATCACATCAAAAAATACTTTAGAATCGAGATCTTTAACACTACCCGCTCTGTGCTCGCGCACCGTATCTAGCAAAAATGAAAAGGGTAGATTAAATGCGGGTGAAAATAAACTTCATGTCTTTGCCTCGAAACAGACTGAAAATTTTTTCAAGATGCGAAAAGAAGACAGCCTTTCAAGTTGAAATTTCCACTATCTAATAATGAGAAGAGTAAAGTCCAGACACATGGACGGGTGGCCATGCCTCAAGCAGAATCATATTATAGACAAGACGGCCCGTGACCAATTGGGTGACCATTACCAGCTTCTTTGCTTCCCAAAAGAATAATAACAACCCTGCTGGTAAGCATGGGCTACCTTTAAATGTAACGTACACGTTAATGCAGTCGAGCTCAGGCAAGTAAAGAACTCACCCAAATTAATCTACAATTAAAAATAATAATCTATACAATAACTGCTTATTAATTATTTAACACTATTGTATTCAAAACTATTAGCATCTTCATTGTAATTGCCACAACTGATATCACTACCGTAGCATTATTGCTAATATGAGAGCAAATAAAAAATTACCAGAAAATTCCATGGAGCGTCATCCCTGAACCACTAACGTAGGCCGCAGTATAAAATTACAGCCATTGCAATTAACTGTAGCACATTGTACGATTCGGTTTTGGACAAATTAGGACATTGGGCAAATTATTAACATCGCCAATTTATAATGATTCAAGGTCTCGAATTCTAATATATATCTTTCCCACTTCTTTCCCAGGTTCTTTCCCACTTCATCAGAACGGAACGCAATTAGCACTTACCGCACTGACATCAAACTGACGGAAAGTTCGGCAGTTTCGAACTTTGAGCGACTTGGTGCCAGGCGTCCGGTGAAAAAGCCCAAGCCAGCAAATAAATCGTAAACAAAAACAATAGCACAAAAAATTAAAGATTTAAAGTGGGGCAAAAGAAATAGGTGCGTCAGGAAAGCTTAGCTCCGAAACTAAGCTAAATTAATAAGGTTGACAACGTACTCTGTTTAAACGAAAAGAAATCTCTGTAACGTGAAGTTTATATTTAGCTTCAGAGAGGTAAATTTAAACAGAAATCTGATATGCTTACGTTCTGAAATGTAAATATAAACTCACGGCAACAAAGATTTCTGTACGTGTATGAAGTAGAAAGGACTGACGCGAACCAAGTTGACTGAACACCATAGGTATACTTGCCATAAATATATTTACCAGCGAATCAACAGCACCAGAGACACATGTAGCTACTGTACTAATGACAGTGTCTTTATCTATCTGCCTAAGCTTTCTCCCAAATCCGAAGGAGAGAGAAAAGAGTGAGCAGAGCAGCTCGATGATACGAGTGGTGCTCGTGAGTAAGGTTCGAAGTCTCGTTGCGATGCTCTGAACACTGTTCTGCCTACCTACACGTACCTGTGACACCTATGAAGTTTTTTGGACGAAGTCCAGGTGGAGCTATTCACACGTACAGGCCATCATGTGCAGATGTGATATTATGCTCTGTGGCAAGTGGGAGAGTTAACAGCGAGTTATCACTAAGTGCACTTTACCGCATACAGCTGGTTTGTCAGGTATTCTGCAAGTACGAATCCGGGAAGTTTTTTTTAACCCGTGCACCCGCACTGTCCTCTTGTGAGTACACCCATCAGAACACAACTTCAACGTTAGTGGTGCTCCGAATACAACGGGGCATATTTCTTGAACAACCACGCACCCCGAATCGCGAAGCTAATAGAATACTTCACGGCTATTGCATTACCAACATTTCTGATTGGAACTCGAGCTTCACAAATGTGACCAATGCGGTTCCAGTATCTGGCAAGAATCCGCCCACTGACATTTACAGTAGTTTTTTCTAAAATTTTCCGTTTAAATATGATTGTGAAGCGTTCGAATATCACGTTCAATTGAGTACATTTGAAAGTAGGAAAGTCTTTCGCGATAGTTCAATTCTTGCATAGCTCACATTCTAGCAGTGAATGATCACTGGATAGCTGCGAGGCGCTTCAGGCGTTTGTTTGTTCGGTACCCACAACGGTTAGATTAGATAGGCGGCAGTAGACGAACCAAAAGGCCCATTCCCAGTACCCTATCCACGGGAGTACCATTTACTACCATAAAGAGAACATAATCTCTACCTCTGTCATGAGAAAATTCGAAACACCCACCCGCTCCATTTCTTGTCTATTGTAACAACTCTAGCCACGGGGTTTCCAAAAGTGGCATAGCCCTGTACTTTCTCTCTTTCCAAGGTCTCTCAAAAATTTCTTTCTTTCGATTTTGCCCACATCATTCGTTGCGAAGAATATTAATTCGATGAGATACGAGTTTTTTTCCGTATTGTTACAGTTTTTACCGTATCGTATCGAAGAATGGCCATTTATATCAGGGATGGCTTCTGAGCTTTACGGCAGTCAAAGTACGCATGCACATCTCATGAGCCAATGGTTGTCAGGATTTGTGGCCGACTGGACTGAACAATTTTTATCTGTTCTCATTGTATAGGAGTCCTCCTACTGATGACTTCATTCATGACTGTCTTTTGACTGCGATGGCATCGATCCACAGTTGTGGATCCTACCTCGGAGTTTGTTTTTGCTGGAGATTTGAATACACACCATAATGAGTGATTGGGTTGAGCAATACTCAACTTCACCAACTGATGTCCATGGTGGATCTGCTTTGGACGTTTACACCTTGTTCAAGAGAGCACAACTTGTCCACGGGCCCACCCATACTGCTGGAAATTATCTTGGCCTTGTCATGACTGATGTTTCAGAGTTGGTCACTATTTCAGTGCACCCACCTATTGGCACCATGGCCCACTACCACTTTGCTTTGTCGTTAGAGTTAAACCAGGTTCTGCCTGTGGCTGAGATCAGGAGGGAGGTGTATGTATACAAGGATAGTGCTGATTGGTATGCTATTGCCTCTGCCGTCAAGGAGCTTTCATATACCGTCGTATTTTATCTTGTGATGGCCCCCATCTCTAAACTCAATGACTTGACAGTAACTGTCTGTTCTGGAAAGGTTTGTCCCAAAGCGGACCATTCTTGGGCGATCACAGGACAAACCATGGTTTCATGATCAGTGCCGGTTGCGTTATGATGCGAAGCAAGCAGTTTTCACCGGCTTGATGGCGTTCGTGTGACCGTGAGTTGTGGCAGACATGCATAAGGTTTGCGCGAGCCGAGGCTATGAGGGTAGGTAGGATGTACGAGGCAGCCCAGCATCGTCAGAGGCAACGCTCTAGGAAGTAGGTATCTACCTACTGAGCATAAATGATCCACATCGTTGGTAGAGCGAATTTAATAGTTCAGTCTTCGGTGCTGAGCCCTCTCTGCCGCCTCTCGTGGGCCCCAGTGGCGGTGCGGTAGTCACTCCCTTTTCTAAGGCGGAGCTTCTCACATCTCACTTCGATAGTCAGCAGAGCAGGGATGTGCTGCCGTTACCGCTGGGGTGTAACCCTAGGCCTGACTGGCTTGACCTCGCTTGCGTCCAGGTGCAGCACTGTGCGAGCGCTTTTGATGAACCTTGATCAATATGGTGGATTGGACCCTGTCAGCATTTTGCTTCTATTTCATAGAAAACTAGCTGGCTTTCTGGCTGCTAAGCTCACTGTCACTTCAAAGTACCAGATTCGGTAAGGAGGTTTTTCTCGTTGCTGACGTACAGGAAATATTACACCCATTCCTAAACGTCCTGTCTCTCCAAATGTAAGCAATTATCGATCAATAGTTTTGACACCAATTTTGTCAAAGGTGTTTGAAAAACTGGTTGAATGCAAATTGAGTCGCTTAACTGAAGCGACGGGGCTGCTACCATTGAATCAATTTGCGTACAGAAAGAACTTGGGCTGGCTGTCATGTTTTATTGTCTGTATCACACCTCGTCCAAACGACGTTGGATCGCCGTTGTGAAGCGCGCCTCGTTCAGTTGGACTTCAGTGCGGCGTTTGATATGAGTCAACCATAGAGGCCTATTGTATAAATTGGGATCTTGTAGTGTGGGAGGTAGAGTGATGTGTATCATGCGGCATTTCAGTTGAGGGCATGCAGCGCGTGTCTGTCCATGATTGCGTGAGCACACCTGTCAGGGTAGTTTCGGGTGTTTCTCAAGGTAGTGTTTTGGGTCCCTTCTGGTTTGTAATGTCCACTAGTGATACATTTTCCTCTTTGAAAAACACTAGGGTCAATTATGCCGACAATTCTACCTCGCTTAGTTGTGGTAATATGGTGCCAGGCTTGGGTGAGGATGTTGTCCGGTCTCTAAACAGAGACTTGGCGCGGATTGACGCATAGTGCTCCTCACGAAGTACGAAAACGAATCCTTATAAAACTGTTTTATGTCCACGATTGTCAATCGGTCTCTTACTGGGTTACCTCCGCATCCATCACTCCAGATAGGTGGCACTATTCTGCAAGGGTGAAGCTTTCTACAGATACTTGGAATCCTTTTCGATGAGAAGCTGACGCGTCTGGTCTCTCGTGCTTCTAGTACGATTGGCATCCTGCGAACGGCTCATGTTATACATGGTAAAGTTGGAATAATCCGGAGATGTTTTTATGCAATTTGCTTTCTTTCTTGGATTTTTGTTCCCTGTCTGGGCTTCGGCTGCCGATAGTCATCTTCGTCAGTTTGACCAACTTGTGGGCTCAGCCTGTCGTTGTATGTGCCACGAACGATTTGGTGGACTAGCCCAAAAAATTGAGGGTTACTTACCTCAGCATGTTCTATAAGGTATTAAGTAATGAAGGACACTGGTTACACTTCTATGTTGCTGCTACTAGGATCTTTTGACGAAACACGCGAGCTGTGTCCGTAGCCCATCCCTTTACTTTCAGAACGGTTGAGCGCCAAATTCATCAGTTCTGTAGTGTTTCAGTCCCAGAACGGTACCTACTGATGTGGCATTTGCGGTAGCCGGGATCCGAGCTCGGCCAAGTCGATCTGCACGCGTTCAAGTTGACTGTGAATGTTGTTTTCATGGATTGTTTTTCAGCAACGTATTGCCCTAACATAACTTAGGGCCGCATTAGAGGGTGGTCAGGGCTGGGGCGCTGGTTGAAGGTAGGGAGAAGGTTATATTACGTTACAAGCGGCCAGCTCATGCCATGTTTAGCAGGGACAGCGAC
>LQNS02278178.1:5242268-5269511 GCA_001587735.2 Parhyale hawaiensis | reverse complement strand
AGGTGGCTACATCCGCCAGGCATGACTTCGCATACCAAAGACTGCGTCTATACATTTGAATGTTACTGGCTAACACATTGGAATGTTGTATGTGCGAATCGCGTATATAACACAGCATTGGAATGTTGTATGTGCGAATCGCGTATATTAACAATTTATGTCTTTGAACATTAGTGACAACTCCTGTAAATTTCATCAAGAATCATCCATAATTTCTTGAGTTATTTTGCTAATAAGCATAAAATCAAACATAGCAACAAACGAACGAACAAACAGATCATCCCAAAAATTTGGTCATTTATTCTTCGTAATATAGCTAACTAACAACTCATAAAAATTTCTTTAAAATCCATCCATTAGCTACTTTTCGAGTTATGGCCTGAATAAAAAATAGGCAGACGTGCAAACAAACAGACAGATGAACGGATTCTCACCAAAACTTAATCATCTGTTACTGTTTACATGCCTCTAACAAACCCTGTAACTTCTGTAAGGATCCGTCCATAACTTTGTAAGTAATCTTGGTGACAGACAAAGAAAATAACAAACACGACAAAAACATAAACATCCGTGGCGGAGGTAACTAGAGCAGCACGCTGAAATTGCATACCTCAGCCACTGAGCCAAGCAAGGCAATGCTAACCAAAAACTCACATTTTTTTATCATCAGAATCGACTAATTGTTCCTCGTAGTATTTCTATGGTAGTTCCTGTAAATTTCATGAAGAACCGCCCATAACTTGAGTTATGTTCTGACAAAAAAGTCACAATCATTTATTAAGAGACAAACAAGGAAAGTAAGAAACGGACCAACAGACTATCAGAAAACTTTTGTCCTATGTTCCTCGTATTATTCATAACAGTTCCAGCAAATTTTAAAAAGATCCGGTCGAACTTGAGTTATATGCCAAAAAAGAAAAAAACTGATCGACAAACATCAATCAAACGGTTGGCCGAATCATCACCAAAAGTTAGGCCCCTATTACACGGGCGAACATTGCCCGGCAAACAGGAGGATATGCCCGGCGGGCAGCACATTTTGCCCGCTGCTCGGCAGACATTCGCTGCTGCCAGAGGTTTGCTCACTGCGCGAACTTTGCCTCCAGAACAGCGGATATTATCAGGCAAACATTTAATTTATTCGTTTTAAAGCCTTTTAAATTGCTGAAAAATTGTTTCAAACTAGTTATAGTAGTTATTTCACTCGAGAACGTGTAGATTTTGCTCACTCTTTAATCATATACAAATGAAAAGTATGTAACTTAAGAGGTGATCGACCGACTTGACCTTGAAATTTCGCTGTCTCGTGTAATAGCACCTCAATGTTCGGCGGACATGTTCCCCTAGATTCTGCCTGCTGTTCGCCAGACGTTGCCCGCCCGTGTAATCGGGCCTTTAATCATCTCTTCCTACTAAGATACGTGATAATCGCTGTAAATTTCACAATAATCCGTCCATAACTTATCAAGCAAGTTACCTTGGAGATAGTCAAATAGATAACAAACTCCGCCAAATAGAACCTTACTGGCGGAGGTAATAATGCTTCACTAAGCACTGTTAGATAGATTTACTAGCTAGGTACCTACAAAATGAGAAGTAGCTTAACATGATATTGCCCCCTACCCCCCAGCCCCTCTCAGTGTCTTTCACAGAAGACATTTCAAACAGTATTATTCCTACGTAGATATTATTCCTACGGGAACCCAAAGTTTGATTTGGTCACTACAGATTAGCACTTCGAAAGTGACAACAACACTGAACACAGTCAAAGAAAATGTAAGAAATTAACTGTAGATACTAGAATTACAGTACAACCTAATTACGCTCACTGTATCCACTTGAAATCATGCTAGTTTTACGACAAACATAGAATCTCCTGGGTGTAAATGAGTTCATTAATTAAGATAGGGAACACTGCGCTAAGCGATAACATCTGCTGCAGTAAAACACCACAAATTGCAGTGATAAAAAGCAGCAATGGCAGCGATAGCAGAAGATGTACCAGGAATACCTGTTTACGGAGAGGGACCAACTCCCAGGTAATCGATCCCCTCTCAGTTCTGACAACACCGGCCCTGCGCGTAATTGAGCACCAAAAATACAACACAGCCCCCCCCCCCCCCCCCCCCCCCCCCCCCCCCCNCTGCACCCCCAGTCCCTCTCGTCTTCAGCAAGGGCTATAATGCAACCACTAAAGACTAATAATGCTCGAGGGTGAAGGATAATTTTAAGAAGTTTATTCAAGCTTTTAGACTTCAGAGCTATATTCGGACCACAGCTCCAATCGGAAACCAATAACATCAGGTGCCCAGATTCTGCATGGCGATTTTATGATAGTTCTCTGAAGTTTCCTGCACAAGCTTTTATTTAAAATGTACTACGTATAGAGAAACGAGCCATCTACAGTTTTTACATACGTCACGTGGCGTGCATAACGCCACCTGATATCGTCAAAAATTATCCAAATATATTTAACCTTTAGCGGGCAGTTTCCAGTAAGGAACAAAACGGGAGATGGACTAATGTCGTTGCTAGCCGTGGCGTTAACAGGTCAAAAAGTGTAAACGCATCTTCACAGCTATGTTCTCCCAACTCCTCATGCAGTTATTGCAACCAAAAATAATTCAACTAGAGTCAGTTTTGCTAAGGAAAAGAATTATTTCACGTCCAACATTTAGCACTAAGTACTCATATATCTATGAATAATTAAGCATATCTAGTATATGATGTTTGGTTTCCACAACAAGAGGAGCGTATACAGTATATACACACCAATGTATCTTTCGTTGCTGAATTCATCTACTCAAAACAGTGATTCACAACCTTTTGCAAGTCATTATCCCAAACTGGAATTTCGCAATTATCATTCAATTACCTCGCAGAACCCTTATACTCGGCAATATCGAAAGCTTTTTTCTGTAGCAAGAATGAACTGTGCGCAGGTCATAGAGTAAGCTATAGCCAGGATTACTCATCTCACACAGAACGTCCAATACTCCACTGGGGTATTTCGGGCTGGGATTGGGAGTAGTAGTAGAATTCTCCAAGTTTAAGCCTCCTTACCAACAGCGTACACTGAGATCCAAAGAGAGCAAGAAAGAAAGGGCATCTAGAATGTCAAGAGAAATGTTGAACCCATGCACGAGTCAACGCGCATGCTAACAGCAAGTCGGGAAAGAAAAGGAATAACACCTGGAATTGGAAAACACTGCACTAAAACCTTCCATTTCCATTCATTTTTTTCTATTTACGCACGTAAAGTCAATAATATTCTATTGGTAGTATTGTTTGGCTAACCTATAGCTACTACAAAACTAAACAACTGGAGCATTAAAAAGTCAGAAGTAGCTTACTAGAACGATTTCGAAAGGGACCCTGGTTTCCCGACTTGGGACCCGATATAATGTATACGGCCGCCATTGCCCACAACACACTGAATAGTTGCAGATCTGAGCGACAGATTCTCTTGGAGCCCTAACAAAATTTGCTGCAGCCCCATTCAGCAATTGATCTTCCGTTTAAGCTACTGGGACGGCTGAGAGTTTTGTTAATGAGTGAGACGAAATAACTTGCACTAGACGCACCATAGGCTGCCCCAGAAGCTAGAAGTGTAAAAAAGCTACTGGAGCGGCGAAAACCGGTGAAAGGGAGGCGAAATTCGCCCATTGGTGGTCTTCGAAAACGTACATCATCAAACGTACAGTGCGGCACGGGGTTGTAATGTTAAATATTGTATTTCTAGTTTAGGCTACATTAGCTACACCGTACAGTGTGATCCACGGAGAGAGGAAAAGGAGGGATTTACAATACGTCTAGAGAAAGATGGAACCCATGGATGAGTGCTGGGCTCACATAGGATCATTGCCAATGGGCTCACAATGTCCTCCGATGCTTACTGGAGGCTCTCGCCCTATCGACATCTATCGGCGATGCAAAAAGGTCGCCTCGAATAATAATGGATAATCTCGGAAATATTTCCAATTGGAATAGATGTCTCTCTCTCTAGCAGGAATCGTATAACTGACGAGAAGTGTTCGGTTTCCTACGCTGGATAGCACTCGCACCGCAGTAAAACGAGATTCTCAATCGACCCGTCTATTCTGGATAAGAACTAATCCTACAGCAAACGGTACAAAAGGAGAGACAAGACGTTGTGGAGCAGCACGCGGCCTTTGAGAAGTTAAAGGTTGCATTCATAAATTTTCAGAGACAACACAAGTGTCACGGCATGGTAAGGTTAGTGCGGCGCTGTCAAGACGACACGTGCAACTTTCAAGAGATACAACACTATATAAGGTTGGAAATAAACTTTTGCTGCACTTAGGACAAGGAGGGCAACAGAGAGGTGATTATTTCTACGCTAGTGATCCGTGCAGTCATTCATTGGCCGCAGAAAATACTTACTACAATTAAACCTCCATCTTCTTCGCTGTTATCTCAACTCTGAGGAAGTCTAGGCGGAAACGACATAGCTAAGCCCTTGCCAGGGGGAAATAAAAAGTTCGAGGTGACTGTTTTTACAGCACAGTGGCTTCCTGACTTATTATGGCTGAGTACTGAAATGAGGCATATTTTGCAGCAATACCCGTACCGCAAGCAAAAACAATAGAAGGCCTCATTATGACATAACTTCAGTCATTGTTGACTGCTGGGTACTCTAGATCGATAGAAAAAAAAACAGTCAAGTGGCTTGCACCGCACATGTTCAAGCACAACCGGGTTGAAAAATTATCAAAAACGGGCATTTAACCTCTTCCTCGGGAGAAACGAGTATACTCATTTGCACTAAATGATCCGTTTCCAGTCGTCGACGAGTATACCGTTTCAAAACTTGACCAGCAAAAACCAGTTAGACGTATATACTCGTCGATTCTGAGCCTTTCTAAGCCATTCTACGTGTGAAACGAGTGTTCTCGTCATATCGTACGCCTGGCAGAGGCGACAGGGTAGAGCTCTGGGATTTTACTAGACTTGCTTCGGCAACCACAGCCGTCGCATGGGTGTTGTACATTACCATGCATTAATTTTCAGAATACTTTTCTTTTATATATATACAAATAAAGGTCATTTGTGTTATTTTTTTGTAACAAGTTAGAGTTTCAAAATTATGGCATTCATAATAAAATGTCGGAAAATGAATTTATTTATATTAACATATACTTTTGCCAAATTTTTGGTTAACAAACGTAATAGAAAATAAAATATTATTTTCATTTCTCTTTACCTTTGGTAATAAAATTATGTGAAACTATAATGAAGATATACAGTTTACAGGAAAACGAGTTAACTTGTATGTGTCTACAAAAGTATTTTCAAAATAGAAGTTAACCACAAAAATGGGGGAAACGATAATTACACGCTGTTGTCATGACCAGCATGAACAATACTATAAAAATTAGTCTGGAAATGAAGAGTTTCAACTAAAAAATTGTTGGGGAAAAGGTTAAGGAACGTCGCAACTCGGATACCGAGTGCCATAAGCGTCGTGCCCACCAAAGAATTGAAAATCTAAAATTTAGTAAGCGTGGACAATATCTACAGCAAAGTTACAGAACATTACATGAGTAAATTGTTTCAAAGTTGAAATGAGTACGGTATTAATATACATCGATATATGCCTACTGATTGATTAGCAATAACTAAAGATACTTTAGCCAACCAGCTCACGCAATAAAAAGAGGGCATCTGGTTAATGAAGCGTAAGTCCCTCATGTCGCTTCCCACTATACTTCCTCCGAGTATCTCCACTTTGACGGACTTCTTATGAGTACTAGTGCACCAAGCGCAACCCTTTTGTTGAATAAGTCATAAAAATATATATTTGAAAACATCTCAGCTTAACAAAAGGGTTGATAGTCTAGATGAGACGTAATTAAGTCACATCACCCGTAGCACCGTTGAAAATGAACATGTCCAAACACGGGCATGCAGGCAAGCGCCCACGTGCCTCCCCGTATCAAAGATACCCTCTCCGCAACAAAAAAGTTGGGTACCTCAGAATTTTTTTCTTCAGTATTAGAAAGGGGAAAATAAGGCTTCGGACAGACGGACTGACAGACAGCTCTCGTATTATAGTATAGATTATATTAGTCTCTCGGTAGGCTTGAATCTATTTACTCAACGGGAGTCTTTCGAAGCGCTGATACCATCTGTTCCTCCAACTACGGCAAGCTATGGGCTTTATTTCGAAAGTATGAACGTATCATGCTTTATTACAGGTTGAATTTTTTAAAATAATTTACATTTAAAGACCATACCAAAACGATTTTCAATAGAAGGAAGGTTTCCACTTAAGTCAGTGTATTGAAACATTTTCAAGTAGATTGATGCAGTAAACGCTGAGTTATGTGACTATATGTATTTGACCAAATTTCTAAGGTGCCACGCTTTATTGTAGGAGCGGCATGCTTCATTGCAGGTGCGGCACGATGCCGAGTCAACGACGATTGATTACTGCAGAGAAGGCGCGGATTATCCAAAGGTTTGCAAATGGTATTTCTGGGGTGAAGTTAGCCAAAGAACTTGGACGGGACCCAAGCACAATGAAGTCCTACGTGAAGAACAATATTATCAAATAACCAAATTTTGGTGATGATAACGAGAAAATACTAGTTTCAGGATTAATTTGAATTTGTCGTCAACAGTGCCTAAGCTTGGCGGGAGGTGTATACTATCATAGTGCTCCAGTTGAACATAATCCCGACATCTACTCTGACAAAATCGTTAATTTACTGATCATGAACAGAAATAAGACTTGAGTGTTTGCAACTTATTTGGAGTAATATCAATGAGCTGATTGCAAACATCACATTAGTTTCCCTCAATCAAGTCAGCTTTTTCAACTATCACCACATGCTTTTACGTTTTCGTGTGTAGAAGTAGATTTGATTTATGTGATTGTAGCAATAGCGATCATTGTGCACGTGATGTTAAAGTCATATGTCCCACTCTTTGATCAATGACGGGGTCAAGGTTTCTTTTCAGCTGATTGAAATGGCTTTGGGAGATCTTTGAAGAATAGGCCCGTTGTACTTCGTTACATCAGCAGATAAAACCTTGACCTGTTATGAGTTATAAAACGACGTATATGACTTCAACATCACGTACACTACAATAGCTATTGCTCAAAATATGTAAAGCGAAAATGCCCGTACGATTATAAATAAATCAATCTTTAGATAAATTCGGTTATTCACTGGTCAAGAACGAAAAGAAGAACGATTCCTAAAAAACAAGAAAATATAAAATCCTACTACTAGAAAGCAAGTAAAATCATAGTTTGCTTTTATTATCATCTATCAAAAACCGATAGAAGGTGGAAACGGCATCGGCAACTAATTAGGAATCGGCATCGGTAACTAACTGGGCATCGGGAACTAAGGGTGCATAGAAATCGCATCAACAAAAATAAATAAAAATTGGAATTCAGAAATCGGCACACCCCTAAATCAACAATATAATAAAGATCGATGTGCATTTATGTGTATATTTTTTCGTTTGCTTATGTTTTCAGATTCTGACACGGGCACAAGGATTTCTTGGCAACAAACACGTTTTCCACTTTGATTTTCACCTGAGAAAAAACAGAGCTTTTCACTCGAGCAAAAACTCCGACATACGGTACCTATACATGATACCTATCTTCCAAGTACCTTGGACACCAAGCTCACTTTATACTAGACGTGATACTCAACTGCGGGCGAAAAACAATTGCTTTTTAGCATATCAAGGGAAAAGTTTGCTAACAAACAATACCTAAGAGTTGCGTAAGTTATGTAAGATGAAAGGAAGCAAACTATGCACGAAAGAAAGATGTGGCGAATTCCTTTGTAGGGCTAAAGTTACCGCTAGGGCCCCCTGGGGCATTACTTCCCTAATATACAGTAGGCCAACCTATCTTTGAACAACAAATATCACAGTGTTTCGAGCATGGCCAAGCTATGCAATACTGCAAGTGAAGCCCCGTGAAACAATTTCATGTTTGAGCCTCGAAATTTTGACTCGTGAAGTCCAACCGAGTTCAAAAAGTTAATTACTCACTTTTCTGAGTGAATGGTACATGTAATGCATGAGTAAATATAGCTAACATACACCCCCGATTAGCGTGAAATTTAGTTTCAGTTACGTGGCAGCCGTTTTGACACCGAGACCTCGATTAGCGTAGCAGCGATACCATGACCTGAATTAACGTATTTGCCTCCGTAGAAAAATACTCAAAAAAGGGAAGCCGATATTCTACATCAAACGTAATCAACACAAAAAATACACAGGCTGTATTTTCATAGTGAAAGTAAAATTGCAATATTCATTCCAAGTTTTCGACACTAAGACTATGATAAGAGCTAAGCTCGTGCTCCGGCTGCTTGGAATTGGAATCAGGAAAAGCTTCGGCATTGTACGATTAAAATTAAAATGTCAGGTGTACTGTATCCTCCATACAAGCAGACCGCGGCCACAAGCGTGGGGATATGAGGATGTCAGTGCAAATCATTTACCGTCATTTTCAACGACTGGTTCAACCCTTTTCCCCCCTCCCCCAGGACTTAATATGTTCCCATTTTAACCAATGTAAGAGTCGACGCCGGCAATAAAAATTGTTATACCCTACGCGAACCACAAGGAATTTGTACAGTATTGTGATAGTTTTCATCGTATACGGTAACGTTTAAATGACCTGAAAAGCAATTTGTAATCTGAAGTGACAAGTTCCGGTGAATAAGGGGACCAGAGAAATGGTCCTTGAGTGTGAAAAATGGCATCAACACTAAATCTAGTCTACCGCGATGGGTAAGCAGCTCCCCGAATATGAGATAATGGAGGACACTTATCACAAAAATTTTGACACAGACTCCCCAGTTGTAGCGGTCATGCGATAGTATTGAAGCACACTGCCAGTTTTTAAAGCTACTGGCAAAGAGGTTTCTTTCTCTTCATTCCATTACACATCAAGATCGAAAAACCTAGGAAAAGTTGACTAATGAGAAAACCTGCGAAAGAAAGTCTACACACCAAAATTTTAAGCGTATCATGATTGGCATATTAGATGAGTTGGGGCTACAGACAGGACAAACAATTTTTGGCTCTTCTTCTGATATATATTTTTTTTTTTAGCTTTCTCACTGCAGACAGTGGCTTAGGCTATAAGAATCGTATAACCGACACACATCTCAAGAGATGTCATTGAGCTGAAATTTAGGGTGAACTTGATATAAAACTAGTTAAGAAAACATCGGAATGAAATACAGAAAGGTTACGTAAATTCTAAAGCTAGAGAGTGAAAGTGTAACACTCGGAGGTCTAGACCGTATCCGAGCACGGAGTGTGGACACCAGCTAGCAGTAATATCATAACGTATACAACTACTGATGCAAACGTCAATAGTATTGTTGCTAACAATAAAAGTACCGTAACTAATATCCAACGTACTGATGCTACCATCAAAAGTACTGTCGCCAAAATCAAAAGTAAGGTTGCCAATATTAAAAGTACGGTAACCAACGCCAAAATATTGATGCCCATATTAGAAGTACTGTTGCCAACATCAAATCATCTATAGTAAAGATCCAAGTGTTGACGTCAACGGCATGAGAACAGAAAATAGAAACATCTTCTACTGGACTTCACAGTTGAGCGACAGGGCACCGAGTAATTATATTTGAAACTGAGGTTTATTGAAGTGATCAGATAGACCACACAGCACCCGGTAAAGGATTAAGAGCGAGCCTCTACGACTTTCCAAGATAGAAAATCCTTTACGGTTGGCCCACAAAATAACGTTGGCTGGAATAATTCAATCTTTAGGAAGATCTAGCAATTAACAGTTCAGCCCTCGACAAGAATAGGCACTAATTTGTGCAAACGCTGACTGAGAGAATGAAGCCAAACTTAAGAGGAAAATAGAGAACAAGAGCTACTGGAGGTTGATCATGAAACTACAAACCACTAAGCATGAGGTGGTGCGAGGTAAGGGTGGCGGAGGAGTCCTCACTCACTCACCTGTGGCGGCGACCATAGGTACGAAGACGGCACTTTAGCGCAGGGACGACCAGCTCACGGGCGACGCATACAACAGGGAATATCTTGCATCTCGACAGTTTTGAATAGATACACTATGGGGCACCCTGAAGCAATAGGGGTGACAGGGGGCACAGGGGCGATCACGGAGGGAGGCAGCGTGCGTGTGGACCACCAATACAAACGATGGAGAAATGGACACGCAAAAAAAAAGGGTCTGGAGGAGGGGGAGGTCAGGGGGTTTCAGTACCCCTGTACGCACACGGGGACACGGGAGCGTATCACCCCCACGAAATGCACGTATTCCTCAACTACAACAATACATTAGGCTAGTAGTAGAACGAAGTCATGGCAGTAGTACACAGCTCTGTATCCACAACATCTGATGCGTGTTTTTCCTTACGCCAAATTCCTTTCATTATATTAACTATCACCACAGGCTCAACAATAATAGCAATAGTATAAGAAGTGTAATAATAATAATAATTATAAAATATTGACAAGTAGTAAGTAACAGCAAGAAAAGCTATAAACAACAATTATTCAGTTGATGATGACGATAACAGAAGAGTGGGACAACAGTCAGGAGGTGGATACATAGGGAACAAATATCATTTTGTACAATGCTATAGAGGCAGCAGGGCGGCACATAACTGCTAGCTGGCACTCGGAGTGTTGCGTTAAAGACGATCTTTGCGCTTAATATGCACGGCCCCTTTACGCGGATGACGGCAGGATCTGACACAAGGATCAACACAGCCGAGGCACTACACACATAGGCAGTTTGCACACACACGCACGCACAGACACACAAAGCACATACAAGGGCTGTATAGAGTTCAGCGTTAGAAGCGCCGCTGAGCGAGCGACGGTGGTGTGTGCGGTGCGGCGGTGAGGAGGAAGCGCTGCCGACTGAGCCAACAGCAGCCGCGGGTGTTACAGCACACGGCTCATCCAGCCCCACACACTCGCTCTCTCTTGCTCTCCACCGGGTCCAGCTCCACCACCACCACCAGCTCAAGATCCAGCCACACACACACACACTCTCTTTCTCCACTCACCGCCAGGTCCAGCACCATTAGAACGCTAGATCCAACCACACTCTACGCCCAGCACAACCAGCCCAGGTCTAGTCAGACTACTGGCCCCTAGGTTCAACATCCTCAGATCCAGTCAGAATTTGCCCTTGCTAGGTCCCGCGCCACTAGCACCCAATCTATTTACGCTCTTCGCAGCCACATGAGCCACACACTCCGCAAGCTCCAAATCCAATGCCACTCTCCACCACCTTCGACACCAACAGTCACTCACTTCGCCAAGGCCAGCACCACCCGCTCTAAGTAAAGCCACTCTCAACGCCGCCAGGTCCAATACCACCCACTCCAGATATAGCCACTCTCCGCCGCCAGATCTAGGGCCACAAGCTCCAAATTACAGAGACACTCTCCGCCACACAGTCCGCAGCCAGGTCCAGATTCAGCCACACAGTCCGCAGCCAGGTCCAGATTCAGCCACACAATCCGCCGCCAGGTCCAGTAAGTTTCACACCCACGACCAAGTCAATTAATAAGGTGTTAGTTCGACGCTTTAGAGAGCAGAAGGAAAGGACATAGCCTATAGTAGATCGACAGACAAGTGGAACCCACGCACCCACCCCCAGTATCAACGCGCACGGGAACATCAAATTGGGAAAGAAGAGAAAGAACAGGCTAAAACATCATCAGTAGGAGGACAAAAATTGCAAAAAATAAAGTAGACATGAAAGAAAGATATCCCAAAGGCTTCACTTAGTCCACTGTAACTGAAAAGGACCCTGTGGTCACAATGTGGTGTGTGATGGGGCCCACAAAACAAAATGAGCCAACCTAAGTAATCAAGCCTATCCTGTAGCTACATCCACATAGGCCCAGTCACTCGAGGGAAAACCAGGGCCTCAAGTTCTGGCCTGCTACATTTTCTGTGAACATACGAGAATCAGCTCTTGCAAAACATGTGAAAATGAGCTTATTCACGAGCACAACTGACGTAACGATAGAGCGAACTCTTTCTTTTCGAGGTCTATCGTACAGTATAAAGCGTTCCCAAGACGATTATTCCTATCAGAAAGGCAAAACTGAACACATTAGACCTAATTAGCTGGAACCTGTGGAAATTCCACAAAACAACAGCACTGTTATTCAGTCATATCTCAGACCAATATCATTTTAATGTCCCCCTATTTAATACTGAAGGAACCGGTGGAAATTTTGCAGCGTAAAAACATTGTTCAATTACGATGCCCTTTGACGAGTATCATGCATATGAAGGTCGAAAAATGCCCACAGTCAGGCAGCAAATCCTCTGCCAAAGATCTGCGAGGAGTAGTAGTAGTAGTTGAATTTTGAACTTGACTCTTTCTCCTACTGATCTCTTCTCAGGTCGTATCCAAGATATCTCGGGGATGCTCTAATTTTCCGCCATCTAATACTGATGAAAGCGTCGCGGTAGCACCAACTGACGGACGGACAAGCAGAATTATAATATAAATGATAACAGACTGTGTAATATTGCTGCAAGAGTTTTTTTTTCGACTGTATTCCCTACTGTCCAACTGTCTTTGTTGCAAGACAGCATGCATAGCCTAGTACAGCTCCGGTTAACGCATGCATGTAGCAATTCTCTGCTTCTCGCACGCTCATAAGTTCCCCGGACAAAAAATTAGTCACCTGTTACTACTACGTGAAGCCTTAAACGAAGCCTGTGTCCAAGTGGCGATCAAGCAGGAGGTGGGTCTGTCATATTCTGGGGCTGTTTCAATTACTCAGAAGTGAGCCCTTTGGTTGAAATAACCATAACAGAATCAGGAAAGCTACACTGATTTGTTAAATGACCAAGTTGTGCAACTGGCACAGTATCTGCATGAGGATCGAACTGCTTGCTACTTTGCCAAACTTACAAGATGATAACTGCCTTATGTATCGGGCTAGATCGGTTATGCATTGACATGAAAACCACTCTGGCAATGCAAGGCACCTAGAATAGCCGGCAAAGTCTCCTGACATGAACCCCATCGAGAATTTATGGAACCATCGTAAATGACAAGTTAGGCACGGAGAAGATCCTCCACGTACTATGGCTGACTTAAGGAATCGATTGACCCAAAAGTGGTCCAAAATGGATCAACTGTGCATTAGATATCTTGTAGACTCAATGCCTTCCAGAATTGCTGCTATAATACGTGCTCGTGGAGGTCCTACACCTTGTCAGTAACAGGTGACTAATTTTTTGTCGTGGAGCTTAATAGCATCTAAAAAATGAACAGTACAAAGACGCTACAAACGGACTAACTCACCAATTGAGGAGTAACACTTTGACCGGGAGCGTACCATAATATATGGCACGCATTATTGCAGGAAAAAAAGATTACCTATTCACTATAGTAAATCAAAAATGAATGCGGTACATCTTGAAGTTCCACATAAGGCGTACATTCGGAATGACTTGGGGCGCGTTCGATTGGCCGGTAAAATTGAGGTTTCCAGCTTGATTTGTACGGAATATCAGACTGGAGCGTTGGATTTGTCACTATGAAACGCGTTGCAGGCGTTCAAGGCAACCCGATTACGCTGGACTGAAAACTCCACTTCACAGAGCAAGATTGAGTTTCTGACATAACCAAGGGCAGCAGATTAAGGGTCAACGCAGAAACTCAACTGAACGGGTCGAAGTCAGCGCACCTGTCTCAAGTTCCGGACGAGTCAAGCTTAGAAGGCTCCTTTAGAGCACACATATTGTACAGAAATCTGACTTCTCAACAGATACTGGACGGAAAGCAATGGAAGAGCAGGCCAGAGACAGGGTAGTGACAGAAGCGTGAAGTAGTCACCACTCCGTGGCGCTGTGTGTGCCCCCCAGCACAGCCGGGCAATGGCGCCAAATTTCGGGACATTGCCCAGTTCAGGTAAGTGCGGGAGAATTCAGGCGTAAAGATGGGAGTGTAGGTACAGAACGTGTGGACATGAAGGTGAGGGAGTGTGAGGGTGTGCAGGTAATGGCAGGAAGAGTTACGCCATTGTGTAAGCTCTGCCCCCAGCGTCAACCCATCCCTGCAAAACAAAGCTGCAACCACAACCCAACAAGCACTACAGTCAATCGGGACTACTTTTAAAGCTATCCCGTATAGAGTTCGGGTTAGCAGTTTCCAGGCGGCGGTGGCCCAACCAGGTGCAGCACACCTCTCGTTATTCACGCTCGAAAAGAAGCAATGAGTCAGTTGACACCCAACCACCAAGGGCAATACTTCAGCTGAACACAGCGCGAATTGAACACTAACACTCGCTCATAAGTTTAGCGAGCGACTGGACAGTGGTGCCCCGACATAATCGGCATTGATTCACAACGATAGTAGTGACCTCCGAAGAGAAGGCGGACCACCAAGTGCTTCTGCGCTACAGTTTGTTTGACAACTAATTGTGAGCAACAAGTACGATGGAAGAATAATAATCGGGTACGACCCAATGGGGCATTAGCGGCTGTATTGAGTGTGGCACATACAATATCGGTGCGGCAGCGTGATACCACTAAGGAATCTATTGCTCCTTCTTAACTCATCTTACAATCGCGCGTCACACAAGGGATGAAATACTATGTGTTTATTTATGACCGATTTCTTATAGTATGAATGCGGGAGACTGGGTTATTTTTTGCAAGGCTTCAGTCAATTGAAGTAACCCCAATCCCTCCCCCACGATGAAAACAATCGAACAATCCACCGCATTAGCTATCGTAAATTTTTCGTCTAGACGAACTTTTTAGTATATTTGATATATTTATCCCATCAACTTCCAACTAGGTATCTCCCATATGCATCAAGCACTACTGTGTTCCACAATGGATAATTGACAAGCTTATATTCATGGGTAATTCGCGCGTTTATAACCATGGGTAATTCACGCGCTTTTTTGAATAGATAATTAACGCCGATTATATCCATGGGACTCTGAAGTTGTAAGGTGACAATGCTAAAGAGCATGAGTATGCATGCGATTTTTAAAGTATGTTAGCTTCCGTTACAGCATATGTCACCCCAACATCAACAAAATCCACTTTGTTAGCTGTCGTAAAGTTTACAGTTAGATAAAATTCTCCATGTTTTTAGAGTCCGTTATATTAACTTTTCTACCGATATCTCGACATGTTTCTTTAATCGCAGCTACACAAAAGTAATGTAGTAGTAGTAGTAGTAATAGTAGAAGTTTTACTAGCGCATCAGGGACATAATGTCTATATAGCGCCGAACTATTCCTGTGGTTTAACACAGGCTAGTGCGCCAGTGGGACGCGTTTTAAATTGTCAATGATTTTTGTCTCGGCTTTTCTGCCGAGAGGTCTGATAGTGGTCAGTGTGCATGTGGCATGAAAAAGACGCAAGGTGAGCATCTCCAACCACCGGGCACGGCTGAACGCTTTCGCTCAGCTTACGCCGCACAGGGGAAGGAAACGAAATATCAGAAGGTAGAAGTCTAGCGGGAATAGATCGGCCACCTCGATCGACAGCCCACCTCCCGAAGCAGAAGGGGAGTATTGAGAGTCTATCTAACTTTACAAAACTAACATCGTCAGCAGGAACTGCGGCAAGCTGCAACATCTCCCGCGGAAAACGCACTCGGGACCCTTGGGTGTGTGAGGCCAAAATATATTGTGGCAGGGAAAACAATAGTAATGTAAGTCACCATAGTCACAAAGGAAGAAAGATTTTTTTTATCATTTTTTTTTTAATAACTGCCGCCTTCAATCATTGCTACATTACGGAATCTATGTTTAAACAGAGCACATTATACTGAATACAAGTTATTATCATTAATTCAAAACAGTTTGCTCAGATAGTATATAGACAGCTTAACGCACCTCAAAAGAACCGACAGCACATCTCCACAACCAGACGATATCGAGTCCGAACTATTTCGAGGGTGGAAAGATCATTTCTAAATAAATATATATATATATAGACAAGCTATCACAGTTTGAGAAGACTTCAATAAAGCAAGGAAAATAAAAGTAAATAATGGCAGCAAAATATCAGTGGCTAGTGAACAATAACGGGTTAAAGATCGCAGCAAAATGCCCACAGGAAGTTTCAATTAAGTCACAAGGAAAATGATAAAATTTGAAACTTTTGGTAGGTTCTGGGTTCGCAATAAGCAAACGCAGGGTCGTCACGCCCTACCGCCGGCGGGGCGCGACCCTCAAAAGTTTGGCTACAGAGGACGTGTATCATTCGGGGAGAGAAGGGAGAGAGCAACGGAGGGGGGAGCTGTGGGGCAGGGGGATGACGCTCCCTACTGCCCCGGGGGCCTGAGAGCACAGCTGTACAATGCAGTAATAGGAACATCCATTTGCACCAACAGGATACCGGTACTCAGCATTTGTACTAGAGGTGTACCGACACCACACGTTTTGGTAGCCTATCAGTAATGCGTCGGTAATCAGAGGTAACGGGGTAATGGTATTGGTCAAGCGACAGTTGGCGGTAATATAAGAGGTCGTTATACTTTCAGACTATCAACGGGTCACTCAAGGAGATATGAACATGTCAAATACGGGCCCGAGCTAAACTGTTCCGGGTGGGGAATATGTTTTGCAACGGGAAATATTTTGATTTGTCCCATTATGAAAAATCAGAATTCAAAAATCTTTCTCAAGTCATTAAATTTTAGAAATATTTCGGTCCAAGTTGCTGATGCCCTACCTACTCGACGTGACCACTTTTTGCCTTAACGAAAGCATCTTCTGCCTTAACTAGTGCGCGAAGACGCTTCAAAAAATGGCGTCACCGAGGCACGCAGCTGGGAGTGGTTGCCTTCAGCGATGAAAAAATCAAGACGGAGAGTTACTTGACGACAATAATGGCACTGGTTGTTGTAAAAGTCCAACATCATTTCAAAAATTATTACAGGTAGACCTTTCAAGAAAATGGAGCTTCGTACACATGACGAAGGACCCACGGGTGGTAATCAGCTATTTGCCTTCCTTGTTTATAAAGCTTTTGTGACCCTCACCTTCGCCCGATCTCAACCCACTGGACTATTCACTATGGTTCATCATTGAGGCAAAGACTTGTGAAAGAACCCACAAAACCTGGATGGTCTGAGGCGAGCTCTTCTTCAGCGCATGGACTGAAATCCACAGGATACTGAGCGTGTCTCGATTACCCCCTTTTTTAAGCGTCTTCGTGCAGTCGTTCAACTGTTACAGGCTCATTTACACGGACCAAGTAGAGAAGCAAAGCAAGTGCAAGTTGCCTGCCCTCATTTTTGGAAAGGCAGTAGCTAGACAAGAACAATTTACACATAAGCAAGTAGTTTGAACCAGTAAGCTCTAAGTTTGTACTGGATATTTGACGCATACTCATGCAGCCAAAGATTCAGGCAATGGATTGTGTAAAGGCAGGTGTCGAAAGACGAGCAAGTAGGTGTACACACAGGGCAAGTTAGTGGCCAGTAGCTCGTTACTGTCAGTTGAGGTGAGGCAAGCTGCCTCAAATAGAACTGCTGGCTATTTACTTGCCTTGATTGGTAGCTTGCCCACCAACTTGCTTCTTACTTGACTTGTCAATTTTTTTCGGCAAGTGAATATTTACAGATGGCAAGTAGCTTGTAACAAGTTACTTGCACACTTGTTCTGCTTCTCTACTTGCCCCGTGTAAACGAGCCTTTAAGGCTGAAGGCGGTCACGTCGGGTAAGACATCAGCAAATTGGAAAGAGATCATGATAAAATTAAATGACTTAGAAGCTTTTTGAATTCTCAGTTTCATTAGTGTGTCAAATTAAAATATTTCAAACTGCTCAACATATGCCCTGCCTAGTACATATTACCACAATATAGCTACCCCGCAATCGTGTTCTCGGGATAAACCACACTAATTTTTCTTAATTAACCATCTGCGGATTTCGTAACTTCTCTTGCAATGTCCTAACTAGCAGTTCTGAAACTTTGATTTTCGTAACCACTGTGACCGCAGCTGTCCCACGAGCGGAAGGAAAAAGGGGCATGTAGTACGTCTAAATAAACGAGCAACCAATTATGGGAAGAGTAAACACGAAATGGAAAAGCAGCAAAAAGCAATAAACAGGAGTAGGAAAAAAGGACCCAAGTGAGCACGAAAGAATATCAGTCTGAAGGTGCAACAAGGAATATGAAAACATCGTCAAAGATTTTAGCCGTGCAGTAAAGTAATTCTGTTCAATTTCGGCAACATTATCTCTATTTCGTGCTTTTGGAGCTTCAAATTAGTGACAAACCCTTTACCGTCAACATTGCGCATCGATTTACGGAGGAACAATGCTATTAAATATTGGACCGTGAAAGGAAGGGTTGAATTAAGATTCAACCACAAAGCATTCCCGTATTTGGACTCGTACAAAGACACGAATCTTAGTACTGCAATCTTTAGGAAAAAATAACAGTTAAAATAAACAGTTCAGCCGTGGACCTAGCGAGTAATCAAAACAAGAATTATATTTCTGATAAGTAGGTCACTGACAAAACTTACAGTGAAGTTTATGAGGAGGTTGGAGTTGAGAACACCTTGGTCAGACTCTGAACTCATTAACACCCACTGCCTTCATATTTGGACACACCTAATAGTGCTATTGTAAGAGAAATGAAGTTTGGGGTTCATAGGCTAAGAAAGCAGCAGGATGCGTACACGAGGTGGGTGGCGTCTATAACACCACCTGGACCGTATCTGAATACTTTCAACGTATGCAACGTATCAGTTGACAAAATGTTGGTGCGAATATAGAATGGTAGTGAGAAAATGACACTAGCCTTTTTCTCTAGAACTTTACCATATAGCTACCTACTAAAATCATACCTACTCTGGACAAGAATTGTGAAACTGAAGAGCATTCCTCAATTCCAAAGGATATATTTCTAAACAAGGACTGGTGATGATATCATAAGCATGTTACTCGTACGTTTGAAGAAGGGCGTTGACCTCACGTGGACTCGCAAGGAGGACTATACTACACGTTCGCTGGCCCACTGCTACTAAAGAGAGCAGATTCACAAGTTGACACCAATGCCATCCTTCGACAAAGTTTTCCTTGCCCTGAAGAGCTCATGTGAGAGATACGGTACTGGAGGATCCACTAGGTACGACGCGGTGATCCAACAGACACGAAGAAAGGAAAAGGGAAGGGACATGCAGCGTCACGATCGAATGGGGAGCCCAAAAACAATACATATGTAGCGCGAAACAAAGATAGGCAGTAAAGTAAGAAAAATAAAGGAAGCAGAGTGAAAACTACAGAGACATGTCGCGATGGCACAACTAAGGCTAGTGCAGTCGATAATACCCCCCCCCCCTCCTTCCCTGGGACGTGCAATTCCCCCATAAAACAAGATCAGCAAAGAATATGAAATAGCCTATATCATATGCTATTCTTCTGGGGGAGAGGGGAGGAGTTGGTTGGTGGTATCGGTGAGGAGGGGATATATACAGAAGCTGTCCTACGATGGTCACTTGATTCTTTCATTCTGAATTTATGTAGAAATTCGTCACGAGCGACGCTACAATAGCAAGGTACTGGCTCGAAAAAATGAGTTACCAGAAGTACCAGCGGAAGTGAGGGTTGGGAGTGGAAATTGCGCTGAATTGTCTCGCTACTGCTGGCAGCTTCAGATACAGCTGTCAATGCTAACTTACCAACTGCAGTGAGTCGTTCATTTCTCTAAAATCTAGGGCGGCCTGTCTAGTGGCGACTTAGAACAGGGGGGCGACCTCTGTGTAACTTATGGAGCTGGTGCGTAAACGAGTTAATATAGCCAATAAGAAACGCTTTACACTCGTACGTGAACGTAAAAAAATAAGTCTAGCAAGAGCCGGGATACAGCCAGGAAAGGATTTAAACTCCCCTAAGTGTGCTACTCAGAGGGCAGCAGGAGCCGAACTAATGCGATTTCTAAATTTTCTACGAAGTTCCAGCACTGTAAAGGACGTTTCACACGTTCGTCTTTTGCTCTTTGTTTAAGCATCAGCAACAAGCACAGCTTTCTGAGAACTACGTCACTCCAAACTTTGAAAGACATTTTAAACTATACTAAAGGCACTTGTTAAGTAAACTGATAAAGATGGTTAACATTCCATTAAGTTTTGTACTATACACACAGCTGTGCTGGCAAGGACAAAAAAAAACATTCGGATGCTTTGAAGCAAGAACGTAAACCGAAAGACTAAAGTGTGAACTGATCTTAAAGTTCAGTCTTAGAGCAGGTGAGCAGTAGACAAGAATAGCACTCTGAATAGACGTTGACTGGTAAGATATCGAATAAATGGGTGCACAAGAAGGTTGGCGTTGAGAATTACTTGCGGCTAACGCTTATGAAATTGGTGAAATTATATGTGGGTGAAAAACTGATGGTTGGTGGCGGATGAGAAGGAGGAGGGGTAGGAGAATGATAACAAGGAGGAGGTGGTGGTGGATCGATCTAAGTGGAGGGCAGGAGCATGGAGGCGGGCTGGCACCACACTCGCCTCCACAGCACACCACCTCCACAAGTACGATCAATACAATCGGTCAGTAACACCAGAGCCTCTTCCACCTCCACCATCACCAACACCACCACTAGAGAAGTGCACCAGCACCACAACTCAGGGTCATACACACACAAACACACACACTGTAGACCACCAAAATATGGAGGGACAGTAAGGAGCTGCCGACCACGCGACATACCGTACGTGCGCCAGACGAAGATATCGCCGCCGCTCTGCCAATGTTACGGAAACACTTCCGTGTCTCCAGCGCTGTCGCCATCGCAGGGTGTCCGTCGCAATTTGCTGCTCCTTGTCACGGGAAGAGCTAAAGATGCGTCACAGATTTGATCACAGTATGCAATCGTGGGAAGTTTAAAGAGCGTGACAGATCACATCACGCACTGGTGACAAGTTTCAAGAGGGGGATAGATGACGCACAAATAAGGCTGACAGGGTAGAGTTTGCACTAGTTTAAATTCAAAGAGCACAGCATCTGAGATGCAACCAGAGTGATATGTTCAACTAGTGACTTGACAGCTATATTATACACTAGTTTAAGCCTAGCCGAAGCCGAAAATGACGGCACATATGGCATGTTGGGATCAGGGAAGCCAAGGCACGCAAGAACTAAAACGAATATGAAGTGCAAGTGAGAAAAGGAGACCCAGCACACAATGAAGACTTGTCACACAATAAGCGTTCGGCATATTTGAGATCACACAAATCCCATGGCATTTTCACGGGTTTAAATGCTTACAAATTCCTTTTCAACTTCACGATGAGCTACCAGCCCACGGGGACACAAAACTACAATGCCAAAAACTAATTAAACCCTATAAGACTAGCGTCTCGCAAAACCTTTCAAATAACGGTACATCACAAGAAACTAAGGTCTTGGTCGTGACACGTCCTCACACGGTAAATTCGTTTCTGCGCTTTAGAATGCTACAGCAGCCATAACACCAAGTGCTTCACTTCACCGTCGCAGGTGTTAGCCAACAACGCCAAGTAAAGCTTCTCGTAAATAAGCAAGCCAAAAGTACAGGTACACAGGTAGCACTGGAGTGTTTGAGCTCACACCAAATATTACTGCAACTGAATTAACTTGACAATGGATAGACTTTCAAGAATTGGAAATGATAGGGAGGAGGAGTGTGTTCGAGGGTGAAGCTGCTACAAGTCTACGGAAGCAGCTGCAAGGATTTAACTACAAGGCAGTCATCAGTTGAAAAAAGAAAAATTACAGTTGAAACTGCAAAAATCTACGGAATCCGCTACCAGGATTTAACTATCTGACAATTTAGATTAGAACACCAAACACGTTGGCGATGACTGTATCTAGCTCGGAAAGCAGCTGTGAGGATTAAATATCTCTACTAGTAGTATTCTCCGAGTTTGGGCCTCTCTACTCACAGGGTACACTGTGATCCAAAGAGAGGAAAAAAAGGGACATAAAGAACGTCAAGATCAACGTGGAACCCATGCACGAGCCAACGGGCATGGGAACAGCAAGTCGGGAAAGAAGAGGAAGAACAGAACAAAGCATCATCAGTAGGAGTATGAAGATTGAAGGAAGCAAAGTGAGAGGATTAAATATCTCTGGATTGAAAACCTCGGCATAACTTCACACTCGCACTGAAATAAACAAGACCATAAGCAACATCTGTTCTCTGTCAGTCCCTGCCATGTATAAGCATGAACAGCAACAATAAAACCAGTACCTGTGCTAATTGTCAGAATAATGCAAAAAGTACTACAACCCTGTAAAAACAAAATACAGAGCGTTCTCTAATCTTTAGAGACAATTTAAACTGAGCAACTTTGAAATATCTAGAACAGTGATGACTTGCGTTACTATTAAAATTACAACGAGAAAAGGTAAATATGTGAAAACTATTTACATCAAAACGCTATAGACATATGAAGTTGATGAAAACTTCACAATCGAAACCATGTCAACTGCATGAATTAAAAAAATAGAGCGATTGGCAGAACAGAAATAAGTCAAAATAACCAAGATTAAAAACACACTAACAAGTTTGGATATCATATTTATAAAGGTAATACAAGGACAAACTCGGATTAGTTAGTTATAAACTTTGTTTAACTAGCGTAGCCGCAACTCAGGCGCTCCAACAGAGATGAGTGGGTGGTATTCAAATACCACATAATTTGTCGCGTGGCCTACGTGCGCTACTACGGCAGGAATGTTCCGCGTTTCGTATCATCCTCTGTGAGCTCACCAGCCGGAGAAAGTGCCGGAAGGTGTGCTCTCTCTACTCTCTTTAGGGCGCCTGATGGTGCGCTATCTCGATCGACAGCCCACCTCGCGGAACAGAAAAGGAAATAGAGAACATACATAACTTTACAAAACTAACCTCGTCAGCAGCAACTGTGGCCAGATGCAACATCTCCTGCGGAAAGGGTACTCGGGTTTGCCCCGGGGGTTCTAAGGCCCATATACATAAGGACAGGACAAGCTGGGGTCTTGGGGGGGGGGGGAAGCGAGAAGCGATAATAAGAGTTAACAAAGATAAATTCCGCGATAACATTAACAAACTCATAACAAATGTTACCTTCATTCTTCCGAGGCTTTAGTTCTGATAGTATACGAAGGGATTCAGAGCTGGATCCCTTCGCAAGGATTTCCACAAGCGGTGAGTGCGAAGGAATTCAAACTACAACAGAGTGGAAAAAAGATGAGCCCGTGAGATTCGAACAGAACAAAGAGTAATGGTGGAACGCCTGAGTTAAGCAAAGACAAGTCCAGCAAAAACACCAAGGCCAGGGTTCACATCAGCGGCGGGTGTGAGGGAATTTCCCCGAATCGCTGAGTCAGCGTAACGAGGCGATCGGGCTGGACGACTGGAATGAGACACTTGCGATGGAGCGGATACACGCAAAATATCGCGATGAACTCAAAGTGGCAAGAGGCTTTTATTTATAGAAACACCACCCGGTATCATATTAAACAAGTTTTATAGAGAACACAATAAGTTCACAAATATGACTAAGTACAGAGTAACTAAAATTACAGGTATGAGCGCATAGTCTTCAAGTGAAGCTTATAACCTAACGAACACCCTCTGAACGGCACACCATACCTAGTATCATACAAGTAAAACAAAATTAGGGAATCCATGCACGAGGAAATACCAAGCCCATGTATGGGAAGAGAATGTAGGAGTGGGAAGAGAACAGAAGAAGGATAAAAGAAAAAACGGAAAAAGTTAGCGAATGAAATATATTGCAAAGGCTTAACTAAGGTTAAGTAACCTGTGGAGTCTCTCTGGTATTTTCCACGAGTATAAAGAGAACGGCGAAAATCAAATTTCGGAATATAAATCTATGCAATTAGACACTCCATCCTAGTTTTCTATGCATAACACCAATAAAAATGCGAGTTATCAACAACTCCACACAATGGAGAACAAACTTACTTACCGTCTAAGCCATGCTATCCCGGAAGTTTCAGGAGACACAGACACAAGTACGTATCCTCAATCTACCAGCCCCGAGGTACTATGTACGAAGTTACCACGATACCAATAACAAATCGATGAAATTTATGCAAATAGGCAAATAGTCTTACACTCGTCATGAAGAAGAAGCCTGTTGCTTACAGCAGATTAGAATTAAGGATATAGAGTTACTCAGTTACAGCAGGGCCCAAGACTTCCAGGTCTGGACAAGCGCAGAGCCAGACTCTCCACCTCGAGACCGTAGAGCACCGCAGCCGGCGGTCCCCGTCACAGTGTGACCCGATTGCTCCCAAATCATAAGCGCCGGGCCAAAATCTGTCATTCGAAGAACAATTGCAAGCACTGCGAAGTTGTGTAACGCATTTGGTGTTGCGACTCACCTCTGCACTGAAGGAAACACTGCCAGCTACACGACCAGGCTCTGCACAGAGAAATAAAGAACGATCTTAGGTGTGCGTTAAGTACCTAGCTACATGATTCACAGAAATTCCACACTAGCAAGCGCTCGGCAGAGGTTTAGGTGGATTCCAACTATCTTTTTTACATACAAATGGATTTCCAGCGTTCCCATGGGTTGCTAGTACCGCCATGGCTTCCAGGGCGACAAGTGGAATGCTAACCACCCCGAACGCTTCCACGTGCAATTTTGGCGCCCTCATGGCTTCTTCCAAGAGGAATTCTTGGACCTCCTCTGCCTCCTCATACTTACACAACTTGTAAACATTTAAGCTAGGCTTTAAATGAAAAATAACAAGATTACACACACACAAATGGGCTTCAAAAATGAAATCGTGACCTCACAGCTCGTTCCACAGCCCTAAGGGCGGTTCCGCCCACTTTGGGACCCGAAGCGTTAGGTAATGCCACAGTACATGCTTGTGTCCACGTCACGTACAGTGAGACCTCCTTTCCTTGCACTCATACTGGATGGTGTGTCACTTCCTGTGGTTTATGACTTGGTAATCTTGGGGTCAATTTTGATCCTAAGTTGACGTTTGAGCCCCACATTCCTTGCCTCACGTACATCGCAGACAATTGGTCTTATGAAGCGTGTTGGAGGGTGTTTGGCTCGGTGGAATTGACATGTCACTGCTAATTGCTATGTCCTCCCTCTTCTGGAATACTGCTCCGTAGTTTGGAGTTCTGCTGCCGATTGTCATCTGTGTTTGCTCGACAAGCTGGTTTGTCGATGTAGGTACGTTCACGCTGGATGGTGTTGTGCCTTGTGATCTGGCGCATCGTCGCAGAGTCGGTTGGGTCTGCATTCTGCATAAAATATATAATTGCATTAGTCATCCACTGTCTGATTTTCTTCCGGAGCCACTTGTTCGGATGATGTACAGGTACTCGGCGTACTAGGGCTCTTTATGAGTCTACCTTGTAACCATCACTATGCCACACGGGCCAGTATTTTCGTTCGTTTTTTCCATCGTGTGTGGATGTTTGGAATGGTCTTCATGGCTCTGTCTTTGCTGGTGCGGATATTGGCAGCTTAAAACGATCTGTACACAGAGCTATTCTGTAATCTCGGATCTTCTCTTTCTCTTCACTCGCGGGGCTGATTGGGTGGGGGTTTGTCAACCTCATGGAGTTTCTCTGCTCCCTCGTCGCCAGTCTGGTATGATTTAATAATAATAAAGTACAATTAAAACCAGTCACAGGTAGAGGCTCGAGTGATACCGTGATACTTTTCACGTTCTAAGGGAGTTATTTATCTCCTAGCGATCTTAATCGTTTCAGGAGTAGTAAAGTGCAAAAAAAAAAAAGCAAATGAGATGTGCGGTGACAACTCGGTAAGGAAGATAACCCTACCAAGATTCCCAAAATAGATATATTCGTACATGTCAGTGAGTCTATTCGCCTCCCGTGTCACTGCAAACGGCGCTGCAGCATTAAAAAAAAATTGGGCCAGTAGACTACACCAAGAGAAATTTCCAACAAATCACGAGGGTGTTCAATCGCAGGATCACCGCCGACGGCAGCAGCAGGTGTGTATAAACGAAAAGTAAAACAAAGCATCGGTAGTACGAGTATGAAAATGAAAGCAAATGAGCACGAATGGAAGATGTCCCGAAGGCCTCATTAAAGTTAATTATTCGCCCTTTTATTATTTATTATTGGAATAATTGTACTACAGTATGCTACTTTAGATGCAAATACAATTTTTTCTTACTTATTTTCTAAGATAAGTGTCAAACATTTAAAATGTTAATAGCAAGTTAGTGCACAGGTATGTTGTAACTATTAAGACAATTAGAGAAAAATAAAACGGTACCATTTTCACGTTTTGGCAGCATTTGCTTATCCAACGGGGTTCTGCTGTTACGCCAGATAATGCAACATCACTCTCTAGTCAACATGGGCAAGAAAAGCGGTCTAACCAGTGAAGAAAAGATCAAAGTGACCTCGTTATTGGCTTCAGGTAAAACAACACTCGAAGTTTCCAAGGAATTACAGCGTGATCACCGAACAATTAAGGCTTATGCAATTGAAGGTAAGGTCAACCCGAAAACTCCGGATAGAGCCTCTACGAGGAAATTGACTGCTCGGGATATGGACATTTGAAGGTTTCTATGGCTAGAAAACAACTTTCTACAAGTAAGGCGATATTTGAAGACGCTGGAGCCCCAATACTGAGCAGAAAGACAAGACGTGAGGTTCTGCAGAAGCTAGGGAAAGTGAAAAAGGCAGTTAAACGGTCACTTCTAACAAAAAATCACAAAGAAAATAGGGTCAAATGGGCTGAAGAGAACATGAAAACTGATTTCTCCAATGTCATATGAACTGACGAATGCAGAGCCACTCTTGATGTTCCAGATGGATGGGCGTCTGGATGGGTCTTCCATGACCGACCTCAACAGACACGGCTTAAGCGTCAACAAGGTGGTGGAGGTGTAATGTTTTGGGCCGGGATAGTAGGTGACACCCTTATTGGTCCATTTGAAGTGATAGGAGTTAAACTGAAAGCAGAAACTTACTGCCCGTTTCTTGAAGCCAACTTCATTCCATGGCTTGATGAGCAGACTATCGCACGCAGATAGTTAGTTATAAACTTTGTTTAACCTCCGTAGCCGCAACTCAGGCGTTCCAACAGAGATTAGCGTGTAGGATTTAAATACCACATAATTTGTCGCGTGGCCTACGTGCGCTACTACGGGCAGGAAACAAGGCGCAAAGCATAGTAGAAGACACTCGAGTGGTCGGCCTCTTTCATGGCCTTCCACACGA